>LPNX010595249.1:355439-561120 GCA_001517045.1 Pseudotsuga menziesii | reverse complement strand
GCCCCCCCCCCCCCCCCCCCTCCTCCAAAGTGAAAGCTTAGGGGAATTGTGGTAATGTTTCACTAGATGGTGGTTGTATGGACTGACCGATGATGAAACAATAAGCATAGTCAATGTTCCCTAAAGGGAAAAAGTGGGTGTACTCAGTGCAGTATATGGAACATTTACCCCACTAGTAGATGGTTGTGGATAATTAACCGAAGTTCATCCTCCACTGCTAAGGGAAGAAGGGATAGTTTATTCCACAACGGATGATGATGTGGTCCTAAACATCATATGGATGAATAGGGAAAAAGGCTCACTAGGAAAATGTTGTACTTTCTTAAGTATGGGGCTGAAAGGATTGGTCAATGGGGGGTTAAAGTGCGGAACAACACCATCGTCAATAACTTCAATGCCAAAATGAATTGTATGAACTGAATCACTTTTAGAGTTTACGATTTCTCTTACCATTTTTTGAGAGGTGGCTCACCTTTGAATAAATGGAGGTTTGCAATATCCCCGAATCATATTTCAGAGATACTAACTCTAGACAAAGACTTGGTACAAAAAATTGTTAAATTAGGTGCTAGGAAATTACTAGTTTTGACTGGAAGGACTCAAACTGAAAGGGATTCTTCACAAAAGGAATTTAGAGATATGATATTACTGTAATGTCCCTAATATGTAACAAGATCAGAAGATTATCTATGATATAATTTTTATACAAAATATTACATGAAAATTGCATTCAATAAGAGATCTCTTGAGACTAGGCAAATATGGGAAATTGGTTGATACTTTTTCAAACAAGGCAGTGGGCTGTGGAGAGAAATAAACGACACTTTTAGGATTGATAAAGTAGGCTCCCTAACACATTTATATTAGGGATCATTTAGGTTTCGGAATCAACATCCATTGAAACCTACTCCCACGCTTCTGGGTCACCCAACCGTGAAACTAGGAAGACTCTGTCATATCCAATAAACAAGGGAATTTGGAAGGGTACAGAGGTGTGGTCTGAGTGGTGAAATGTATTAAACAAATTTTCAGACAATCAAGAATAGATTCAGACTGATTTGGGGTTGTTTGAGAAGAATTGGGAAAAACTGGCAGTTTTGGTCCGGGAAGGCCCTGCGTAAAGAAGGTGGCTCAAACAAGGTACAGACTCAACTAAAAATCTATTTGAAGGTTGGGATGGATAGTCAGGATAATTAATAACCTCCATAAACTTACGGAACTAAATTTTGATGTACATAACTCTCATAATTACAAAAACTGTAAGACTAGTTAAATTTAACTAGTCAACTAGCTAGGGTGTACAATAATTCATGAATTTCGTATCAAAATGAAATAAGAGCTGATACTGTAGTTTAAAATAGGTAAATACATCATCATTAATCATATCAAATCCTTTAAAACTCCTATGATGGACATTAGATTACTCCCATTACATTTTACAATCAAATACCCCACTAGTTGGGAACAAAAATCACTCCTTATGTGCACTTAATCGTGGCAGCTCTACGAGACAAAATCTTACTATCACATATAGATCAGAAAGAGTGGGAATCAGCTATAGAGGTTGATTTGATCTTGATGGGATCCTCCTTTGCTCAAGTCACCTGCAAAAGAAGGGGAGAAGAGGGGAATATGAGAGAGGGAATGAGAACCTTAGGGCGCATCTCCCAAGAACCTAAAGCACAACACTCAGCAAAGAAGCCTTAACTTCATCAACATCACAAATAATAAACAACCAAAACTCAGTAATGGAGCTCCCACTATCTTTAAATAAACCTTTGGTGACTTGTTTGGCAAGTCAACCACCGGTTGAGCAAGTTTCCCTTTCCAAAAACCTAACCCTAGCCATGAATTCACCCTCCATGAGGAAATTAGCATGTGTGAGATAAGAAATATGTTTCCTTTTCATCCACCTTCATCCAATTTGGAAAATGCGCCCTCCTTGGCCCATAGTTGTTGATTTTCCCTATGACAACTTTTCCTGCACTGTGTGCTTTTGTCACTGAACTCCAAAATGGAAACTGCGCCCTAGAGCTATTGCTTTTCCTTATGACAACTTTTCCTGAACTACCTGCTTTTGTGACCGAGTCTCCAAATGGAAACAGTGCCCTACCTTGGCCTAGAGTTTCTTTTTTTGTGTCTGACATATTTTCTTGGATTTTGTCAGTCTTATGACAGATTCTATTTCTTCCTTGACAAGTTGGCTTGCCCAAGTGGCACTCTATCAATGGAAACTTATTTTCCACGTCATTAATTGCATAATAATTAAAATTTACAAGAAATCAAACTTAGTATAAGCCTCTTACATAATTATTTTAGAAATTTTCCCTAGGGTAATTAAATAATATCGCTTAGAACCCCTAGGTGTTTATCATGGTCAAAATGTGGGGACATGACAGTCCTCCCCTCCCAAGTATGCTTGTCCTCAAGCAGAAGCATGCCAGAGTGTTGCAAATTTTGTCCACCGTGTTTCTGCTGCACCACTCTAATCATAGTCATTTCTTTGATGACCACTTCCTTTAACAAAATTGTCAACCCAGTTAAGGTAACTGAGTAGAATTCCTAGATCCCACTGCCTCCTCTGCAGAGATCTAAAACCTCCTGCCACTTTTGGTAAGTTGTCATCCCAAGAAATACCAGGGTCCCACAACCATGTTGGAAATCCATCACTTCTAAAAACTTCCACGTGTAGGTTCAACAATATTTGGACATATTATGATGTAAGCTGATTTCTGTCATGAATTGTTGCATCCCACACTCTATGAATGCAAGATGAAATTTTTTCCACATGTATGCATACCCAACCCAATGCATTCCAAGGCTTCCATACATTTATTATATGCTTCTCACATAATAAAACAATGTCATATGCATCTATAAACCTGCTAAAAATGAAAAGAAAACTCTTACCAATGTGAGCCAAGCTTGCACAACCCTGAGTCTCCATCTTTGTTATGTATCTGCCCATCCAATCCATGGATAAACAAATACCATTACATTCTGCCTCAAATAGTATTTCCTCAGCTATTTTTCCCATAGCCAAGTCCTCCTCGTGAATCTTATTCAAATCAACGGATGCTTGACCAAAATCTTCTTCATCTATCTCAATAGGTGCCAGTGCCTGGTCTCCATTTTGTTTTCTCTCAAATCCTTCAAGCACATACAAGTCGAAATGCACCTCATGTGCATATGTGCTAGAGGTATATGATGGCTGTAAAATATATCTTTGTGGCTGCCCACATTTTAATACAGTGTCAGTCATAACAAGGAATCTATTGCAAAAATTAAACTCTTTACCTCCCACAGTGTTCATTCCAAAAGTGTCTCTTTCCACCCAAACAATGGATGAAAAAGGAATTTTATTTGCTGATCCATATGGAATGTGATCAGCCACCTCCTATTGATCAAATTCTATCATCCATAAGGGTATTTCATAATGTGTCTCTTTCCAAGAATGTGTGTCAGACAACCCTTTACTGATGCAAGCAATTCTGGTGCATCCTTGATCCTCTATTTCTGTGATGTTTTTATCTACCCAATCCATGAATAGATAATAATCTTTGCTTTTTTATTCACTTGGAATTTCCTAGACCATATTTTCCATAGCTAATAACACTTCATCATTCCTCTCAATTTCAATGAGTGCTTGGCCAATACTTTCTTCCTCATAGCTTTTCACAAGCACCTGCAAATCTGCTCCTTCCTCATGGTTGTCCTCCACATGAGGTTCCTCCATTATACCCAAAACATTTCCTTCCATGCAACATGAAAGGTGTGACACCTTCAACTCCTTTTTAAGTTGACAGATCCACAACTTTGACTATTGAAGGGATCTTTATGTGCTCTTCAATAAGTTCTCTGGTGATCTCCAACTTATTAGTAAGCCTTTCTGATTCTTCTTCTTCCTTCTTGAATGCACAATGGTACATTTCAGCCACCACGAGGAGATGATCTCTGTCAAACAGTAAGTTCATATAGATCTCCTCAATCTTGGACATGCCTTCTTTCATTGCTATGCACTCCTCCAGAAAGGCTTCTCCTTCCATCTCTCCACCATAAGCTTTCCAACAACATCTTGCCACCAAGGCATTGATGTCAATAAGATTGTTCATGGCTGCCATAAGCTTCTCTCTGTCCTCTTTTAGTGATCCACTCAAATGATGTGGCTCACAAATAAGATACCCCACCAAGGTTTCTTCTTCTAACATCTAACATCTAAGACCATTTTTCTTGTGGCATGGATCCACAACACAAAACTCATTATCAGCATACAAGTCGGCCTTTGAATTTTCTGCAAAATCACTTCCATGATGTGAAGTGGAGGGTATCTATGAAGGTTGGAATGACATTTGATATTTACAAAAATTAGAAAGCATCTCTTTCCTTGGCATTTCATCTTCATCATGTTGCAAGGGAGTACAAAAATATGAACTGTGTGTGTCCCTTTGCATTAGATTTTTCTCCTTCGAATTTTCTAGTTTACACCCAACTAGTGGGGGCTTGTATTCCACTTCATTAGGAAGATCAACGATGATTTCAGATCTGATATGTGTTCTTCTTTTGGATATGATCCAAAAGGTCTCTTATCATCATTGAAAACATCACCCTCCTTTGCATTGACTTGGTGTTCAACAACAGAGAAACTAGGAGTGAATTCTTTTCCCTCGCCATTGTCCTTAATTCACTAGTACAAAATGAGAAATTAATGACTAAAAAAATGACTAAAATTCGGCTATAAATGACTATTTTTGAGTCGGCAACTAATAGTAGCTAATTTTCACTATCTTATCGCTAGTCGTATTTCACTTAGTCATTAATAGCTTGACTTATTAGTCATTGATTTAGTCATGGATTTAGTCATTGATTTAGTCACTAATTGCAACAATTAATGACCAAATATACGACTAAATAAACTACTAGATGATAACATACTAATGACTAAGCTAAATACGACTAAGATAAGGGAAATTAACTACTAATAGTCGTATATATGTGAATTTAGTCATTTTTGTAGTCACAAATTTATGATAGGGCACTGAGGAATCGAACCACCAACCTCCTGCCTATAATTAGACAGGCGCTCTACCATTGAGCTAGCACCCTTTAAGAAGCTGTTATTTCTTGACAATGATGATATTCAAACAAATTTATGATAGATAGCAATCTACAAACTACATAATTATTACTATTACAACTTACCAGTAACTAGTATTTATGATAAACTAATTCCTGAGAGCTATGTACAATTTTCCCTATCTGGCATATCCATTCATGTTACTAGAGAGAACGGAATACCTCTGTGATGGATGTGATACCAATTAAGTCAACCAATTTATAGAATATCTATTGGAGTGCCTGAATATATAAGAAGAATATCATTATATGAAATCAAGCAAAGTAAAAGTCAAATAAGGGAAGCAAACCTTGCCATTCATAAAACAATCTATCAGTGACAATATTAAAATACATGAAAGCGAAAGATTTCAGACTGAGTGTTGCAAAGCATAAGCAACCATATCAACCAATTATAGAAAATGAAACATATTTTTATAGAACTCTGAAGGCTACCAAAATAAGCAAGCAAACGAAATTCAACACATATTTCAAAAAGAGTTGAATGAAATAATAAAAGCATACCCAACATTATAGTTGACACATTTTATATGAAAACCAAAATAAGCAAGCAAAAGAAATTCAACACATATTTCAAAAAGAGTTGAATGAAATAATAAAAGCATACCCAGCATTATAGTTGACACATTTTATATAAAAATCAGTGTGAAACATTCAATCATATTTGTAAGTTTATCTCTGGCCAACCTGCCTTAGATATAGCCACAACTAGACTGATACAAATAATTATCAGAACCAAGGGCACTCCAGAAGTGCACCACCGGCAAATTAATAAAGACAAGAAAAAAAATCACCACGACGAAGGTAAGATTTGAGAACAAACAAATGTTGTATGGTGGTTCTACTATATTTGGACACACAGGTGCTATAAGAAACAACAATTAGAAGATAACCAATTAGCTAATTTTCAGTTATTATCCCTTGACTCTTTTACAAGGAAAGTTGAAGAGAATGAGACAAACTTGTTCTCCCATAATTTAGCCTTATCGGTGCTTGCCTTATTAGAGTTACACCAGAGTTAGCCTTATCAGAGTTACACCAGTGCTTGCAACTGTGATTGGGGTCATGTGCAACAATTAAATTGAGACCATGTGCCAAAATGGTAGCACCTCGTGAATTATCCCAACAACAGGTTGTTTATTTTGAATCTTGATTTTGAGTTGTGAAATCTTAGGGCACAACTCGGGGCTCAAATGCAACTCTATGCTTATTAGGCACACAATCTCACCCTGGCTCGGTAGGTCCACACCAACCACTAATGATCTTCAATCATCAGCATCTGGTCCTTTATGATTTGTTTCTAGCAGTCTCCATGAAATTATACCAAAGAAATGTTTCTACGTGGTGAGGAAAAGTAATTTTCACAATTTGTCACAAGTCTGCAACACTAAACCATTAGAAGTTATAACAATGTGCACTGTAAAAATAATGCTTGCAAACTTCTTTACTTTGCCTAGCAAATGATGCTGGCAATCAACAAAATTCCTACAAGTGCATGTCATCACAGTTACACAAGTTTAATAAATAAATAAATTCTTTAATTTGTCCAACCTAAAAATAGCAAGCGAACAAGGATTTTAGACTAGATTAACATAAGAAATCAAATATAGAGGGATCTTCTAAGAAATTCATGTAGCCCTACATCCTTCTAGATTGTGAGCATTCCCAACAACAATCACCTTTTGTTTGTTTCCTTGTGCTCCCCCCTAGTTGAAACTGTTAAGACAGCTACAAAGTAATCGACACAAAATAGATCCAATGCATGGCACAACTACATAACAAAATGTTATGCAGTGTTAAGAGGAAAGGCAAAGATATCAAGGATGCTAATAACATCAAAAATTAATTGGGCAGCTACTTGATGACAAATAGCAGTATCACATTGACTGATTTTGAAACACATAAAATACGTAAAATAGTTTCGCTCACATACCAGTATCTACAAAAACGCCAGCTCTTTCTGTATTAATGTTATTTGAAGCAGAAGCCATTGAACCTATGGACAACTCTCTAGATAGGCCTTCTTTAAGAGCTGGAGAATCATGCCTAGTAGCAAGTCCAAGCTGTGTGACATGTGAAAACAACCTCTGCTCATTCAATACTTGAGAACTCCCAGATGCAGTTTTTGGTTCCCCTAATGCTTCTTTTTCAGTTTTCCATGAAAGACACATTACTTAATCAATAAAATGCCAATTTGTGGTCAATAATCAATCATTCAAAAGAAAGGATTTTTACCAAAGGTATCACATATGCTATCCTCAACATTCAAATCAATTTCTCGTACCACTTAACATCAAATATACTTCAAAATTGTTGTCTTTAGGAATGGAACTCAAAATTACCTTCAAAATCAGCACTTGACGGCAGCCTGTCATCATTACTAACATAAGCAAATTCTGGTAGAACAGGTCTCACTTGTACTGCCATAGCTGAATCCACCCTCTTAGCTCTAGCTTCCTGTTTCCAGTTAAAATGAAAGTTTTAAAATTAAAATTGCACTTTTTAACATTAGATAAGAATTGGATCCTCATGATTTAAAAATAATCAGAGAAAGGTTCATTATTTAAAACTTCTAAAAAATTTCAACTACACAGCGGTGCCTTTTTCAATAACATGAAAGAAAAAATTTCACAACATATAAAAATAGAAACAGATTACTGTATTTCTATCGCACCAGAAACAACACCTATTAAAATTAACACTAACTGTCAAATGCAACAAAGTGATAAGACAAACAGAGGTTCCACCAATCAGAAGACATGAATAAATTGCTAGAATAACTCCAACCTCCAATGCATAAGTGACCTTTGGAAAGTTACCATGGTTTGTCTGGCTGTGGAGGGCATTGTAGACCATCAAAGGCCAGTCTATGTCAAGATTTAAATGTGTAGATTTTACCAATAGACAGCCCTATGTGTCTCATACTTGTGTTTGTCTTTAATGATATTTGAAAGGCAAATTATCTTTTGGGTGCATTTCTGACATTTCCAGTTTGCTGGGGAGCTAGTAAAAACCATTGCAAATGACATGTTGTTTTCCTCGATAAGTACAAACAATTGTGTAGAACATTTAGTTCAGCAAAATAGAGAGCAACTGCAGCCTTATATTTTAGCTTTGTTTGATCAGTTAAGATGGGCAAAAGTAGTGTTCTGTAGAGCTAATGATTTGGTGGGCATGGAGTTTCCACAGGATGCGAATGCCAAACATGGTAGAAAATGTAGCCTGGGCAACCTCATAGTGCCCCCTAACTAAAGGGTAGGGAATACCTGTCTCACTGACTAAGCATATTTTCTAGATACATAGTTTGACAGCAAGATATGCTAAATATGCTTACGTTGTTGGGAGTTACATAGCCCCAAAAGGTAAGTTTAATTGGTAAAAATTAAAACACTCCTATGAGGACTAATGACCTTTTATCAAGTAGAGAGGACTAATGTTTGATCTTCCACGGTTTTTCTCTTCATTCTGCTATCTTGACACAAATTAAAATTTCACAATCTTGTAATCAACAAAGAATGTGGAATACAATTAGAAGAAAGGAACTACTCACATTTATTAAAATAGTAGGAAGCAAAAGACTCTAATATCTCATAAAATTGTCTAAAGCTAGGCATGCAGTTGTAGATATTATGTGGAATCTTTCAAACAAATAAATCCCTTACAACCATTTCTAATGATCACTATTGTGTAAATCTCACGTGTAGATTCAACCAAGTGTATTTCAATGCTACCTGCTTTCGATGACGTCGACGTTCAACTTTGTGTTTCTCGATCTCATCGGTAAATGGAAAAAATGCAGTAGGAGGTAAAAGGCTACTTAGATCAATCTCACACAACTACATGGATTAAAGTACACAATGAGACTCAATTGAGATAGGGTTAGTGCAATCATGGCTTTGAGGTATAATGAATGAACATAATATTGTAAATTACTGGCATTCCAAGCAAACCAAATTTCTAAAACACATACAAAGAAATTACCTGAAATGTTGTAATCAAAGTGAAATGACTCAAATAGTGATAATGGTTTCTGATGACTTCTGACTGAGTAAATGTCTCCAACTGTAAAATTTTGCCACCAATTATGCACACAAATCACCAATGATCATAAACTAGCTGCATCATAAAACAAATTGCATATAAACTCTTTAAGCAATCCAATGTAAATATTTATAACTAAAAAATCATCAGATGTTCTAGTAAGAAATCGCACATCATTGTTGAACAAATTTTCTTCATCCTATATGCAAATGCATACAACAACCCTTCCATTTATAATTTCAACTTAGCTATAAAGCTTGAAATACAAAAAGCTTCTTCCTATCACTCTAAGCACAGGTATAGATATTGTTCATTACAGGATTTAGGATCCAGCTTGTGATAATGATGTATATATGATCATCGTATTTTCTAGAATCTATGTGTGACAAGGGAAAGCAGTGGTTGGGGAGTATACAATGCATGGCATTCACCCAATTTACAGACCTACCTCTGTCAAACTTAGGGACCGTTGATTGTGCATAATTTATAAATTTCATTGTTTTTAGGAAATGCAATATTATGTTACTTGGTCATATAATTAAATAAAGTCAGTGTGTGTTCATGAGGGTGTTGCACATGCTCATGAGTTATGTGTGAGTTTCAAAGGCTTTGCATGGTTGTAACAATATTAAAGGGGGCTCATGAAATTTGCACCCACGAGATTAATTTGATCCTAAAAATCAATAAATACAACATCGACCATATAAGACCAAACCCAAGTTTGTGGACCACATGGAGCAAGCTATATTAACCTGTCTCCAAATCATTTAGCTTATAACTGTCTAGAATTGATTTAGCTATAAAGAATTCAAACAGATCTGAGATGTGGACTTTAAAAAGTTTGTCATAAAATAATAAAAAATAGGAAAGAAACTGAAAAGATGAGACATACCCAATTGATTTCATTCTCATTTGTCTATCCTTAAGGGTCAAAACTAAGCATGATGAAATTAACAAAAAAATGATGTTGTGTGAGTGCAACAACAAATACACCATTTTTATTGTGATTTATTTCACCTATAAAGATTAAATTGCAAAATGAAAGTGTCCTAGAGAAATCTAACAGTTGACTACAACAGAATCCTGAGGTGCATAAAATATCTAAAGAAAAGAACTTATCAAGAAGAAACGGATAAAGATCACCACCTAGATGGTAGCAAGTTATGGCTCCCATAATGTTAGAACATCAATCTAACCTGTTACATCCACAGGCACATCTCATTTTTATGTGGCACAAAAAAAACACTTCCAAGAACACAAATAAAGCACACATTATTTATGGATTTAGTTCCCTTTCAAAAATTATATTTTACCTCTTTCTTTATCTCCTCAATTGTAATCAGTCAAAGTATAGAACACACCTTAAATAATAACTAGCTATATACAACAATACATAGATCCTAACATGGTATCTTAAAATCTGGAAAAGTTGACAACCTGTCTTGTATCGTCGTAAGGTATGGGTTGCTATCAATAATGGGAAAAAGTACATGCTTAAACTGTGTTAAGTATGTTGTAGCTGTACCATCCCCTGATTCTTGCACCTCTACTCTTGCTGTAAACAAGGTCAACAAATAGAGAAACTTGAGATTTCATACTTTGAAGGTTGGATTTAAAGTTTAAGTTAAGAGTTGGTTGTATTAAGTAAGAATCAAATAACTAACATGGACTAGGAAACAGTGCAGTGTTAGTGCATAATCTCGCTGAAGACAGGTCCAATTAACTTGGAGAAGCACAACAGGTTTAAGATTGCTTCTGTATAATTGTACAAATTTTTCATAGGAGAATTCTAAAACAACTAAATTCCTAGAAACAAAAACAAATTCTTCAAGTGGAACTAAGCAACAAATAATTAAATTATCAAGAAACAAGGACATCTTGAAGAAGCACTGATGTTCCTGCATTTTCTTCTTTTCAGTAGTCTTTTCCATAGAAATTTCTAGATTGTGTCAAAATACAAGTACATTTCAATTATAAATATATAAAATCATGCACAGTTCAAGAAGGGAGCAAGGATGGCAAACTGAGTAACACAGTTTATAACTTGGCAAGTGAAGTGATTCACAAGTTCAAAGCGAGCTCTCAATGTCAATAGCTGACATCCTCAATTCTTCTACTAGGGTATACTGTATGTACACACTTATTACATCTCAACTTATGCAACCTTGCCAGAGCAATATGAGAGAGCTATTCAATCACAAATGCTCCAGTCTCTTACCTGCTGTTGATAAGTCCCATAACCAGGGAAGCCACCATAACCATACATTGTTGGATCTTGGGCTGGAGGGGCATAACCATAAGCTTCATATCCTTGACCATAACCATAGTAAGCTCCACCACCATTCCATTGATTTGGATTTGGTTGAGGCTGCACTCCCCAGCTAGCAGTCTGCAGTAAATAAAGCATAACTAATTTCAATCAACATGATAAATAGTAAAGAGATCCTAGTGAAAAATAAAAATATGCTACAGACTTGCCTGATTGTTTGTTGGAGATCGACCCCAAGAAAGGCGAATAGATTGTTGACCAATAACAGTACCATGTAACTTTTGCAAAGCCTCCTCGACAGAGGACCTAATACACAATTATGTAAAAGTTCAAAGTATAAAGATGATAGAAAATACAAAGTCTGGCTTCAAATTCGCATAACTAGGATGATGCCACAAATACTTCTTTTATATTTCAGAAATGATTGCCATTCCTGCTCTTAATCGATCAAAATATATCAAGGACACTACTATATTTTATTTTAATAAGGACTGATAGCATGAAACGAAGTGTTATGCAACTAAGAATAGACTACCAGAACCATGGAACTCTACCCATAAGTCATAGGGGCCAAAACTGTTAGTGAACTGTACAAAACCACATCCTTTGCCCACGGGTATTTTTACATACACAATCTCTCCTAATGACCCAAAAACCTGCCTCAAATATTCGTCCGTTGCATTTGGATCTAACCCAGCAACAAATATATGCATGATAGTTGAAAAGTGAATAAAAAAACATACACCTTAAAAAGCCTTAGAGTAGTACAGTAAGACATCCAATTACATTTGTATTATTTGGATCATTGTCTGACTAGAAGCCTTGACCAGCAACTGCAGCTGCAGAACCATATGCCTAAGGGTAATAGTTACCTGAACCAAAAATAAATTAACAATAGCAAAAGGATTTTCCAAAACCATGTTTGTGGTATTGAAAATTCACATGCAAAATGTCCTGAGAAAAAAAGCAAACAGAATGAACATGCAAAGAATGGTAATATCCAGATGACCCCTATCTACCTCAAATATGATAAAATCTTCAGTAAACATATTGTGACTCATCAAGTAGCCAATGATTGTATGCCTCAGTTATTATAATCACATCAGCATTGTATTTAGTTTTAATATGCCATAACAGAATCAATTCCCACCCACACTGACATTGGCTTATGACTTTCAACATCAATATTAAACTTGTTGAAAAGGTGTTGTTAGCTGGGGATTTCCCTCTTCTACTTGAGAGTTACAAAAACGTTTTCCAGAGCAATTGCCAACAAGATTTGAAGTACTATACAAGTATCTATATGGCCTTCAGCACAAATCATATTCATGACAGCCACATTGTCATTTTACAATACATGTCATAGACACAGTTGCAGGAGCCATATCTCTAGTTTCTAGAGCACCCATTAGTGTTTTCACGGTGTAGAAACAAATGGATAGGCCCTGGGGAAGTGAAACACTTCAACTTTTTAAGAGTACTATGAAATACATTAAGTAAAACTATTTGGTAAGGGAGAGCTTGAAAATAAAGTCGTAGAGACAAAGGTTAACTTGGCAGTTGACAGCTTGAACCAAATATACGAGGTAGAGATCAAAAAGTGGCTAGCATACTTTGTAATTGGAAACATAGAAAGTATCTTATTGACTAACAAAAATTTGACCATATTTTATAAAATTGACAAAGAGTTACTTGAGGTTAAAGTTAAAGGGGAGTCGATTATGGGCCCACAACATATGACTTTATTAAAACTTCGGTATACCAACTCCTGGCTGAAGTCACTGATCTTGAATAGGTTTGGCATTCCATTGGAGCAGTTAGGGAAACTCCTAAAGATATTAACTGAATCAATCAAGTCTCTGCATTGAAGCAAGTGTTCTTTCAGGTTTGTTGTCTCCATAAATTTTTTAAGTTCAAAATCATCTTTGCTTTCACTTCTTCTTTCCTTCTAGCTCAATTTGTTGCTTCTGTTGTTTTCCTTGATTTGAATATAGGAAATCTTGTGCTCAAACTGAGTTCACTGTCACTTGTCTTCTTTCAGGTCTTTCTTTAATATATTTGATATGCAGGACCCCCATCCTAGTGTCCGAAGGTGAACACATTTTGTTTTTATAACGTCATCCAATTTAATCATTGAGACCCTCTTGTAATTCTCTTAAGCAAACAGACTTCTCGGACCTTTTCAATGAGTATGTTTTTAGGACCATAATATTATTTTCGAGCTCTTGAGAATATTATGAAAGGATGAATGGCTTTTATGATTTTGTTATGGTCTATGTCCAAGCAGGATCCTGATTATGTTTCTTCTCTAGGCTCCTTGATTAAAAAGGAAAAGTCTTTCAAAATATTATAAATGGCTAGCAATCACCTTTTCATTTCCTTCTTCTGTAAATGATTTTGAGTTTTCTATGTTTTACATTAATTTTTGAAAGCATGGATAGTATGAGCAAGTCAATTTATGAATTTCGTTAATCTTTCTATGCTATGCATTCCCTATCACTGCTGCACAGGGAGCTTGGGAGCTCCCTGGTCTACTTCACAGGGAGCTTGTTGTAATTGATATATCTAGATTCTATATTCCCTTCACTGCTGCACAGTTCCTCAGGCCATTCCCTATAATACTTCCTTGTGTGAAGTGGAATATAGAATCTAGATATACCAGTGTTTTTGAACAAAACCCATTGTAATCACTGTGGATGGCATTGGCCTTTTAGAGAAGATAATGTGTCTATGTTTTCATGGTTCATATTAACTGATACATCTCAAAGTCTGTGTGGAATAATTCAAAACTAAAAAATGTACAATTATCTTACTGGTATGCAACATGTCTCCTTTTTTGCATCATTAGTATGCCTATGGCATGCCCATAAGTATCCACCTTGATCTCAAATACTTTAGTGACTGGAAAGAAAGGACAGGATTGGTTTGGCTACAAGTTACAACTCTTTGGTTGACCTCTTCAAACACCTGTTGTTGTACTACACCCTAGCAGAATTTGATTTGGTCTTTGTTCATCAAATCAATGCTAAAGTATTCATTAGATCAATGTTGAGTTCGTATTGGTTCCCACAAAAATTAAGATATACAAGGTTTTTATATCCAAAGGTGATCTTCTTTAAGTTCACAAGTAATTTCTCTTTATGCAATGCTAAAAGTACTTGGTTTAAACTTTGAAGAAACAAATCTGGCATCATGTTTCTACTGTTCAGCCAGTTTACTAGCTAGAAAATATCACACTCTGGCATTGTGTTTGATAGTTTTGAATTTTGGAATAACACAGCTGAATGTTTTGTTCCTTTAAATTGTATACAGGGATCCAATCCAATTCAAGTCAAATATGTAAATGGTGAATTGGAAAGAATAGGTAAGTAATGTGTGTGATATCTTATTTAGAATTGGATTTCTTTTCTGCAAAGCTAATTTTTTGAGAAGAATTGAGTTTATTTACAAATGTCCTATGGATACAATAGAGGCAGGTTATAGCCTTCCCCTTGGGTTTTTTGTTTGAATTCCTTAGAGAAACATGCCCTTAGGAGCTGCATCACAAGCGTGGACTTCCTTTGGCTTTACATGCTCGATCTAAGGGATAATATTCTGCCAAAATTGCCTGGACTGTGCTCCTGACCTCATCTATTTGAGATATATGCTATACAGGTAGGTAGAAAGCAGAGTGAGTGGAACCAACCTATCGACACTTTTTAACTATTATCTGTAATGGGGACTGCATACCCCTGGCTTCTTCTTCTCCTTACATATTGCTAGAAGTTTACATGCCTTGCATTATAATTATAATTACACATGAAAAAATGAACAAGATTTATTGAACATAAATATTGGAGAACTATTTCTCCAAGCTTTCTTTTGCGGCAGACTGTTCCAGGTTAGTCATCTTATCTAAGAGGCACATAAAGTCAAGCCACATGGCCTTTTCATTGCTCTTAAGTCCCTTTTAAGCAAAGACATTTTCCTTCGATGTATCATTAATATCCTCTTGCATTGCAACAATCTTGGCTAGGGACTTATTTATGATCAATAGTAGTTGCCATCTTGTCCAAACGGGAGCAAACATTATGTTGACTATTTCGTTTGGATGTCGAAGAGATGTGACAGACTTCACTGTGTTGCAAAGCAAGGCAATGATATCAAGATATATATTCATAGATATGCATTGTGCAAACACTTCCTAGGCTGCAGTATGGAAGCATTTACCTTATCTTGTTGTTCTTATGAGTTTTAGAGTGGTTCTGGTGGCAATATGAGCAGAATGGTTTTGACCTCTCAATGATGCAAGCAAGAATCATCTGTAAAGCCCCCAACTGAGAAAACCACTCCTTGAAGGGAAAACCCTGGTAGAACAGTGGCCATGCACATTACTGATATATTCAATCTAAAGGAGAGCCTGTGGGATCACATTGCTTGGACAAGTTAGATATATCTTAACAAAATTGGTTCACTAAACCTTTAAATGGTTTTTAACTTGTAAAAGTTATCTTCATTTAACAAGCAATGAGAAGTGGCACCCCTTAGGAATTTATAGTACTTCTGGTGATATTTACCTTAATGTAATAGTGCATGATCAAAAATAGTGGGCAGGCTGCAAAACGATTATTCTCAAGGACTTTTTGAGGATTCTCCTTAATATCACTGTTTTTTATAGACTGAGCCTTGAGGCATAACTTTGTTCATATGAAGGGTTGCTTCATGCTGGAAAATAAGTTAAAGAGAATCCCAAGAAGACCTTTAGACTAATCATCTTGCCCATAATTTCTGATCAAACACTATTATTTTAACGTAAATATCCCCAAAAGTATTCTAAATGCCTAAGAGCCACTTCTCACTGCTTGTTAATTAAGATATTATGTGAAACAATTTTGTTAAGACATGTCTAACTCCTCCTGACGAGCTCTCCTTCAGGTTGAGGCTACTCACATGGCCAAGGTTTGATCTCTAAAGATTAATGTCTTAGACAGGCTATGACAATTATTTTTGTCCACATTGTGTAGAGATCAGAACCATTAGCCATATCTTATGGAGCTGCAAGTATGCTCAGGAGAGTTGGGACTTTGTATGGGGAAATTGGCATCAACTCCTCTACAGTGAGATTTATGGAAAGATGCTTTTCTAGGTGATGTTGACTCAACTCCATTGGCCCTTTGCACTTTAGGAGTGCCTCGCATTGTATTCAAGTTGTCACATTGTATATCGTGGGAAAGCTTCGTTGCGAAGTTGTTTTTGAGTGGTAGTGTTCTCAGCCATAAGCATTCTCACATGGATATTATCAGATCCTGTACTGGTCATGTTAGAGTACTACATGACGACACAATTGGTCCCTCTGCTTCCACTTCAAGCATTGATACAAACACGTGACAACGCCAATCTCTTGTCCCAGTTTCCAGCTCTGGTCTTCATCTTTCCTTGAAAGCAATTTGTACATGTATTTGTGTTTTATAGTTTAGAATTACCCCATCCCACTGTATTTACAATATTCATTTTATACACATTGTTTAGGCAACTTAGTATTTAGCTAATTTTTGTCCCTAGAGTTCTTCCTGTCCCAGTTCATCTCTATTTGGATGGATGTAATTTCACGTTCGATTGACCTACTTTGGTCACTTGTGGACATTAATATAATTACTTTCTTTCTATTCTTTTAAAGCATCTTAATTTTCACAAGCTAGACACAAACTAATACAAGAAATTTAACCTTCAATACCATGTGAAGTATGTGTATGGCAGTCTGTGTGAAGTAGCCCAGAGAATAAGTTTAAAAAATATCCTTAAATTTGACAAAAAACTTACAATTGTTAATTTTGAAACACCGAACATTGGGAAAAAAGTACTAAATTTTTTCTTTGTATCATTTATAGATAGACGACCAAGCTTGACTCATGAGTTTCTTGATTCAAACTTGGATTGATTGGAGAGTTCAATTCATACTCACAATTCAAATTTGCCAGTCTTACCCAGGGCCAAATCGGACTAGGAATATAATTTATGTGACTCAATCTCCTCAAACAGGAGAGACACTTGGTACTCCACTCAGACTTGGAACCATCCAGTAACTCTGGTTTGAAGTGATAACTAACATAGCTCCATCTTAACCTCGGACCTACTAAACAACAAGAGGGATAAAAATAAGTCATTTGCAAACCTCTCAGAGCTTAAAAGATCCAGGATTAAGATGGGTCTATGCTAGTTTATTTTATTTTATTTACTTCCCACTTTAGCTTATGCACGAATGTGACATCTCTTTACCTATATGACGATATTTATAATTTGATTTCCCACTTTAGTTTATGCACGCATCAGACACATCTCTTTAACTATATGAGGACTGTTAACATAATTCTCTCCTAAGGTAGCAAAAAGTATGTACATGTTGGGCTTAACTTATTTTCCAACATGAAGCAACCCTTCATACGAACAGAGTTATGCCTCAAGGCTCAGTCTATAAAAAACAATGATATTAAGGAGAATCCTCAAAAAGTCCTTGAGAATAATCATTTTGCAGCTTGCCCACTATTTATGATCACACACTATTACATTAAGGTAAATATCACCAGAAGTACTCTAAATGCCTAAGGGATGCCACTTCTCACTGCTTGTTAAATGAAGATAACTTTTACAAGTTAGAAACCATTTAAAGGTTTAGTGAACCAATTTTGTTAAGATATATCTAACTTGTCCAAGCAATGTGATCCTGTAGGCTCTCCTTTAGATTGAAGATATCTGCAATGTGCATGGGCACTACTCTACTAGGGTTTTCCCTTCAAGGAGTGGTTGTCTCAGTTGGGGGCTTTATAAATGATTCTTGCTTGCATCATTGAGAGGTCAAAACCATTCTGCTCGTATTGCCATCATTTCTCTCAAAGTCTATCATCTTTATAATTTTGTTTAAATATATTGTGAGGTGGAAATTTCTTGATTGTAATAGTGGATTCCTTTAAAAGCCCAACGCTCCTATATTTTCTTTGCCTTTTGTAAGTACATTCAAGTAGATCCAAACCTACTCAGCCCCTTATTTGTAGTAGAGGAACACCCTGTTGGATACCTTGGCATTTGATGCTTTAAATTTACTGTTTCACCCACCTTAATGAACCATATCTGCTACAAAAATTCCAATGAATTTAAGATTCCGGAGGAATGAAATTATAGTGCCTTATTGTTTTGTGTTAGATCTCAGCCCAGTTGATGAACTAATGCTCTGTTTTAGCCCTTAGAACATATATCATCCTTAAACTTCCTACCACAAATCCATACCACTGTTAAATGCCTTTCCAAAAAAGTGACATCACTTTCATTTCTTATTGTTGTCCATCCCCTTTTGCAAGTATGGAAAGTACTATGTTTGTGCTTTAAATGAAAACACTAAGATGTTGGTCCATATTGTTCTTATATTAGATAAATCTTTTCTTATTGTTGCCACATGGAAACTATTGTAATAACCTAGATCTGTAAGTAATGGTTCAAGTACTCCATTAAGGTATCAAGTTCTTGTCTCAATACTATGTTTTGTGCATTAGTTGACCCCATATCTAACACCATCTGTAAAATGTAGATATATTGGTGTCTATTTTATCTATTTTGGTTCCCCAAGTCTTCTAACATACTTGGTTCTTACAAAAAGCTAACATATCCAAGAACATTTTGGCATTAATACAGTAGTTTAGAAACATTATCTTAGTTTAGAAACATTATCTTATTTTGTGTATATTGGGGAAGCATTGTTCTATTTACATCTTCAAGAGAATGGCCCCAATACATTCAGTCCATATGGTTATATTGTTATCCATCCTTGCATAGATTTGAAAGTGTGGCTTTGTGCTCTTATCTTATATACATTTCGGGTCATTGAAGGCATATGATATAAATGTTAACAGTCTAAAGAAATCTCTCATTTTTGTCATCAACTGCAAGGCTATTTGGTGGTCTAAATAGTAATCTAAATATTGTTTTTTATCTTATATTTGAGGAAGCTACACTCTATATTCTCAATACCTCTTATTCATTGATTCATGCTACTATAGTGCTTTGCAAGTGTTGAGATTATATAAGGATCAATTTACATAGGGTATTTTAGACTGGTTGTTCACCTTTTAGGATATTATATGGAAATTGTCCTTGACAAGTGACACCATTGGTATTTGTTCCTTTAAATGTCTATGCCTTTGTTGATTGAACAATTTTTAGAAGGGATGATAGACTTATTTAAGACTTTCCATGGGTATCCTTGTCTTTCCAAAGGATATTTTGAGCACTATGTGACCTTTAACATGGTCAGGTGAAGATACCTAGGGTTTGGATGCCAAAGGAGGATGCTAGACATCCATGGATATAAAAAACAACTCAAACCACCACGTGGGACCTCTAAGTGGAGATATAGGTTCCATTAGAAGCCTTTTTATGCTATGAGTCTTTAAACCTAGACATGGTTGAGGGAGGAAAGATATGTCTCATCCCATAAAGGAATATTTTAAACATCCAACTTTAAAAATCATACATTGAGGTCTACATAAATTTTCTCTAGCTTGTTGCTGACACCCTGTTCTTGAACCTCTGAAGCTGTGGTAACCAAGTAGGTCATGTATATGTGTATCCTAAGTCACCATGTTCACCGGATTTCATTGATGAAATTCGAAATTTGGTGCATTTGATAAGCAGTGGTATAAATTTGGTGATATTCGACTAGTTATTCACCTTTCAACCTAGCTGGCATTTAATAATTAATCTTCTGGAATGTGCCATCTGTTTGCATATGATGTGTCTCTGTTTGCACATGCAACGATGGATTGTGCTCTCCATTTTCACATGCAGTTGTCCAATATACCCTATGTCTATCATATAGATGCAACTGTGTAATGCGCCCTGCATCTATTATGTGGATGCCAGATATCCATACTGTCTATCGTATGGACGCTCTACTAGTTAATAGTAAAGAAAACAGTAGTCTGTTGTCTCCTAATACCTCTACCATTGTATGGATGGAGAAGACATTAAGTAAATTGGGATTTTTGAATACCTTAGGTTCTAGTTAAACTCACTATGATTTAACTGCTACAGGAGAAATTAACTGCATATTTTTTATATTATATAAATATAATATTCATTACGTAAGTTATCTATGTTAATATAAATTTATATATTTGTAAATGAATATATATATATATATATATATATATATTAGACTGAATATAGAATTTATCAGATATACTAAAACAACAAGTTATATAGCTTAACAGTAAATTCATTTTAAGTTATATAATTAAAAGAAATCCATTTTAAGTTTAAATTTTGAACATAATGGCGAATATTATCCACTATATTTGGTATGGAGATATTTTTTTTGGATTTTCATAGTTGCTGGGTTTGAACATGAACACGAACTGGGTGACTAAGTGTGTATCCTCTCCTCAACTTTTGCATTATCAGTCTTTCTTTTAACTTGACAATCTATGCATCAAATGCTACAAGGCCTGCCTGCAATTTATCAAAATGCCATGATATACTTGAACAGAGTTGGTGAGTTGAACATTGAGCAATGAAACTTGTGATTCATGTGCCATGACCATTTATCAATGACTCTCTGTTAGTTGATATTGGCTTGTAAGAATGGTTAGTAAGGTGTTCAGTATAGCTGCAAAATGTTTCTGGTTACTATTATTTTGAGGCTAGGTATCTCCTACAAAATTTTCTCGTGCTGATTTGAGGCTGCATTGGATTTAGTTAGTTTATTTAGGTGATCTCTAACTTGAAGGATTGTTTTAAATGCAGGTTAGAGGTGTGAAGACTTTATCACTTTCTGAAATGACAAATTTATTCAACAGCCTTCGGATAACTGTTTCTCCAGGACTTGTGAGTATAGTCCTATGTATGTATTTTTACAATATCTTGTCTCTGACTGATAGATTCCACCTATTTTAACTAAGCTGAGATTGGGAGGAAAAAAAAGTAGGTTGTTATCCATCGTGAACCTAGTAGTCATCCAATTAATATAACATTTTACATTGAATTTGAGCTGTCCAAAAAGGCCATATCTTGCAATTTTTTCAGTTTCTTCCTAGCCTACTAAAATGATAGTGCTATCTCCTAACTTCTTTTTTCTCATTTTCAGGTATTCTGGTTTTGCCGTTCCAAATGTCATAAGAATTTCAAAATGAAACGTAACCCTTGAAAGGTGAAGTGGACTAAAGCATACAGAAAGCTACATGGAAAAGAACTTACTAAGGTATCTTTTGTGTTCTCTTGAGACATGTTGACATGTTTGCCCATGTTTGCCAATGTTGTGCCACAATTTTCATCCAAACTTGCAATACAAATGATTACTTGTTTGGGTCTATCTCTTTGCACTTAGATAGTTGCCAGAACAAACTTTGAGATTAGTCAATTTTTGCAACAATAGTAATTTTTTTAACAATTTTGAAGAATGCAAGGAAAACCATTTCATTTTTTGTGCCATACCAAATGCTTAAGGCCATGTTTGGATGTTGATGGAGTTAATTTGATGACATTATTAGACATGCAAAATTTTCAGTTAATACCGCTGCTTTGAAACAAACAGGACACAATGCTCGAGTTTGAGAGAAGAAGAAACAGTCCTGAGAGATATGATAGAAATGGTCAAAATACTTTGAAGGTCATCAAGAATATTGAGGAAGTTCATGTTAGCAGGGAGGCTAAATTATGGGAGAACATGTTTGTCTCATTCTCTTCAACTTTCCTTGTAAAAGAGTATAGGGATAATAACTAAAAATTAGCTAATTGGTTATCTTCTAGATAACCATATTTTGTGTTAACTTCATATTTTTTGTTAACTTCTATTCTCCCATTAAATGAAGGACTCAATCTCATGATGACATTACAAGGATAGTGTATGTCTTGTCGTCGGTGAAGTTGGATTTAAAGAGAATTGGGGCCAAATGCCTAGAACAAGCCAAAGGATTATGGAAGAACATATTTTAAGTCCTCAGTTTCACTCTAAATCATGGCCATCGATTTGTTTTTCATTTTTTCCCATATGTGATTGCGAATTCGCAACTTTGAAGCAAATATGGTGGAGGACAATGCAAAGATTGTCCTATGTGAGGTCATGTAAAGGCATGCCAAATATATTTTAGTAGTGGACAACAATGGCTACAATGCAATGAAGTGATATAACGTTCTTAATTGTATTCATTAAAGACCAAATATCTGTATATACTACACAATGATAATTATAATATTATTTTTCTATTGTTGTGACAATGCATAAAAGTTATTTTCTATCAAGAACGATTCTCTCTAATCCCAAGTTTCACAACCCAAAATTGAAATCATTTGGTGAATCAATTTACAATCGATTTTTTCATTAAGAGTTTGTGTTGCCATAAGGATTTATTATGTAACATTTGTAATAGAGCATTATTTTAAGGTTTTATATTTGCCATGATTATTTCTTTTAAAATTGAGTTTGTTGAAACTCTCACATATTTTCTAATGGTTTTCACTATATTGGGTGGCTGTAAAATGTGTCCTAAGATTGTAATCAAAAGGAATTTGGTGAGTGTAGGAATTGCATTGCCTCTTCAAGAGGGGATGTTTGATTGGTGTGTTATTTGAGTGCTAATTGGTTATTTTGGATTGGTTATCATCGAAAAGATTTGTTTGTGTAGAATGTGATGAATTAACATACAAAAATAATGATTATCAAGTTATTATAGATACATAATGGCTTACCTTGTAATAGTCCTTCAAGTCTTTCAAATGCATTTATTTAGTGCAAAAATGACTTGAAGGACTAGTACAAGGTAGGCCATTATGGATATATAGTAACTTGATAATCATTACTTTGTATGTATGAATAATGCAAAATTTGTTTGAATATCATCATTATCAAGCAATAACAACTTCTTAAAATGTACTAGCTCAATGGTAGAGCACCTGCCTAATTATAGGCAGGAGGTTGGTGGTTCGATTCCTCCATACCCTATCATAAATTTGTGACTACAAAAACGACCAAATGCACATATATATGACTATTAGTATCTAATTTTTTGTATTTAGTCGTATTTAGTTTAGTCATTAATATGTTATCATCTACTAGTTTATTTAGTCGTATATTTGGTCATTAATTGCTGCAATCAGTGAGTAAACCAATGACTAAATCCGTAACTAAATTAATGACTAATAAGTCAAGCTATTAATAACTGAGTGAAATACGACTGGCTATAAGATAGTGGAAATTAGCTACTATTAGTTGTCAACTCAGAAATAGTCGTTTATAGCCTGATTTTAGTCATTTTCTTAGTCATTATTTTCTCGTTTTGTACTAGTGATTTCAATCTATGTATGCACAAGTACATATTGCAATATATTATGCACAAATATGCATTTCGATTTATGTATCCACCAATAACCGAATTGCATTCAAGCTTACAACTATAGAAGCTCATAGGTTAAAAGTTCAAACATCTCTCTTATGAGGTGTTTTCCCTTAGTTTGGAGTGATATTCAATTTGGAGATGTTTGTCTAAAAGGTTTATGGAAAATTTCTATTTCGCCAAAACTATTTAGAGTTTGTATCTTATCCCAACTATCAAGGATGACACTATATATATATATATATATATATATATATATATATATTAAATTTTAAAGAAAAAACCTTGTTTCTATTAAAAAATTGAGTGGAAGTTATATTTCTCATATGCATGCAACACTCACAAAGTTAGGATTACATATTAATGTACATTTCATTTGTGTTATAGTGAAAAATATTCCTCGATCTTGTATTTTTTTCTCTTTCTTCTTTTTAACCTCATGCCACATGTTGAAGAAAGTTCCATAATGACTAACAATAATTTAGAAATTGGATGGTTAGAAATCACATGAGAATTTGGATGTCCAAGATTAAAATGGTGTGCCAATTCCTTATGAGAATTTGAGTATTCATATTCATGATGTATCTTCACGCTTCTTAATGATACTTCATTTATAACTACCACCATTGAGATATTATGGTCTTCTTCTCTATCCATCATAAAGGTTGCTCATCCTTCAACCTATACTTCTAGGCATCCATTGATATCCTTCTCTGAAACCATATTCTACAACACTTTTGCACTAAGTTTGTCTCATCATCATTTGCCATCTATTGCTCAAATTATGCCCATATTTTAAGTTTTGGTTTATGTTAATTTTTTTTTAAATAAGCTCATACTTAAGGACATAAATATTGTAGATGCTTTATTGCTCAAATGATGCCCATATTTTAAATTTTGGTTTTTATATTATTTATTATTTATTTTAAATAAGCTCATACTTAAGGACATTAAGGACATAAATGTTGTAGATGCTTCCTTGGTTAACAAATATGACATAAAAAAAGTTATATTTTTATAATCAAATTCTTGAACCTATTTAAAAGCTTTCATTTAAAGTATTCATAAATTCATTTAAGAAATTTGAGAAGTGTATCCAAAAAAAATATATTTTGGTGATTGCCATACATATCCTAGAGACATATTTTGGTGATATAATATTTTATAGACAAAGATGACCTAAAAACACGAAACCTATATATGTGAAGGTTTGAACTGTGATAGTTGATATTTTGGCTAGCATAATCCCTATAATTTAAAATTTTAACTTCGATAGAGTGGCCATATGAAAGCAGCGAATTTCCCGCAAACGGAGAAGCCGCCGCACTTGCAGTGTAGCGAAGTCATCAACGAAACAAGCGGCTTGAAACCTTGAAACCGAGCATTCCTCGAAAGGGTTCAGATATTCTCTCTTTTTTATTTGCATGCTTAGAGGAGAAGAGAATGTATATTTAAAAACGTGCATACAAGCTACCGATGCGAATGAAAACCGGGCGTTTTTAAACAGGAGAAAAGCTGCGAAGATGATGTCATCGGCCCTGAGAAGTGCCCGCCGTTTCCTTCAAAAATCCATTGCCTCTGTTTCACACCCTTCACCTTTCTCCTTCACAGCTCTTCCGGGGAATCCATCATTTGAACAACAGGTTTGGATTCATACACTTCACCCCTTGCTAATGGTTACTTTTATATATGTCTAAATATGCACACAGTTCAGTCCAGTTCATTTTATAGAATAAATGGTTCACACAACCTAAACAACAAGAGCTGCTTGGCATTTCTGTAAATATCACGATTTTCCTTTTATGATTTATCGGAGTTAATGATAATAGTAAGGGCGATTTCTCAGAAAATGTAATGCTGGGATTACTGTCAGTAGTAGAAGTGTGCAAGGTGATTCATGTGGACAGTTTTTACTTGTGGAAAGAAACCCAAGCGAGTAGGTATATTCCAGTGACGCCGCTTAGGGCAAGTCTAGTTGAATTTAAGTCAAAGTAAATTTGAATAATTGAACTCAGATTTCGGCCTTTTCTAAAATACTCCAGGATATTGTCCTAGGAAAAAATGCTGAAGCGAGAGGAAGCATTTTATCCATTTTAGTGAAATACATTGGCCCGTGCTAACTTAACTGGACCTAGATTTGATAGAGCATTTTCCATAAGATTTTAATTTGATTTGGGTTTATTTGTAACTCCATGCGTATTGGGCACCCATGGTGTTGGGCATTAAGCCCACATACATTATAAATATGTAACCACAAAAAACAAGAAAGTATAACAGATTTACACAGAACATCAATCACACAAGAAACACAGAAGTTACATGGTTCACCCACTGAATGTGGGCTACATCCACGGGACGAGGGCATGCAGTCTTTATTCATCATCAACAATAGTTTACAAACTATCCCGGAGAGGGCTTAAAGCCCCAGCTCAATATCAGCTTCAATGGGCCACATATTTAAGCAAACCTTCAGCTACACATAATTGTTTATACCGTTGGTGAAACCACCTTGACCTAAACCGTCAATTGGTTGTCATATCCCAACAATCTCCACCTTGACAACAATTTACTTGATGCCCTGCCCTTGTCCATTTGTGCTTCTAAATACCAAAGCATCCATTTCACTGCTTCACCTGGATTTGTCATGTATCCACTGACAACACCAACCACATGTGAAAAAATCTCATCGCATACATCACACCAGCGTACCATACACGAGACATATAACCCTTTTCTTAATTACCTGGACATCTACTTGAAGAAAAATCAATCCGTCTCTTGTTCATTTATGCTCAAGATTGTTTTGTTGCTCCCTGATTCTCCATCTTGAATGTCCAACCGAACCAACCTGTTGATCTTATCCATGCTTGGTTCTAATTCAAGCATAATGCCAACAACCCAAAACACAAGATAATGAATACCATAAACTCAATGGTTACACCCACTTCTTGTAAAACATGGTTCACCATGAAGGAATCAAAAAACATCTTGTACCACACGCCTGAGAGATTGCTTCAAGCCATACAATGATTACTTTGAGCTTGCAAACAAATCTTCCTATGCAATTCCGTTATGCAGCTACCGAGAGAACGGTTGTCACCTGTTTCCAACAATCTCCACCTTGACAACAATTTACCTGATACCTTGCTCATTTATCTATTCATCACCTTTCGTGCAAGCCTAGAGAAGTTGGGCACCACTGTAGCTTCTCTAAAGTAACTGGCTTCGTGAACATGTCTGCACTATTCTCTTTAGTGTGAACCTTTTCAAGAACCATTCCACCTTCTTCAACAACATGTCTAACAAAATGGTATTTTACGGGAATATGCTTTGTCTTACTGTGATAAGCTGGATTTTTAGCCAAATGAATAGCACTTTGACTATCACAAAAAACTTTTATAGTGTTCTGAACTTTTCCTAACTCACCCAGCAAACCTTTTAACCAGATTGCCTCTTTGCAAGCATGTGAAGCAGCTATATATTCTGCTTCTGTAGTGGATAAACCAACAATATTTTGAAGCTTTGACATCCAACTAATAGCTCCATCTGCAAGAGTAAAGACATAACCTGAAGTGGACCTCCTCTTGTCCAAATCACCTACAAAATCAGAATCAACATAACCACAGACTTCATCATTACAACCATCAAAAGTGATACAATAGTTGCTTGTGCCTCTTAGATACTGAAGCACCCATTTCACTGCTGCCCAATGCTCTTTTCTTAGATTTTCCATGTATCTACTGACAACACCAACTGCATGTGAAATATTCGGTCTTGTACTTATCATCGCATACATTAGACTTCCTACTACATTAGCATATGGTATATGAGACATATACTGCTTTTCTTCATCATTTTTAGGACTCAAACCTGAAGAAAGCTTGAAATGAGAAGCTAAAGGGATATTAACAAGTTTCACCTTATTCATACCGAATCTTTGAAGTATTTTCTCCACATACTTCTTTTGTGATAACCACGCCTTGCCATTTTTCCTGTCTCTATGTATCTGCATTGCCAAGATTTGATTTACTGCTCCTAGATCCTTCATATCAAATGTCCTAGCCAACTGAGCCTTTAACTTGTTGATTTCAAACATGCTCTTGCTTGCGACAAGCATATCATCAACATATAACACCAAAATAATGAACGTGTCATTTTCCAACTTTTTAAAGTACACACAATGATCATACTCACTTCTGGTAAAATTCTGACTCACCATGAAAGAATCAAATTTCTTGTACCATTACATGGGAGACTGCCTCAGGCCATACAATGACTTTCTGAGCTTGCAAACCAACCTCTTGTTGCGATTTTGAACGAACCCTTTTGGTTGTTCCATGAAAATTTCCTCATCTAAATCCCCATGTAAGAAAGTTGTTTTGACATCTAGCTGCTCTAACTCCAAATCATATGAGGCAACTATTGCTAACAAAATTCTGATAGAAACAAGTTTTACAACTGGTGAAAAAATCTCATGAAAGTCAATACCTGCTTTTTGAGAAAACCCTTTTGCAACCAGTCTCACTTTGTACTTCGGTATAGTGTCATCAGCTCCTTTCTTCAGTTTGTATACCGATTTGCAGCCAACCACTTTCCTACTTTCCGGAAGTTCCACAAGATCCCATGTCTTGTTCTTTGCCAAAGAATCCATTTCTTCTTTCATTGCAAGTTTCCATTTGTCACTATCAGACACTTCCAATGCTTCCTGATAACTGTTAGGTTCTCCTTCATTATAAATGAAAGCAACAGATGTGACAAAATCATCATACCTCTTTGGAAAAGTTTTGTCCCATGTAGATTTTTGTAGAGATTGTTGTGGTATCTCTATTTCTATATGCTCATCCTCTTCCTGAGGAGTGTCCTCATGAATATCCTCTTCTTGGACATCCTCATGATTCCCCTTTGTAGATGACTGAGTATCAAAATGAACTTGCTGAAATTGTGGTACATTAGCCCGTTTCAAATCATTACTTACATCTAAATTTGATAGAGAAAGTTCATTAAATGTTACATCTCTGTTTATGATGATTTTGTGGACAATAAGATTCCACAATCTATATCCCTTAACACCATCACCATATCCAACAAAGATCAATTTTCTTGATTTAGGATCTAGTTTGGAATGCTGTTTTTGGGGAATAAGAGCAATAAGCTTTACAACCAAATACTCTAAGATTAGAATAATCACATTGTTGATCTGTCCATACCTCTTCCGAAATTTTACAGTCAATGGTCGTTGATGGTGATCGATTGACCAGGTAACAAGCTGTAAGCAATGCCTCTCCCCACAATTCCTGTTGCAAGTTTGCATTACTGAGCATACTCCTTGCTCTTTCAAGAAGAGTCCTGTTCATGCGTTCAGCAACGCGATTCTGCTGCGGAGTGTAAACAGTGGTCTTATGCCTCTCGATCCCATCCTTCTTGCAATAATTATCAAATTCCTTAGAAGTAAACTCGGTTCCATTATCTGTTCTAAGACATTTAATGAACCTGCCAGTGCTGTTTTCAACCAAAGCTCTAAACTGCTTAAATATATCAAAAACATCAGCTTTTCTCTTTAACAAATAGATCCAGACTTTCCTTGAGTAATCATCTATAAAACTGATGAAATATGATGATCCCCCATAAGAAATTTTAGGAGATGGTCCCCATAGATCATAATGAATATAGTCTAGGATACCTTTACTAGTATGTTTTCCAGATTTAAATTTTTGTCCAGCTTGTTTACCATAAACACAATGCTCGCAAAACTTCAAATCTACAGATTTTAAACTAGGAAGCAACTTTCGATCAGCAAGTACCTTCATTCCTCTTTTGCTGATATGACCTAACCGCTGATGCCACAGACGAGTGAAGTCTGCTGCATCAACTGATGCTACCTTTGCTTGATCGATTTTCGTTCTCCCTTCACGTTTTTACAGGTTCCCGACTATGTTTGCCTTCATAACAACCAAGATACCTTTCAATATCTTCATAACTCCACCTTGAACCGCAAATTTGTAACCAACATCATCAAGAACTCCCATTGATATCAAGTTCTTCCTTAGTTCAGGTACATGTCTCACATCTATTAGAGTCCTAACAATCCCATCATACATTTTAATTCTGATACTCCCCATCCCAACAATTTTTCATGTAACACTATTTCCCATATAAACTATACCGTCATCTACAGATTGGTATGTGTGAAACCAACTTCTATGAAGACACATGTGATGAGATGCTTCAGAATCAACTAACCAACCATAATGATATTCTGAGACATTAGATGTAGTTAATACCTCATCAATCATACATGAATCATTTTCTGCTAGTTTGCCTCATTTGTAGAGTTCTCCTCCCTAGAAGCTTGCTTGCGTTTCCAACAGTGTTTCTTAAGATGTCCTGCTTTATTGCAAAACCAACACTTCAATTTACTCTTTTTTCCCTTCGACTTTGATCTTGATGTACCCCTTGAATGTTGATGTACCCCTTGAATGTTGCCCTCTTTCACTGGTTCTTCCCTTGGCTATCATTACTTCTTATGTGGAGTTTTCAAGACTAGATTTCTTTCGAGTTTCCTCAGAAATTAAGGCTCCCACAACATCATCAAAGGTAATAGACTCAACAGAACTAAAACTGATAGAGGTTACAAAATGTGCCCATGACTCAGGCAGAGAGCACAACATTAAAATTGCCTTGTCTTCAGAACTAATAATATCTTCCATACTAGACAACTGACAAACAAGAGTATTGAACACATTCAAGTGATCAAAATTTTTTGTACCTTCTTTCATACGCAAGGTAAATAATTGCCGCTTCAGGAGGATTTTATTTGTCAAGGATTTAGTCATATACAAACTTTCCAGTTTTGTCCAAAGACCTGCTGCTGTAGTTTCAGATACAATGTTAAATAAAACATCATCGGCCAAGCATAATTGAATAGCACTAGGAGCTTTTTCATCTATCTCGTTCTAGTCTTCAATGGACATATCATAGGGTTTCTTGCTCCTAGATCCTTCATATCAAAGTCCTAGCCAACTGAGCCTTTAACCTGCTGATTTCAAACATGCTCTTGCTTGCGACAAGCATATCATCAACATATAACACCAAAATAATGAACATGTCATTTTCCAACTTTTTAAAGTACACACAATGATCATACTCACTTTTTAAAGTACACACAATGATCATACTCCACCTCGAATTTTGCATCCAAAGACCTTAGCCAAATCCGGCCAAGACAACCAAATGAGTCTTTACTGCTCACCTTTAGGTCTCTTTACAATGGAGTTAACCAACCCTTTAAAATAGGCTTCATTACATGTAATTTCATGGACAAAAAACATACTATGGGCAACCAATACAATGCGCCCAACAACCAACTCATGCCCTACCCCTTTTAGTTTACCTAAATCTACATCTAGTTTCATAGGTAACTAAACAACCTAGGGTATGCATGCCATTCCAGGTCTTACAGTCACATGCCCAATTACATGCAAAATTTAAATTTTACAACTCCAATTTTTTATTTATTTATTTTTTAAATGATGACTCCACCATCACCATTGCTGCAAACACCCACAAAGATGCAGATGGCTTCTTCACCGACTGATAGTCTGGCTGTATGTTACTTTTATTGGAATTTTTTTTATATTCCCAAACACCTTCTCTCAGCCCAAAATATTTATGTTACTTTTATTGGATTTTTTTTTTATATTCCCAAACACCTTCTCTCAGCCCAAAATATTTCAGAAAAAACTTTTCTTAGATATTTATTTTAAACTTTCAAATAAACTTCCATTAAAATACTCAGTTTTTTTTTATTATTCAAACTTCCACTTTTTGTATTCCAAAAAAAAAAAACTTCCAACAAATAAAAATAATGATTTTTTATTTTACTCAGAAATTTATTCTTAGTCACTCTCCAAAAACTAACGCAGCAAGCTTGCATAGGCTGGCATTCACGCTGAACTTCTAATAAATAAAATAACACAGGTAAATTTTTTATTTTACGGTTCTCCAAAGGCTACCACTTTCCAAACCGCAAACACAACATCAAATAAAAAATTCCAGAGTCCAAACACTAGATTCCTCCAACAGCGACCTCCAATGAGCTTTCTTCTCCACGCTGGCTGACAACGATTCTCTTCTCGGCAGCTCTCTACATGTGTAGAAGCAATCTGCGTTCTACTCTCTTTTAGGTAGTTGCCGTTACTCCATATGATCTAGCGTGAGGTGCGTTCCTTCACAGCTAGTTTGCAGATTCCAGGTGCTGTCACCTCCACGCTCAGCAGTCAGCGGGTTTCAGGCAAAGCTTCATGCTCAACACACAGTCTCTTTCAGCACTCAGGCTCTGCTCTCTTCCACCTTTTGGCTCTCCACTGGTCCATTCAGCTTGGGCTCTTTACTGGCAATGACGACACTAACCCCTAATCAAACAACGGAACCGGCGGGACTGTCCACAGCTTCGCCTAATACTTAGTCTCCACAGATTATACGGGATCTGGCTTTATCTTTGGTGATGGACCAGACTCTCTTGTTCTCTGCAATCTTCTGTTGCTCTTAATCCTGAGCTTTAATACCACTTGTTGGGCATTAAGCTCACATACATTATAAATATGTAACTACAAAAAACAGGAAAGTATAACAGATTTACACAGAACATCAATCACACAAGAAACATAGAAGTTACGTGGTTCACCCACTGAATGTGGGCTACATCCACGGGACAAGGGCATGCAGTCTTTATTCATCATCAACAATAGTTTACAAACTATCCTGGAGAGGGCTTAAAGCCCCAGCTCAATATCAGCCTCAATGGGCCACATATTTAAGCAAACCTTCAGTTACACATAACTGATTATACCGTTCGTGAAACCACCTTGACCTAAACCGTCAATTGGTTGTCATATCCCAACACATGGTCTCACTTTAGCACCAGCCTCTATGAGTTTATTAGGCACCGACAGCGCAACTATGGCACTGCCTCTTGTGAATTTTACATCATCGTTGTCTTGGGGCTACCTTGTAAGTTGCGAGTCACTTTAGCGAAGGATGGACATCTGGAGTTTAAAGGAATTTCTTTGACTTTTATTTTTTATGTATATCTTACTGAGATGGTATGTAAAGGAGATAAATTTGTATGTATTTACATGATAAAAATCATGTTGGTTTTGGATACAATCTGTCCCTGCATCTTAATGATAGTACATGTCAACCATATTTGGATAGCACGAGTGTTTTTAGGAATAGGGAGATAAGTTTAGTAGACTTTGTTAGAATCACACTTAGTAGAATATCCTCACAGAATGCAGTGCAAAGAAATCCTCCATAGTGAGTTTAGTAGGTGACAGGTGGCACTGTATCATAATTATACTTTACTATTTGTAACACTTGAGTTAGGGAGGTGAATTGGAGACATAATCCCTTTATTTAGACTACTCCTGTACTTTCCCTACCATCGCACTAATCACTATATTGATTGATTCCGCCTATCACTTCATTGATTGATTAGATATTTTTTGGAACTCTATATACTCTTATTAATATAATGACAAATGGAGTGTACAACATATTTATTTTTGCAACATTTCTCTCACATTGTCCTATTTGTGTAAGTATTCTTGTTGATCGTTGTGTGAACATATCATTTTGTATCAGAGCCTTCAGTTAGGCCCGTTGAGTTCTACAATTCTAGAGCTTACTCTTTGTCCAGAATTGAACTTTGAACCCTGCATCTATGTCGATGATTGTTCAAGTCTCTCCCATCAATAAAGTTTTGTCAGATCCATTCGTGGGTGCTTCTTGGCAGCCGTACAACATGTTCGTCCATCCACCCATCAATCCTTCAATTTTCTCCCTGTTAATGTGAATTTATTTGTCCATAAAATTTTGTATTTGTTTATGTTCTCGTAGCCTCAGTATTCTATGCAAATTTTTCATTTTCCAACAAAAATATTGCCAAAACCAGTGGAATAATTGCCCAATGCTGTAGAATTCTCATCCGGCAGTAAGCTGTAAAAGCAAACAAAAAGGTTGCAAGAACTCGTTTATTCTGCAACTGTTATAATTCCTTTTTGTCAATTCATGAAACATTTTTGAGCCTCGTGATTTCTTTCCTCTTGAGTCCAATCTGCCTATTCTGTTATTGTAAAATATTGTCCTGACTAATAGATTTTGTAATTGATCAATAATTCTTACTAGTTTCTACAAGATATCTCTATTTAGTATTATCCAATGTTTACTTATTATTATAACTTAATCTTCATGAATAAAACTAAGAATGCAATAAAAGGAGCTAAACAATGAACACCACCATCCACACAATGAGCATGACATATGCCCTAGGAAATCCAATGTTGGAGAAAAAACTAGTGAAGGTAAGGACTATGCCTTCCTCTTTTTTTCATAGGTATGAAATGCAAATATAAAGAAGGATGAACTCACTATGGAGTTGCCATAGACATTGTGGCCTGTATGGTTGCTACAAGGTCTTCTACTTACCTTACTCCTCACAATATCCCACTCCTTTCCTTTGCTCAACTATGGAATGGTAGGCAATACAATGAGAATGGAATCCCTTCCTTTACTAGTGGCTTAGTAAATAACATGTCCCAATAGCCGTCCAGGGTTAGGTTTTTGGACCCTCTAGAATCTTATTGAAAGTCCAGACACGACTACTCCACATGTGTGAGTAATGGGAGTTGATGTGGCATCCACATAGTACCATGGTGGTCAAAAGCATTGGTCAACTTGTGGGGGGTATAATTTTTTTATATAAACTCCGATTGAGGTGATTTTTTCATTGATTAAAAGTTTTTGATGTGTAGAACAACATCAAAGGGTTGAGGACTTTGTTTGTAAAGTTTTGACCTAAAAAATGATTGTTTGATGCCCCAAATAGGCTCGAAAAGTTTAAGGACCCCAAATCACCAAGATCAAACCTGCCCCTAAAATGGGCTCCACGAGTCAAATCTCCAATTTTTTCGCTCAAAATGTACTAAAATAGATGGCAAATTATATAATGATCCATTTTGGATCACATGTCCCCATTTTTGAAGGTTTTTGGTACCCAAAAGATTTTATTGAATGAAGTGAGGATTTTTTTGTTTACCTTTTCCTTGGAGTTCCATTTGTCCTTGCATGGAAGTTGCCCTTTCAACCCATTTTGTGAGAGTTCTTGTTGCCTCATCTAGTTTTTCTAGACTTCTTTTGTTAAATTGTATCCTCTGCTATCTTTGTTGGAGCCTTTGGTGCTAAGTCCTCTATCTTAGGGTAGGACTTGTATGTCAGTTTCCTCATCTAACATGCAAGGCTCATAGAGTTTCAAATTTTTGACATTCGCTATAGAGTAAATGCTCATGTATGAAGGTAGACCAACTCTGTAGGCATTATCATTGACTTGCTCTAACACATTTAAGGACTATAATGAAGAGCCTTGATCTTCTTACTAGGGGCTTAGTGCCTTCCTTTGTTTAGATGCAACCAAATTTGATCTCCTATCTTGAATGTCTTCTCAGTTTCATGCTGGACATGTTGGGCCTTCAACTTTTCCCTTGAGTTCTTCATTGTCCCTTGTACTTGCAAATAGATTTGCCTGATCTTATCCATGGACCTTTCATCCTTCAATACTTCTCTCGTGGTGTCCCTCCTCACTCCTCACCACCCATATACAAGATTTAGAGACAATGGTGGCAAATATCTAAAAAGAGTTTTAAAAAGGGACTTACTGGCGGAAGTGTGAACTGCTCTCTTATAAGAGTGTTGAATATAAATCAAATTTTTCATTCTAGGTCCTTGGAAGATTTTGATTGTAAACCCTAAAAATTTGTACCAATGTCATGTTCACTACTTTTGTCTACCCATCAATTTGTGGATGGAAAGTTGTAGATCTCTTCAACTTGGTGTCCATCTTCTCCCAAAGTGTAGTTGAAAGGGCATTGAGAAATATGGTATCTTTGTTTGAGATGATGCTCCTTGGTATCTCAAAGTGCAACCATACCTTCCAAAGAACATGATTGTTGCATCTTGTCCCTTGATGATCTTTTTACAAGGCACATGAATGAACACTTCACTAAAACTATCAACTACTAAAAATAGGCAGTCATGTATCTGCCAGGTTCTTGCAAAACCGCCCACGGAATCTATGGAGATGCTCTCCCATGGTCTAGTTGGTATAGGTAAGGGATACCATATACCCTGCTTCATATTACTAGGTTTACTGGTAGATCCTCTAATAAACTGAGCTACTTCTTCTTGCTTTTTAGGCCAATACACATACCTCTATAAGTTGGTCACTGTTTTCCCAACACAAATATGTCGTGCAAATTTAAAGGTGTAAGCCTTTTTGATAAGTTGCAACCTTTCTCCTTTAGGAATATAGATCTTATCCAACTTGTAGAGGAACCCATCTTGGAGATGGTATTCATCTTTTCTATCACTTTATTTGTCATGAACTTTCCTTGTAGTTGTTGAAGTACCCCCTTTAAAGGCCTTAGCTTCCATGTATTCCTTTTTCTATGCATCATTGGAGAAAGGATCCATGTGCATAAGATCACCCAAAGTTGTGATCTTGGGTGTGGGTCGTCCTGAAAGCATGTTTGTCAAGTAATTAGTTTTGCTTTTCTTATATTTGATGATAAGACGAACTTGTTGTAAAAATCCTATCTACTTGTAGTGTCTTGATTGTTTGAGCTTACTTTGGGCTTGTAAATATTGTAGCGGTTGGTTATTGGTGTGGATGATGGTTTTCTTGTCCATCATAAAGTGCTTCCATTTCTTAAGAGCTTGTACCAAAGCGTAGAGCTCCTTGTCATATGCAGGGTAGTTTAGGACTATGCCATGAAACATTTCAAAATGATTGCATACTGGCTTACTTCCTTGCATCAAGATTGCTCCCATATCATATCCACTTGGATCTATCTCCAATTCGAAGGGCTTTTGCAGATTGGGCAATGTGAGAACTAGTGCTTGACTGATCTTTTGTTTCAACTCTTTAAAATCCCTTTTTTGATTCTTTCCCCACTAGGAACTCTTGTCGTTGGTTGTTATGGCATAGAGTGGTGTAGCCGTAGTTGAAAATGATGCTATAAACTTTTGAAAGAATTATGCTATTCCCACAATGCTCCCAACTTCAATGACATTGGTAGGAGTTGTCCACGATGATGGCCTCCATATTTGTAGGATTAATCTTGAGTTCCCTCCACCAATCATGTACCTCAAGTACACAAAGAACGGTTGGGAAAATTCACATTTCTTAAGGTTTACCTATAGTTGGGGGTTTTTAATGGTCTCAAACACGTCCATGAGATGTGAGATTCCCAGGTGGAGCTAAAAATCAATATTTCATTCAAGCATGCTATTACAAACGAATACAGATAAGGACACAATATATCATTCATCAAATTGCATAAATGTTGTTGGTGCATTACATAAACCAAGAGGCATTACCAAGCATTACATAAACCTTGCCTTGTCTTGAAGGCAATCTTCTAGGTGTCTTCGTCTTTTACTCTTAGCCAATGGTATCTCGATTTGAGATCCAACTTGGTAAAGTACTTGGCATGCTACAATTGATCTAGCAAGTCATCGATCCTAGGTAGAGGGTATCAATTCTTGAGGGTGATCTTGTTTAAAGCTATGTAGTTGATACACAATCTTCAAGTCCCATCCTTCGTTGACACTATGATGAGAGGTGATTCACAAGGTGAGGTATTTGGTCAAATTTCTTCTTGCTCCAACAGTAGCTACAACTGTTTATTTTCTTCATTTGCTTCTAGGATGGATTGTCTATATAGTCCTATTTTTGGTATGGAGAGTTAAGAAATAGTTGTATCTCGTGCTCCACTTCCCTCTTAGTTGGTAACCCTTTAGTCTCTTCAAACACTTCTCTATACACCTACAAAAGCTCCTCCAATTGGTGTTTCTTCTCTTTATTACATCCCTCTAGAGATGCCTTTACCTTTATCGATTCTTCTCCTTGTTGATTTTGTCTCAAGAAGAGCAATACAAACTCTTTGCTTGAGTTGATTAGTTTATTGGCTTGGTTAGTGTTCACCAAAAGATCTTGGATTTACCTTTGTGTGCGTTGATGATGAAGGATTTCCCGTCTTTGATCAGGCGGGATTGGTTTTGGTCTCTCCCTGAAGATCACATCCCTCAAAGTACATGTAGGGGCGCTTCCAAACACTACACCACGCATGTCAAGTGGCATTGGATGTACCTCCACTTCATCAATATAGTTTGCACTTGTAGCTAATTTGATCTTACTTGGTTGAGTTACTTTCTCCTCCAATAGTAGCTGCAACTGTTTCTTCACTCATATGCTTCTAGGATGGACTATCTATTGTTGAAATATTGTAACTTCGAAGAATATTCTATATGTAACTTTTGTGGTCCTCGATGGTCCTACCGAGAGAACCACTTGTATTACTTTGTACCTCGATGCTCCTGATCGGAAGAACTAATAAGAGTCATGAGGTAGTCCCCTCTAATTGTAAAGGTGGGTCATTAGCACCCCAGTGTGGTTACTTGAGCCTACGTGATTAACTCGAGCCTACATGTCGGATGAGTTAATTAAAATGAACGGATCAATATAAATAGATGTGTGGCGCTCCTCATTTGCAACACATACTCTCACTTGTGTAGCGCATTAGTGGAGAAGACATAAGTAGCTGGAGAAGGAGGAGGATCAGGCTTTGATCTCCTTGTTGGTTTTATCTTTTATCTTTTGGGGCATCTATATTGAGGAAGCTTTTGCTGGGTTTTTCCTTTTAGGGTTTTCCCAGGATAAATCTTTGTGTTCTTTTGTATGGTTGTGCTTGTCTATCTTTCAGTGATCCTGTTTATATGCTTTTGTTATGAAAATGAAATGAAATACTAATGATCTAGCTTAGCATATGAAAATTTAACATGGTATCAGAGCCACCTTGAAAGAAGACATTGTGCGGCTACAGAAGCTAGGGCTTCTTACTTTTTGGTTCTCTCTCTACAATCGATCAACAAAAGAAGGCTAGGCCGACTCTCCATTGAAGGGCGCATCTTTTTGTTGAAGCGAAATTCGATTCCAAGCATTTTTAGTTTTCGGTGCGGGAAATTAGGGCTTCTTGCTGAAGAGGAATTTTTAAGTGAGCCCGGCATAGGATTTCTCTCCTCATTAAAATTGAAGTTTAGAGACCTGGATCAAGATTTTTGGTTGGGTGAAACTCCGGGAAAGTCAAACCCTAGTTTGACCCCGAGCTAGAAAACCCTAAATACTAAAACTGCTAAGTTTTGGTACATTCGCTATATCCCGAGATTGGAGAAGGATTAGGAGCTGAAAATTGCAGAGGCCGAAGATAAAATCTTGATCTACTCTGTGTCCAAAATTCAGCCTCAGATTCGCTATAATCTGGGAGATATGATCCCTCCAAGTTTGGGTTCCAGCCTCTTCCAGAATTCATCCCTAAACAGGACACCTAGGGAGAATTGCTATATCTTGAGCTACAGAGGTCCAAATGACATTTCTAAAGATGTTCCATAAAGGGAACGGACTGTACATTCTGTGGTCCCAAGTTCAGAACCAAAAGATGAAATAGTGACACGTGACAAGCCGTACAACGTCGCTGTTCTGAACAGTCCTGTAACAGGACACCTTAAATTACAGGACTGTTCAAAACAACGATGTTGTATGGCCTGCCACGTCGGCCCCAAAGCACAACCCTTGCAGTGGTTATGCTTTTCCTCCTGTACTTGAGGAACTCCAATGATTGCCTGTCTTAAATGCTTCAGTGCACCATGGTGTAAGTGTGCCATCCTCCTATGCCACAACTCACCCTGACTGCTGCTGCTGCTGCTGCTGACTAGAGCCTTTGCAGGCTCAAAGTGTAATCTGTACACTTTCTCGCTCCTTCTTCCAATCACCCGATCCAAGCTCCTATCTGACCCCTTGGGCCTGATATACACTCTATGGTCACGGAACTTCACCTGATATCCTTTGTCCTTCAAAGTGGAGACTGATATAAGGTTCTTGGTTAGTCCTGGAACACATAACACATCAACAAAACTGAGGGGTTTGCCAGACTCCCTCTCAAATGAAACAGTGCCAACTCCCTATGCCTGATACCGCGCATCATCACCCAGCTCAACGTGGATCCCTGTTCCACCCTCCTGCAAGTCTCTGAAGAATCTCTTCTGTCCAGTCAGGTGACTAGATGCTCCACTGTCAATGTACCATATGTTGCTCCCTGTGGTGCTTGCCATGTAAGTTATCAAACAAAACTCCTCATCGAAGTTACTGCTAAACTCATCCACCTCTGCAGATCCAACCATCTGAGTGTTACTCTTCTTCTTCCTATCTAGGCATTGGGAGGCAAAGTGTCCCTGCGTGTGGCAGATAAAACACTTGACCTTTGACACGTCAAGGTTCTTCTTACCATCCTTCTTCCTCTTTGCCTTCCCCTTGCTCTTCCCTGTAAGGGCTAGAGCCTCCTTATTCACAATCTGTGGGGCACTGCTGGATGAGCCTGATCCTTGACCCATGCGGGTCTCTTCTTGCACAAAGTCATCCCATAGTCTCTGCCAATCAGGGAGCTTCTCCCTAGCCACAACATCTTTGACAAAGGTGTCCCATGGCTTAGAGAAGCCATTGAGGGCTATCCGAACTAGCTCCTCATCATTAGTTTTAGAGCCAACAACTCCAACTCATCCCTGATTTGTGTGAGCCTCGTGAGATAAGGCACCACTCCTTTTACCTTGGTCATCTTGGTGTTGCGCATCCTCTCTTGCAACACCATCCTCCGGTTCTCGTTCTTGCTCTGGTACAGACTTTCCAAAGCCTTCCACATCTCCAATGCAGTCTTCTTACCAGAAAGGTGAGGGACTATATGGTCCTTCACTCCATCCATGATAATCAACATGGCTCTAGAATCAATCTTCTTCCAGGCTATCAGATCTGCCGGATCTGTGGGTGCAACTTTTGTGGAGTCAATGTGCTTCTCAGCATCACTGACGTCCAAGATCCTTGTGATCCTCTCTTTCCATGTAGGAAAGTTTTGAGCACCCTGGAGTCTATCCTCAACTCCCAACTACATGGCCATAGTGAAGTGTACCTGTCAAACCCTAGATCTAGAAGTCTAGGTTTGTGTCTTCCTATAGATCTGCCCCTGATCTATCACTGTTGTTGCAAATCTCTCAGCGTTAGCTCACCAGAGCTCTGATACCATGTAAATTTTCCTTTAATATTCAACTAGGGCTAAACAGTGCATGCAAAATATCAACTGTAACCACACATGAATATCTTTTACAGTATGCAGCAGAATATAAAACTGAGAAATAACTCACAACATCACATCACAATATTGACACTATTATTTTGGGTATGGAAACCCCCGGAAAAACCCAAGATGGCAAAACCGGTGCAACAGCCAGATATAGATTTTATTATGAAAATTCACCCAAACTCGGTGAATGCAGTACCCGACAGAATCATTGGGCAAATCCCAACTAAACCTCAACACTCTCTTGTGTGAGTGTACGACCCAAATGTACGAAGTTCGATGATCCTGCTGCTTGCTCCTCCGTCTTCTCAGCTAAATCCTTTGTTTGACTTTCTCTCCCTGTCTATATCCTGTCTCTGTCGGAATACAAGTGTGTGTGTCCTCTCCACCAATTGATCTCTCTTTTATAACTTTAGGTAAAGCGAAAACCATAATTTCACTTTCACTTTAACTAGTGGTAAAGCAAAAACCCTAATTTCACTTTCACTTTAACTAGTGTTTCACTAAAGTTAATTTAGATCACTTTAATTTATTTTCCAAAGTAAACTTAGGAAAATTAAATTAAATACAATTGGTTTCCTCAATTGGTTTCCTGCATGCAGGAAGACCTTCCTTGTTGCTACTAGTTTAACAGAGGATACCCAGATACTTGAGGAGTACATTTGGGTTCTTGGGGGGTATTACCAACCTAATGGCTTGTTAGCTAAAATTATTGGTATACTCTTGTACACTTTATTGTTGCTTTTGTCAAAAGTAATTCCAACAAATCCATTGGTCCTCTTCATACCCAATAAGCTACATTTGGGACTTAAGGAGGGTTTTAAACACCTCTAGATTGCCCTCCAACCTAAGCGTCTCCAAGTGGCTTTCCCACCAAGTTTGGACATGGACCTCTAACTTTAGTCAAACAAATAATACCTTTTTCTCCTTCTGTGTTATGAACATTGGAATAGACTTCTTTGTTGGAACGATTGATTCAATTAACAACATCAATCTCTTCCAATCTCATCTTGATAGGGTTTGATTTACACTTTAGCTTCCACTTTGAACAGTGATTGGGAAAAGTTGATGTTGGAACTTGGTCTCTTTTTTTGTGGCTCCTTTTTCGTCTTCCTTTCTGGTTCTCTGTCCCCAAATTTCTTGTTCGAGTTAGCTTATGAGTTAGAGCTACAAAAATCCTTGAAAGCCCGAAACTTGTTCTTTGGATTTGCCATAAGGATTGCCATGTCGCGAGAGATGTTAGAGATTTGTGCTTATAGCTTTGAAAATCTCTCCTTTGAGTCATCCTTCAAATTGTTACTACACTCATTTACCATGGCTAGGGTTGGAGACTTCTTTCTTTAAACCAACTTATGAACATTGTAATTTCCCACAAAAATCACTTCTTTCTTTTTTAAGGCCGATACTAATATGATTTGTAAACTGTGTGATATTTCATTGGAACAATTCACCACAACAAATCTTACTAGTTTTTGCAAAATATCTCTATCATGCATTGTTTACTTACTATTATTGAAATAAACTGAGAATGCAATAAAAGGAGATAAACTATAAACACGACACCATCCATGCAATTAATTTACGATATACCGTGGGAAACCCAATATGGGAAAACCAACTAGAAGTTGAGGACGATCACTTGCTCTTTTCATCTCATATGAAATACAAATACAAAGAAAGATGAACTTACTATAGAGTTGCCATATACACTGTGGTCTATATGGTTATTACAAGGCCTTCTATTTCCTCTATTATGCTCACAGTATCCCACTCTTTTGCTTTGCTCAATTACAGGACAATAATCAATAAAATAAGAATGGAACCCGTTCTTTTTGCAGTGGTTTAGTATTTAATGTGTCATAATAATCATCTAGGGTTAGGGTTTTGTGTTGAAAATACTACTTAATAAAATTTAAACTGTAATAGAACAAAAACATAATTTTCATCTCTTTCAACTTAATGCTCCATTTAATCACTGCATTAATGGTGTTCTTTAAGAATCATCAAATGCCAAGTACAGTAACAACATAATAAAATAATGTACAATAGATATCAGCAGTAAGTAATCATAACTAATATTTGAATCAGCCTTATACTTAGATACCTTAAGTTGATCTTGTCACCGAAGGGACAAGTCAACTAGGAAAACAATTTACGTACCTTGAGAGAGAGTCTAAAAGGTATAAAGCAGAAGCATATTGATCCAAACTTCTTAGTTAACAAGCATAGTCATACCCAGTACAGTTATACTGACAAAGGGCACACAGTCACATAATGCAGAGACACACAGTTATACTTTGCACAATCATGCTTACACAGTTATGTTGAAAAGTGGAGCACAATCACGCTGAGTATACACTCATGTGAGCAGGGACACACAGTCACGATTGAATCAGATGGACACAGTCATGGTACAGTTAAGAGTTAATCATAACCCAGTAAATATCTCAGACTCAATAAAGAACTAAATCAAATAGTCACGGTACACTTGAGAATTAACATGGTTGAGAAAAGGTAGATCCAAACAGGCCACGATCTATCAGTGAGTGGTCAAGAGTTAGGGAGCTCATGGCTGAACTGGGGATGGATCAAACAGTCCACAGTGCACTTGAGAATTAATCATGACTGAGCTAGAAAGCTCACGGCAGAGCTAGCAAGGGATCAATCGGATCACAGTCAATGTAAGGCAGTCACGATCAGGCCGAAGAGTTCATAGACTCATGATGGTGTAAACAGATACAGTGAAGGAAACACGAGTCAGACTGGTGAAAAGCAGTCACAGTTTCTCTTCCTGGTGGAAAGCATCACGTGGAGGTCAATCAACGGAGAAAAAGTCACGCAGAGGGAAATGGTAAGCCTCACGGGACACAGAAGAGTCGTCACGCTGGCGGATGGAGGAAGTGGCCAAATCGCAGGTTGAAGCAAGAACAATCACGCTGGCATAACCACGCCAGGGAAGAAGAACAAGTCGCGATGTTGAGTAGTGACCCAAGATCATGCGAAGCTTGTGAAGGGCAATCATGTTGGAGGAAAGCAACAAATGACAAGTGTAGTAAAAACAACATCAACACATGAACACACAGTACACAAGAGTTTTTCATTGGGGAAACCTTTAAAGGACAAAAACCCCAAAAGCATTAGTAATTCATCTCGTAAATGAGATGATTGAAATTCTTCGAAAAGTTCCACAAACCCCAACAGGGTTAAACCACAATTTCAGAAGATCAAAATTTTCCAATTTACACAAAAATGCCAAATTGGCTTTTTCACAAATTAGGGCCTTGCTGCCCTAATTTTTCTCTGTTGCCCAAATCTAGCAGGCTGCCCAGAAACCTATTAAGCCTGCTTAGATTTATCTGCCCTGCCTTGTCTGTACCTGTGCTTCCTGTCTGTACTATTGCTACCCGTCCGTACAACCCAGATCTGCTCGGATCTTCCTCGATCTCCCCGCATCTGCCCGGCCGTACTACTGCCCGTCCTACCCGGATTGTTTTACCCTGCCTAGAGGGTGTAGTGGGCTGCCTGTAGGGCTGCTCGAGGGCTTGTGCTGGTACAACACCATCTTGAGTAAGCCTAACAGGGTGCCTGAGGGTGGAGCAGCAGCTCAAACCCCTCACGGGCACCTGTTGATGGCTGCCCGAGGAGAAAATGAAGAGGGTCAAGCCCTACCTGTGAAGAAGAAGGGCAGCCTGTGAAGGTGGAGGGCTTCTTGTGAATATCTGGAGGCTGCCTGGTGATGGAGAGCTGCCCGTAAAAATGAAGAAGGAGAAAAATAGGGTGAAACCCTAACTGAAAATTCAGCTGTTGCAATTTTGTGATGAAACCCTAGCTTAGGGTTTTTCTTCAATAGATGATGATGCCCTAGCTAGACTCATCCATGCTAGGGCATAATCATAAAAAATTTTCTTCTTCAAAACATGTGAGATCTTCTGATTAGCAGCTGTACCTGTGAGAGCAAGTGTGTGTGTAATAATGAAATGGATTGATCTTCTTTTATATCCTTTGAGTCACCTGTAAGTGGGCCAAAATTATAAATCTCAATAATAATATTTTATTCTTTTCTAATTTTTACTTTTGCTTTTAGTGGTACTAAAGGTCTTTTTGGACTTTCACTTTTACATCTTAGTGGTACTAAGGGTCTTTATGTATTTTTGACTTTTGCTTTAGTCTTCTTCAAGTGCCCCTGTGGTCATTACTTGTGGTCAACGTGGTCTTTTATCACCATTCAAAGTACATCATCATAAACCAAGAGAATTACTAATGCTTTTATCTCAGACTCTGTGTGACACCAAGATCGGATACTAGGGTGTCTTAACCAAGGGTAGCTAAGCCTTAGAGAAGATCGCAAATCCCACTGATCAAGGGTCAGAGTGTTACACATGCCTAGACCCAGTGTAGGGCTTATAGTGCCTTCCTCGTAATAGACCAGGTGCCTCAGCCATAGTCTGCATAATTTGACACTAGGTCAAATACTTGGTAACAGACCAAGTGCCTCCATTCTCCAAGAGAATGGCCTTCAGCCCCAAGCTGAGTCTTGGCAACTGACCAAGTGCCTCCATTCAAAAGAATGGCTACCCATAACTAAGCTGAGTCTACCAGTACTAGACTGGTCCACATCGTGGTCCCGGATAAGATGTCTACCATTCAACAGAATGGTCACTCAACACAAGTTTGAGTCCTCCCAGGGAAGAATTGGGTCCATATCATGGTCAAGGACCAGATATCATCATTCAACAGAATGATCACTCAACACTAGATTGAGTCTACACCGTGGTCCTGGACTAGGTGTCCCCTATTCTCCTAAGAGAATGGCTCTCGATGCTGCTCAGAAAAATCAATAGAAAGCGGATGTGCAAAGGATCAGACACGCTAGCTGAGTTAGATACCAAGTCCCACTCGCGGAATCAAGCTGAGTGATGCACGATTATGCCAGGAGCAGCCGGGAAACCCAACCACGATACATAGCAGGAGAGATCCACAAAAATACGATTTTTCCTTGTAGGATAACCTTGCTTTTATAAGGTTAGTGAGCTAGATAAAATATCACAAAATACATTAGGTTGAGGTTGACTTAGGATAAAATAAAACGGTCCAAAATAAACCATAAAAAATAAATGGTCTTTATTAATAAAACCATAAAGCAACCTTTTATAATAAAGTCATAAGGTAAATGGTCAAAAGGTAAAAGGTCCAATGGTTTTATAATAAAACCATAAAATAAATAGACCAAAGGTTTTATAATAAAACCATAACAATAAATGGTCCAAAGGTCCTTTCATAAAGTAAATGCACTTAGGATGATGTACCACAAAATAAAAACCACAAGGTGAGAGTCATCATAATAAAGGTACATACAATAAGGGTGCTAGGACCAGGTAAGATAAAGGACCAAGAGTCAACCAAAGGGAGTCACAATAAAAAAATCCCACAAACCCACAAGATCATGGTGAACCATATAAGGTGGACAAACAAGACTAGTAATCTTTTCTCTCTCTCAAGGTACATTGTTTTATATATTTTTGTCATCACTGTATAAGGGAAAGATCCAAACCGGATGGTACGATTCTTAGGTCCTCAACACTGCTCCTAAGGTTTAGGTGCTAGTGACATCATCAAGGGGTGGCCAGTCCCTTGAGAAGTGGCCTAGCAATAACTGATTAGGAGAGGGGACATTGCACATCATTATCTTCCATTTTTAAAGAATGAATTTCATCCCTAGACCGAGTTTTAGTCTCACACTGAATCATGTTGATCAACCCTTGGACCCTGACCGGGTCCTCCATTCTCTTGGAGAATGGTCATTAGTACTAAGCTGAGTTTCAGTCCCAGGCTGAAAGTTGATCAACTACCTGGAGGACTTACTTGGACATCATGTCCCTGGTCCCAGACCAGAATATGTCTCTGCCTCTACCTGCAGGATCTACTTGGACATCGCGTCCCTGGTCCCAGACCAGAATACCCTAGAGGCACATAGGGGCCCTAGTCACATGCTAGGGGCTTTGCCATGGCATCAACCTACTTGGTCCCAGACCAAAAACCCCAGGAGACTACTGGGGGCCCTATGGTATCTTCTAGGGTCTTACTCTGCCGTAGTTAATTGATTAGGGTACCATCTACTCTGAGAATGGGTCTCGCAGTTGCACTAACTTTAACATTTTGGACCTTGTTGAATCTTATCGAAAGTCCACACATGACTAACTCCACATGTGTGAGTAACGGTAGTTGATATGGCATCCACTCAATACCATGGTGGTCAAAAGCATTGGTCAACTTGTGGGAGGCATAACTTGCTCATATAAACTATGATTGAGGCGATCTTTGTATCAATGGAAACCTCTTAATGTGTAGCACAACTTCGGAAGGCTAGAAACTTTCGTTAGAAAAGTTGTAATCCCAAAAATGGTTGTTTAATGCCCCGAACATGCTCTAGAAGTTTCAAGGCCCCAAATCACTAGAATAGGACCTGCCTCTAAAATATGGACCCTATGAGTCAAGAGCTCCAATTTTTCAGTTCATAAAACACCGAAATAGATGACAAATTATATACTGAACCATTTTAGATCATGGATTGATTGGCCTAACAAGAAAATGGTTTTCAAGTGAAGTTCATGCAACAAAGGGTGTCCATGTTTCAGAAGATGATGATTGGCCAAGAACAAAATTCACAACAATACTAATTGGTGCCCATGGCCACCCCCATCACCTAAAAGTAATTCAAGCTAAATATCCAAATTTGATTTTCTTGCCTTGCTAGCTCCCTTAGGGGCAATATGTGGACACTTGTATTTGTAGTGTTGAAGCCTATCTCTATAATCAATTCAACATGACTGAATGTGATAATATCACGACTACGAAGTTCTACATGGCGGAGAATAGTCCTCAATGTCAGTAAACTCACACCCAGTAGTGGGCAACTTCCAATGAATAATTTGTCACTTATGGGATGATTTTAAGGGCATCATTTGCAAGCCATTTAATCCTTTTGGCTACAATGATGCCTTGCTTGCATGATGGTTTCACTTCCACCAACTTTTAGGCCAAATGATTCAACCGTTCGTTGAGTATTTGAATCGATTGTCAATCAAACTTGAGGTATAATACTTGGAAGATGCGCTAAGAATTAAATTCATTTCCACTTTATATCCTAGTTTGAGTAAAGAATTAGATGCCCTCCTTGTTAATTCCTTAGGGCACACTTTCCAATTGAATTCCAAACTAGAGGCAAATTTTTTTAGGACCTCCTTGATGAGACTTTTTTTGGTGAATAGGTTGCCACTTATATTATATTTATATCTTATACTTTTGCTCTTTATCATTTGTATTTCACCTATTTCGTTGTAAATAATTCGTAAGTGAATGGGTCAAAGATGATCACTCCCCAACAATTTTGTACTCTTATATATATATATATATAATCTAAGTTGCCAGGAAACTTGGGTACGGGGATGGGGACACCTTTTTTTGAAACAGGGTACTTGGGTACGTCGGGGGTAAGGGCATATATATATATATATATATATATATATATATATTTTTTTTTTTTCTCTTCTAATTTTTACGTAGAAAAAAAGCGTAATTTTACTATAGAAATGAAATTACATCTGCAGAATGTATGAGAGCATACATTTACCAAAAATAAGAGCCTTACAGCTCCAGGGTACCTATCAAAAATATATCCATGGGCTTTTGCCATATATATCCGTCTGCTTCTATGTACTTTTTTCAAGAAATTTTCCAGTTCAGTAAAAATAGAGCCATCCTTGTGGCTCTAATAGTGCCGCTAAAAAAAAACTATTGAAATCTGAAAGCCTTATCATAGAGTCCGTGTGCAAAAAATTTATGAGAGTGTTTTTTACATCTGTTGTAGGTCCATGAATGATCTGTGATAATACTCAATATATATATATATATATATATATATAACATGTCACAATCATATGCATATTTCAAATTTCTTATAAATTATTAATCATGATTCATAATTCAATGATTCATTGAACAATGAACATTCACATTGAAAATTTGAAACATAAAATTTGATAAATTGTAATAGATATCAAGTAGAAGACTGGAAGTTATATAATTAATAATATTATATGTCTATGATTCCATGAGTCCATTGTCATACTACATTCAAAATTGCCTAATCGCATTTCTAGACATGAAATATAAAGTTCAAAACAGTAAGCAATGATCAAGATAGTTGATTTGGCTTCCTCAAGCCATGTCATCAACATCACTAAGGTCCTCTATCAACAAGATCTCTAGATAGGCATCACTCTAGAGTTGTGGCTCCTTCTCATCAATAGTAACCGGAGGTAGCGTTTTAACTTTTTATTAAATTATTTCATTAAACAAATGGTTTTTCTTCTTCAACACCGACATATTTCACTTTTGCTGAATCGGTCGTACCCCCAGAGTACCCAAACACGGAGTACATTGTACCATTTATGATTTTAAGTACCTCTTTTTTTATAATGGTGTCTTGGGTACGTGGAGCCAATAAGGGGTACATCAGGGTACGACATGGGATGTACCTTACAAGTCCCCAAGTATCCANGTACCCATGCTATATATATATATATATATATATATATATATATATATATATATATTTCATAGCTACTACAAATGTGTACAATTTTGACAATTCCCTTCTTACGCTTGTGTACTTGTCTCTTGTGTTTACTTGTATGTATTTGTAACATACCCATTAACCTCATTATTGCATTTACAGTACGGGGTATAAATTTTCTCTTAAATATAAATAAGATAAAATACCACTTCAACATTGTAAGGCATAAATTCACATTTATGCAACAACCTTACTCATCTATCGATTAAAACATATTTACTTGGAACATACCAGTGTCATATTAGAATTATCAATGCTTACTTAAGCATAGAGGTCTTGCCTTCAATCTTTCAGACATTCTTTAACAATTTGTATAAATATCAGTTATACATGCATGCTATACATGCAAGCTGTTCAAAACATTAGCCTAATAATGTTAAGGGCCAAAGCCTTTCACAACGTCAAGCCACATGGGATATATTTACCGTATTCTCAATATAAATCCAGGTATCACCTAATATCTCAAATGCAACAATTCATGGTTCATTAAGTTTTTCCATATAAGCAATACACAAACCACTTGGTTATTTAATATCCCTTAATAACAACCTTAGGACTAGGTTAGTAATTGGCCAAATTTACAAATAAACTTATTAGATAATCCCCTACTCTTATCATAGATCTCAATCTAATTGATTATATTAAGGTTTGCAAAGATAATTAGTATTACTCAGTTATTTTACAAAAGTATTACCAATAGGATTACTACCATTCCATCTTTAATTCAATCATTTATAACCGAGTACTGCTCCCTCAATGAAATATATAACACTTCTACCTTTGCATATAATTAAGCATAAAAAGATAACAATTTATATAACATGGATAAATATTTAGCTTTCAAAAAGTACTTGGTGACTGAAAGTGCAACTTCAACTTTCCACCCAACTGTAGGTACTCTGTCTAGTTTATATTCTTTCGACTGAGAGGTCCCCCCTGAGCTGGGCTATGTATCCGCTAAGTTGAAGGATCATGGAGATATTTACCAAAATTTCTTAACAAGACCTCTACATTAAGTTGACAGCCATGGCTCAGTGAATAGGTTAATTAAAAAGGTAACTTTATAAATAAAAGGTTCGTCTTCTCCAAGATTAAACTTGACGCAAGAATAAGAGATTCAACTTCTCAAAGAGTAAACTTGGCTCCTCAAACAATAGAGTTCGTTCTTTTTACTGGTAATCTAATAAAAAGTTTGTCTATTAAAATTTGACTTTCGACATGTTAAAAGGATAGAACACTCAACCCCCTTATTTCTAGAAGACCGATTCTTCTCCGTTTGAAAGATATATTTATACAGTACTTGTAGTGGAGTCGGTCCCCTAAGGGCCGCTCCAAACACCTGCGAGGGTTGACAACTATAAACACAGTAAATGCAGTATTTTAAAAGGAAGATGTGTTGGCTCTCTTCTAGAGGCTGCCCATTTGTTAGCACACAACAAAACTAAACATACAAAGGGGAGAAGGTTATGGAGTCGACTCTCTCTCTAAGAGGGTCGCACTCTTCGAATTTACGGATGAAGAAGAAACTTGGGATTGATATCTCTATGCAGAGGTTATCCCATTTGACTAGAATCAAAGATGCCAGGTTTGAGATAGACACCTCCATACAAAGGTCACTTTCCTCGAAATCATAACAAGAACTGAAGACTTGAAGTTTTAAAGCAGGAGGTAGAGTGTAGATACTCATGCAAGGCCACACCTCTTCTATATGGTCAGATAATTTAAAAGCATGGCTACCCAAAGGAGAGTGTCGGTCCTCTTGTGAGGCCGCATCTCCATTCAACCAACAACTAATAGTAGTAAGTATGTCGGGCAACTTATAGAAAGTAACGATATCAATAGTGAAAAGATGGGTAACGGCCTTAAGATGCACCCGTAGGTATATTGCCCAAAAATTAAAGATTAATACTTCATTGTATTGAGTCGACTTTAGCTTTCTTAACATAGACCACCCTAGGGCCTAAGCAAATTGTTAAATCTAGGCTCTTCTCTCTCAAGAAGGCTGACTTTATTCATTTTAAAGAAGTGTGTAAAATAATTGAAAGATGGTTCAATATGGTCTTACCTTGTCAACACAAGTATGCAAACCAATGCAGTGCAAACCCTTCCATGTAGTGTTATCTCAATCTTTTCCTCAGCTTGATGTGCAGGTTGGTTATTTCCAATGATAAGAATGCTTTCTCTGCGCTATCCATTAGATGGACATGCTCATACGATTAGGAGGGGATACATCTCTCCGCATAAATTTTTGGAAGATGCCATAAGCATCACTACCCCTTGGAAAAGAAACGCAGAAAAATTTCGTGTAGAAGAGCACTTGACTCTTTCTCTCGAAGGCTCAATGCAAGTCCCCCTGACCTTCTCCACCTTTTTTCTTCTTCTTTTCAACCGCTCAACAACCATGGATGTAAGGTAATCACTATGTTTACTCACTTAGTGAGGCTGTTACACCAGTCACACATAGATCACTTCGAGGAGGATGGAGACTGTCGCTATTTCCTCCTTCCAAAACTGATTTTGTAACTGCCCTTTGGAAAAGTGAGAGGTGACAACCCCAACTGCCTCTTTGCCAACTTTATCAAAAGTGTCTATATATATATATATATATATAATTTTTTTTTCCGGTGGAAAAAATCTCTTCATTTCATTCGAATAAACTTGAACTACCCTCAAGGAGCTTACAAAATTAACAAAGACCATGTTTAGCCATCAGTCTTTTATACATAGTATTTGGCTGTCTTCCTTCTTATCACAAAATATCATTTTCTTCCTTGTCTTCACGTCTGTTCTTCAAAGGATCCAACATCTTTATGTTTATGCTTACAAGAATTACATATTGGTTTTCTATCTGTTCGTTGCTTTTTTCCTCTACCTCCGTTATACCGGGGGGGGGAGAGAAACTGCTTATTTAGAAAGCTTATCTACTTTCGTATTTAGTTCGCTGTATATGTGTTTAAAGGAGATTGTTTCAAAAGAGGCTATCTGCTCCTTGATTGTTCTCAACAAGTGGTGGAGGTGCGGAGCATTGATTTGTATTCTCCCCATGGCCCATTCTACGACCATTTTAGAGTCTCTGAACAACTGCAAATTTTTCATTTGTTTATCCATTGCTATCCTTAGTACTGCCCATAGTGTTGACAGTTTTGCTTGGCTGTTTGAGGCTCGACCGGGGGCAAATTTTATTTCTATTTTCTGAATGTCATTGAGATACACCACTCCTCCCGTGCCTACTAGCAGTGGTTCTCCTTGATTGGCCCCATAAAAAAAATCCCATGGAAATGTTTTGTTGATCTCTGGATTTGTTAGCAGTCTCTATGGTGTTGATTTGAGCTTCGTTCGGTGCTCCATGATCTTCTGCATAATAACCGTCTCTGTTATTTTTGGTGGAGTCCATGTGTTTTGAAACACTGCCCTGTTCCTTGTTTCCCAAATGGTGAAAACAAAGAGTTCAGGAAGGGCATCATAGTTATGTACCCTTTTGTTGTTCCACCAATTTTTGGATGTGTTCCAGCGAATGGTCCATACTCGGGATCGTTGTGCATTTAAGTTTGCTGGTGGTCCTTTCCCGTACAAAGCCTGCATATGGACACGAAAAGAAGAGATGAGATGTTGTCTCATTATTGGATTTGCATAACAAATACATTTTTGGCCCTTGGAAACCTCTCTTTATCAGAATTTCCCATGTGAGGAGTTTGTTGCTTAGCGCCAACCATAGCATTATAATTGTTTTTAGTGGTCCTGGGATCTTCCAAATCTTTGTCCACCACCAGCGATCACCATCTTCCTGCTCTGTTTCCATCGCAGCATCATATTCCAGTTTTGCAGAGAAGCTCGCATCTTTACCATTCTTTGTCCATATGAGCTTGTCCGTCTCCTCCTCCTCCAGGTGAATGAAACAATTTACTAGCTTGGTAACATAGCGATTCCATTCTATTGCCGTTGAACTTGTTAAACCCTAGATCTTGGGTTGTTTTCTATCCTGTTCTTCCTCTTTTCTGGGGTCGCTGAGCTTTGGCTTCTGCTAATGTCCTGATTCTCATGGCCTTTAGCTGGGAGATTAACTGTTCTAATAGTTTATAATCCTCTCCTGATCCTGCCCAAGGATCTTGTCCTATACATACTCTCCTTCCATCGCCAATCTTCCAATCTACCTAGTTTTCGACCAATGGGAACGCTTGCACAAAGGCCTTCCAGCCTATCGACCCATTTTTGTGCGTTTTGTTTAGCTGTCTGAACCATTCTATTACAAAGGACCGTGGACAGTATTTGGAGCTCATTGTTCTTCCCCACAGGGATTTTGGATTTTCTGTCATCCTCCACAGTGATTTTGTAGCCAATGATTTGTAGAATAGCTCAGGATTCTTGATTCCCCAACCTCCCCTTGATTTGGGTAGGATTAAGATAGTCCATTTCACTAGAGGGGTGCCTTCTGTCTGTTTGCTGGCCTTCAAGAGAAAGGAGAGGCATTTTTCCTTAATTTTGTCAGTATACCCTTCAGAATATATGCTATTGAAACCCAATACATCGGTAAACTCCGGAGTGCTGCTTTGAGCAGCACCAATCAACCTTGTCTAGACAAAAACCGATTTTCCCACATAGATATTCACGTTTCTACTTTTTTATAAAGCCAGATCTAGTCATGGAAAGCATAGGCATTTGGCTTTAAAGAAAAACCCAAATACTTGATCCCTTCTGTTATGGGAATTGTTGGATAGGGGACTAGTTCCCTTGCTATGTTTAAGAGTTCTTTTGAGAGATTATTGAACGCCAAGTTAGACTTTTCTACGTTTATAGCCATGCCTGTTGCCTTTTGATAGCTCTCCAGAATCTTTACCAGGTTTTGAATATTTTCAAAAGTGCCTTCTCCCAGCAATAGCACGTCGTCAACAAATAGAATATGAGCAAGTTCTACTGAACTTGAGTTCCTGACCCCTTTTAATTTTCCTTCCTCCTTTTCCTTATGAATGATTCGGCTTAGAGCCTCTACTACTAGGAGAGAAAGAAAGGGCGAAAGGGGGCATCCCTGCCTCAAGCCTCTTGTTGGTGGAAAGAACTGGGAGGGGGCACCATTTATTATAACTGCAAAGGAGGTTGATTGTATGCAACCCAATATCCATTCTACTACCTCCATTGGCATGCCTATTTGAATTAATAACAAATGTATAAAGGCCCAGCTTACCCTATCATAAGCTTTGGAGAGATCGATTTTGAGAGCAATAGCTGACATCTTTCCTCTCTTAATGGAGTGTATTGCTTCTTGCGCTAGTGATATAGAAAGCCAAATTGTTCTTCCGAGATTACTTTGCTGAGTACTGGTTTCATTCTTTGAGCAATGATCTTGGCTATTATCTTATAGATCATATTACAACACGAAATTGGTCTAAAGTCCTCAAAAGTTTCCCCTTTTTGCTTTTTAGGTATTAATGTAATGAAGGTGGCATTCATTGCCCCTAGTATCTTCCCAGACTTCTGTGATTCTTTTACCACCTTCAGAATATCTTGTTTTATTAAATCATAAAACCCTAAAAAGAAATCCAATGTAAATCCATCTGGACCTGGGCTCTTCCCTTTCTAGAAAGAGTGTATCACCTTGTTCAATTCATTAGATACCTCTTCTAATAAGTCCTCCTTCATTTCTTCTGTGATTAGTCGTGGGAAGAGATTTGGGACCTCCAATATTTCAGAGATTGGACACTCGTAAGGAACTATAAATCTGTATTTGAAATGATTTACTGTTGCCTTTGCTTTATCTTGAAAGTTCTGAGCTATGTTTCCTTGAGTAGCCCTTATTTCCATTATGGTATTTATGCTCTTTCTGTGCGAGGTATAAGGCTGGAAGTACTTTGTATTCTTGTCTCCTTTTGCTAGCCATAGGGCCCTACCTTTTAAACGCCAGCGCTGCTCTTCTTTAGCCAGTAGGTTGCTTCTTCTTCTTTCTTTAGTCTTTAAGGACTCTAGTTCTTCATTTATGAATATTCCTGATTTGTTTGAACTATAGGTCTCTTAATTCTTTTTGGTAATGGACCTTATGCTTCTGTCCCCATTCTTTTGAGAGTTCGTTTATTCTAGCCAGGTTATCAACCATGTGTTCAATGTAAGTGGCCATTGTTGGGTTTCCTAATGGCTTCCAGTTTTCAAAGACCAAAGCTCGGTATTCTTCTTCTTCTAACCAAGTTGGGTTGAACTTGAATTGGGAAGGCAACTTCTTTTTTGGTATAGCTATTGTTAATGTGGTTGGACGATGGTCCGAAAACCTCATGTTTCCACAGTTGTTTTTAAAACCAGATGCTCTTGGAAAATACTTTTTGCTACTAAAAAACAATCTAACCTTTTTGAGATTGCTTGGTCCCCACTTCAATTATTTTGCCATGTCGGTTCCAACTTTACATGCTGGAGATCAATGAGTTTTTTTCGTACAAATATTGTACTGAAATAATTACTAAGAGAATCTATGCGAGCATTCTTCCCCCAAAATTCTCCTGATGTGAGGGTTAGGTTCAAGTCCCCTGCTAATATTAGGTTAGGGTTATCTAGAGCTCCAGAGTTGCATAATGTTTCCCAGTATGATTTTCTGTCATGGAAAGGTCCATATACGTTCAGAAGGGACAAAAAAGTCCTTGTTTCTGTGTCCTCTAACTCAATTTTTATCGTTGCTTCGTAGAAAGCTCTCGAGTGACATATTATTTCTGGACTCTAGGCTGTAATTGGTCCCCCTGATTGTCCTTCTGCATTTATTGCTTCCATCTTCCAGTGTTTTACAAAGCTGCACAAAACTTCCTTTGCTTTCTCTCCTTCCATCATTGTTTCTTGTAGTGGCATGATTTCTGGTTTTAACAAATTTATCATTCGTTTGAGGGCTATTAATTTGGAGGCCCCCGCTATCCCCCTTGCATTGAAGGAAAGGGATAACATCACGAAACCTTGGTTTGGGTTTTTTTCACTCTAAGAGCCCTTCCAATGGTTAATTGCTTCCCTTCTTTGATTTCTTTGGCTGCTTGTAATTGAGCCTTGGATAGAAAGGAATTTTTGTCTTGCTAGCACCCTTTGAGTTTGGCTAGGGGACAATCCTCTTGTTGAGACTTGATTCTCTTCTTTTCTAGATTTGGATCTTAGCTCATACTCCCTACTTGAGGAATGAGTTTTCCTCTCTATCTCCTCGGGACGCTGTGTTTTCTCCATTTGTTTTTCTCCCATTTCTTTAAAAGTTTCTTTTAGCCCTTTTTTTTCGGGGTCTTTTGAAATTGAAGTATCAGAACAAAAGGAGTTATGAGTGGAATTACCTTCTTCCTCGATGGATGCGCTTGGACCAGGAATGACGTAAGTCGTGTCTTTTTTCGTTGTTTTGAGCCGGCGTCCGTCCTTTTCTTTCGAAGATTCTTGAATGTTTTTAAAATTTTCGGTCTATCACCTTTTCTTCACAGCCAACGTCGTTTTCTGTGGCTTTTGTTTCAGGGTTTGCGTCCATTGTTGGTCTCTGTGTGCCTCCATTATTTTTTCTTACCCAAATCTTTTTGAGTTGAGGTTTCTTTTGTCCAGCCTGGTAGTCGTCGCAGTGTTTCTGTAAATGACCAACCTTTCTGCAATTGTAGCATCTGAATGGTAGCTTCCAATAATCCAGGCACTGAGACCAAACGCTACCATGCATCACAATTAGAAGTTCTTCGAACAATCCTTCTCTTATGTCCATTTCTACCAGGATTCGTGTGCACCTTCTGTCAACCTTGGTCTCCCATTCGTCTTCTAGCCTGATGAACTTTCCCAATTTGTTTCCAGTTGCTTCTAAAACGTGTTTCTGCCAAAACACCATTGGCAGGCCTGGGAAGATTACCCAAATTTGCTATATATTGTGTGGTTCTCTCTTTGCATTGAAATTGGCATGCCATTTCCTCAAAATTAGTCCCGACAAGCCCCAACACCATCTATGGTTTAACAGTTTAGTACCGTCGTCTTCCTCCTTGACCTTGAAGAGGAACCATCCTCTCGAAAAGATGTGGAAGTCCGGCGTATATCCTAGTAAAGGGCGCCAATTTGTATCCATCCAGTTTGTTAAGGTAGCTCTGCCTGTCANAAAGATGTGGAAGTCCGGCGTATATCCTAGTAAAGGGCGCCAATTTGTATCCATCCAGTTTGTTAAGGTAGCTCTGCCTGTCCCCTTCCCGCAAAATCTCCCTGCCAGTGCAGAACTCAGGTATGTTGGGATTTCTGCTATCTGAATGTCTCTCCGACAGAGATTTTCAGACATCCTTTTTTCGGCCTAATCCCTTTGGCTTTCTTCAAACCTTGTTTCATCTGTACCTCTGCATTTTTGGTCTCATCACTGCTTGAACGGGTGGTCAATACAACGTGAGAAAGAGGAGGTGGTGTTGGTTTTGTACCTAGGGAAGTGTTCCCCTAAGTGACTTTAGCCTTAGTCACTTAGAAGGGTGAAATAAAGTGACCCTTGCATGAAATGACTTAAGGGACATTTAATTTGACTTTAATGTCTAAAGTCAGTTTTTGATAAATTTAAGTGGGTGAGTGAAATTAATATTTTAGAAATAAAATATGAGCAATAAATTTCAACCGTTGATCTAATTTAATAATCACCGTTGGATTAGATGGGCCCTAGGGTTTACTCAAAAAGGCAAGGGAACGGCATTTTGCCTCACTTTTGCAGATTGAAGTGAGAAGAGAGAGCTGAGAAGAGAAGTTTCCTTTTTTGAGATAGAAAAGAAAAATTTGCAGCACGCAAATCAAGAAGAGGACAGCAGCAAAGAGGGCACAAAAATCGAGAGGAGAGGACAGCAGCATTTATTGCTGGTCCATACAGTCTGTACGGTACGATTTTCGAAGCAGCAGACATGTTTTTCAAGGCAGATTTCTGGGCACGATTTTCGAGAATTTTTTTTCTTGGGCACAGATTTCGAGGTCTATACAGTCAGTCCGTACAGCGGCATGGAAATTGAGGCAGAAAATAGAAAAAAAATATGAGTTTGATTTTTTTTTTGTTTGGCGCAGAAAACGAGGCAGAAATTTTCTCTTCCGGGTTGAGATAAGTTGGTTTGAAAATTTCTGAGTTTTGCTGTAAATTTCTTAATAATAAAATCTCTCTCTTTAACTGGTTTTCCCCTTGTGGGTTTTTCCAGGCCCATTGGCCGAAAATATATGTGTTCTGTGTGTTGAATGGCGTGCTGATATTTATTTTCTGTCAGTGAAAAATTGTAGTTTTAGCAGTGTTTTAAAGTCTGAAAATTTCATGTTTATTTCCAACACTTTTATTTTCTGAGAATGTCATAAATAGAGTTAAATTTTACTTGAAACCGGTGGCTGAAAACTAGTGAAAAATCTACAGGTGGCGTACCCTGAATAATCGGGGCAGACGTCATTTGTTTACATGGGCTAGCGTCATCATTGCCCGTACTGCGTATTTCAAAATCTGAGCTAAAAATTGGCCTGCATAGTGGCTCATCTTTGTAATCAACCTCGTCCTCATACATGTTTAAGACTTCCTGCGAAGCGTGTAACCCCCGAAAAATTAAAAAGTCTTGAAAAGTTTTCAAAATTCTTCGCCAATCCTTGCCAATCTCTCCACCTTTTTGTCCGAGTCACAGAGCTACATCGTGCCCTTCATATATATATGTATATGTATATGTATGTATGTATGTATTTATAGTTATATTTACATTGGAGAATCCACTTCTATTAATATATTAAATGAAAATTATTTAATACATTCATATTTATAATAGACATTTATTTGATAACAAATTTATAATATTTATATGTATTCACACCTCTTATATATATATATATATATATATATATATATCTATATATAGGTTTTGGTCAATTTTTTTTCATTTCTATAACTTATTTCCCTTCTATTGTAGCAATCCTTGGACTACCTCCTTGCTATTCGTTGTGGTCCCTAAGCCCCAGGTGAAATCACATTCCTCATTTGCTCCAGGATAAAAAAGGAATCGCCTTGGTACCTGCCACCCCTGTAGAGAAATGTTGTAATGGTCTTAAGTAAGAGTTCTGTTAATGTTTGTTGAGTACTTCTGTTATAATGTTACTTTTTGTAATGAAGTTAGGTGAGGACATGATGTGATGTAATTTTGTAATTGCATTACATAAATTACACGATGTATGTCTCTGTACTATGTATTATTACATATGCCATGAATGAAATTTTTCGAGTACATTTTCTTTCTCATATTCTGTGTTTGTAATATCTGCCTCCCTATTTGTGTTTTTCTGTGACAATGTGGACAAATAACACAAATCTTTCTTCATGTACGGAGGAAGAGGTTAACATGAGGGATTATGGATGATCAGGAATTGTTGAGTGATTAGAACAGAAGGACACTTCTCTAATGTTGTTATCTACAATAGCTATTTTGTTCCAGTCCCAAATTATAAGGGTACATGTCTCTTTTCAAATTTCAGTGAATAGCTCTAGCACAGATTTGGTCAGTACCAATAATTTTATTGATGCCCCAGCGGTTGGAATTCAAATTGTTTTAGATCAGGCAGGAATATTGGTTATTTTGAGCTTGTATTTTAAGCAAGAAAATTTACTTTCTATTTCTGGCAAGGAGATGCTATTCATGAGTTGAATCAAATATGCCTCCTTGGCGGAAAATTCACAGTTTTTGAAGGATAATGACTATCTTAAAATATTACCACACAAATACAGTTAATCCTTATGCAGAAGATATGACTAAGGGCACACATTTGGTTTTGACATTAGAAGGGCAATACATTAGTAAATGCTTTTTCCAGTTTATACCAGGGGACTGAAATGAGTATTTTGTTGTAATGGATTTAAATTTAAACTGCTAACATTTACACCAAATATGTCAAGGATCTGTAAGTTTCTGCGGTCATTGAAAATTTGAAATCAATAAAGTAATGGGTAACAGAAACAACCTATGTGAATGGAACAGTGATCTTCTGCTATGGTACACTGATAAAGATGCCTGAACTAAAGCTCAATATTCTGTGAGAAATTACCGGATCCATAAGTTCAAGTCCTATGAAAATATGAGACAAACTTCTGTTTGAAAAAAATTTAAAAAGAGATTTAACAATTTGTGGTGGAGTTTGAGCCTCAAGGTCTACCATCATGCTGTGTGGAAACATCAGGCTATAGCCATTGCAACTAATGATGTGGCGAATTATTTCAATGGACTTCTTCCCCATGTTCTTAATTAGAAAATAAATATTCTATTTACATAGTTAATGATAGATGCAGTGAGTTTTCTTATTATTCCATAATATTGGAAGGCTGGGAGTAGTACCTGTTTCTCTTTAGTGGTTGCAGTAGTGAATTTTTTCAATCTGGAATATTTGGATGCCTTGATGAAGAAACCATCGTTGACATGTAGCTGAAAGCTATACTGCTTTTGTGCTTCTGGGGCTTCCTTCTATTCTTATTTAGCAATTTTTTGCATATTGAGTTCAAACATAGGGAGTACAGTATTGATTTTTGCAGCATTTCCTTTACTTTGTTGTGAAGTAATTTACTAATGCTTTGGTGTTCTGTGTTTTGCGAACAATAGAGTTGGACGCGATCTAGGAAATGGGGGACTAATTTGCAGGCCTACAACTTTTCAGCAAAAGGTGTTAGTGTTATTGCTATTTTTATTTCTCATATTGCCCTGATAATAGGACATGTAACTTCATCTTTCATTAACTTATCAAATTCTGTAGCAATTTTACTATATATCTTTTACTATATATCTTCATTGGTTATGTAGTTTTATTTCCTTTTACATTGATGGTGTTAAGACCGCCCATTCTCTAAGAAAAAATCACTACTATAATGTAATATAATGTCCTGGAAGCAGGTTGGTTATTTGGAAAGTTTCTCTTATTTGCAATTATTTCCAGAACTTGTATTTTAGTAATTTTTTTAAGAGTTGAAGTAGAATCTCAGCTAGATTTTGATCATAATTAGATGTGCATTTAGAAGGTAATGCAGCATGCATGTGTGAAAGAGAATGGAATATTATAATCCCTTGATTATATTAACAATGAGTGTAGAGAGAATCGCACAATGTGATTCTTCATCTAAAAGACTAAATACAAAGGGAAAAATAGGTCAGTGACAACCAGATGCACACAGATAAAAGGGATTGGATGGTTACAAGTTTGAGTAGGCCTTCTTGACTTCTTCAGGGACAGTACAATGATACCAATGAGATATGCTTCAGTATTACCAAGAATAATGACTTTGCTTCGACGATAATTGGTTCTGATTGGATGTTCATAAATATATGTTGAATACCATATTATTACCTCTGCAGTCTCCACTCTTGATGTAATCACTACTTAGGTGTAGAGAAAATTGCATAACCTGATTCTTCATGTGAATATAAAGGGCTAAGAGATACACTTGTAAAGGATACTTTGCTAATTGAATCATATGATGGTGGATTGCTTGATTGTTTCTGATGCGTTTGTTTGAGTTTGAAGGGTTATGATTTATGTGTCTGATGTGCTGATGCATATGAGGGGCATGCCACCTTGCACTTGAGGCCTTTGCTGGTCTGTTTTTGCAGATTGTCCATTCTACGAGTGTTTAAGGCTCTTGTCCCTAGGGGAAGAGGATGGAGCTGAGCCAAACCACTGATGGTGTTGTCCCCTAGCAACCTTGCCTATTTGATCCACCTCCCTTGATTGTATTTTAACTATGGCAAGGCTTATGGATCCTATGGATCTTTCCTCTGCAGCGTGCAAAGTAGGATTTCAGTGAATGATCCACTCAGTTGAGGGGTAATTCTAGGGAAGTATTCCTTTGGAACCCTGGAGTAACCCCTCAAAGATTAAGTTGTTCTTAGGGCATATATGGTATTGTTGGAAGCTTTTGAAAGGTGATGCAAGGATGAAGGATTTGCTTTTGAATTCAATGAGTCCGACAATGTTGCCCCTCTATATGGAGTACACAACCTCGGTGCTGATTGTGTGTCTTGATCCATTTTGGGTCAAGTTGGAAGCCCATGGTGTCATGGACCGACTTGTAGGTTTAACAATGTATGACCAAAGCTGATAGATATTTAGGCGTGGATAATTGATACATGGAATTTCTTCCTAGAGGAAGCAATGGTCATCCACACTTGTGTCAAAGGGTGTTTATCCTTGAATTTATCTTTGAACATGAATGAGTGAGTGTCATTTGTAAGGGGCCTTGATTAATGGGGAAGGTTTGTGTCTTTATGAGTTCTTGACTCTTGACAGCGAGGTTTCGATTTTTACACTAAATTGTTATATTTAGTCTCTATTTGGTTACAGTTATCCAACTTACCTCTTGAACCCTAGAATGCCAACTCCCTCAAGGCCACTGGAAACACAATAGGTCGGTTTGTAACTTTGTTGCTTCATCTCCATAAATGGGGGATCTGTCGGCTTCTATTTCAACACAAATTTGCATTGAATATGATTTGAGCAATGGTCTTCCGGGAAAAATCAATTTTGGAGTTTAATGGCTGCAGCTAGGCCTAAATTTTAGACTATGAATACCTTGTGTTCCACTGTATGGTTTGTCTTGAGCATGACCATTTCAAAAGCAATAAACTTTCTCCCAGATTGATTCTCAGATAAAGAAGCATAGAAGTAGAAATCCCATTTGGTGGAAGGATTTGAAGATTGATCATCATTGGGTGTATCCATTCTCTTATCAAGCTAATCCCATTCACCAGAGGCTCTAGATTCATCTTCTAATGAATCTGGAGATGTTCCTGGCATAGTGAAATGATATATTTGGCATAGTGAAATGAATTTAGGAGGAACATAAGAGATGTAAATCACACTAAGTTACCAGGATACGGATATGGATTCGCTAGTTTTTTTAAAATCTAGGATCCGGATACGGCGGGGAAACGACAAGTACAAACAAATATAAAAATATTTTTATAATAAATAGAAAAATGGAATGAAGAAACAAAACTATTTAGGAAACACAAGAGTAGAACTATAAGTTATTGCCAAAAAAGAGAGTTCATGTACCATAACTGATAATTTGATAAGTTGCGATATTGATAATTTTAAAAACCATTTCAGCATGAACTTAAAGCAGGTCATAATAGTGTTTTTGTGATCCACATCCACATGTCCCTATCAGAAGGGAATAAAGTGGTTTTCTTGAACGCTATGGCAAGACTATAGAACAATGTAGGTGAAGTGAGCAACAACATAGTACATAAAGATAGATCAACCCTTGACAACAGACCTTGACCATAAAGATATCTCAAATAAAAACGTTGAGAGCAGACCTTGATATTGATATATCAGAGTTCAAGAGCATATCTTGACATAAGGATAGATTAAACCTTGAGCAGGAATGAGGTTTATGCTTTTAGCCATTGGGTGTTTAAGGTTTTTTAAGTTTTTCATTAAAAAATATTTTTTTGGGGGGATCAATGGGTTATAGAAGCACTGGAAGTTGCAGGATCCATTTGAAAATTTCAAGAATTGTTTGATTTTTCACAGGATCCGTTTGAAAATTTCAGGATTTTTTTGATTTTTCTAAGTATCCGTTTCATGGGACCAGGATACGTTTCCATGGTGGATCCGAGGCAGATCCGATCCGGATACGTATCGGATCTGTGGTTCCGCGGATCCTACACACTGGGGTGGTGGATCCAGTAACACAGAAATCACACATCAATTTCTGAACACTTCGAAGAACTTGTCGTTGTTCCATTATGGACTCATTTCTAAGGTGCTGCACTAATCACACTTCCAAACTCTGCAAGGGCATCCAATGTTGCTTCGCTCACTGTCTACACAAGGTTTCTCAGCATCTGTTTCTGATTTTTCTGACACAGTTTTACTGTTCACGTTGAGTTTCTGTCTTCATGTTGAAGCATGGAACATGGGTTGAATTTTTGTGTCTCTTCTTTGCCACTAATAACACATTTCTGTGCCAAAATGACATCTTTGCTGCATGATAACTCTTTTCTGTTGCAAAATGACACATGTTTAATGTTAAAAACGTTCCATTTAAAAATTGCCCTATGACAATGGTGCAGATTGTCGCTGATGCATTACTACTTACAGGGCTACAGGCTTATTTTACTATTGAAGAAGTTTGATGCTTGCAAATCTGGGTCTGTACAAAATCAGTATGTCTGGTATCTGATCAATTTTTTTTCTATCTCAAATCTATTCTCTTTGCCTGCTGCAAATCATGAGGTTGCTGAATTTGCTTGCCTTAATGGATTTCTTTGTTTGTGCTACTTGGGACAGGCGTCTGCTCTGAGCATTTTCTTCTCTGCACACTCAAATCTGCAGCTTAGATTCTGCACTTACTGGATCTGCAAATTCATTTCAGTCACTTGCTGATTTCTGGTTTTCTAATGGTCTGGTCTTGTCTCACCATGTCTATCTGGTTTGTTGTCGATCAGTGGCCATCTAAGATACCGGACTCAGCTTTTAGGCCTGAAGTGTCCTCTGTCCCCATGTCAGACACGGACACATCCTGACATGGTGTTGGACATGTGTTTTGGATGTGTCTTGTTTCAGGACTGTAAATTTTCCTTTAATATTCAACTAGGGCTAAACAGTGTATTCAAATTTCTACTGATAACCACACATGAATATCTCTTACAAGTATGCAGCGGAATATAAAGAATTGAGAAATAAATCACAACATCACATCACAATATTGACACTATTATTTTGGGTATGGAAACCCCCGAAAAATCCAAGATGGGAAAACTGGTGCAGTAGTCAGATATAGATTTTATTATGAGAAAATATGGAACTTTTACAATCACTGCTAATCACCCAAACCTGGTCAAGCAGTACCCGACATAATCACTGGGCAAAACCCAACTAAACCTCTAGCTCCTCTGCGTGATTGTACGACCAAGTGTACAACCTCCCGCACGTGCGGATCCGTACTACTGTACAAAATCCGTACGGTCTGTACGATAGCTATACAGAATCTGCATGGTCTGTACAACTTTCCTTTGCAGTTGCTGCCTGTCGTTCCATGCGGCCTCTGTCCTTCCTGGTAGCTCGGTGACCCTGTTTGCTCGCTCCTCCGTCTTCACAGCTAAATCCTCTGTCTGACTTTCCCTCCCAGTCTGTATCGTGTCTCTGTCGGAATACAAGTGTGTGTCCTCTCAATCAATTGACCTTTCTTTTATAACTTAGGTAAAGCGAAAACCCTAATTTCACTTTCGCTTAAAGTCAATAATAATTAAATCACTTTCATTATTTCCCAAAGTAAACTTAGGAAAAATAATTAAATACAACTTGTTTCTTGATTTAAAGTCTTCTGCATGCAAGGACACTTGCATGCAGGAAGACCTTCCTTGTTGCTGCTAATCTAACAAGGACACTTTCAAAACATGTGTCCAAAACTGTGTCAGGATGTGTACTGTCCTATGAGAACCATGTCTTGAAAACATGACACTTTTAACCCAAAAAAGTGGTCTGCGGTTTATAAAAAAATGATTTTACCCTCATTCATATTTTTCAGTGAGGCTTAAGCTCTGAGAGGGTTTTTTTATCAATTTATCAGCAGTATGTGTTTGTAGGTTAAAGTACTCGTAGCAGAAATTTTGAATGGTGTTTTCAATGTTATCAATCTATAGTTTTAGGTTTGTTTCTAGGGTACAAAATCTACTTACCATGGTCTGATTTTTGACAGTAAATGCCCATTTGTCACAGTAAATATATTTTCCCTATTTTCTCTTCATGAATTCCAATATAATAACTACTTCCCAAATCTATTATTTGACAAATCATGGATGTGCACACTGTGCAACAAATGATCACGTATGGAAAAGGAATATCCATCTCTGACGAATATGCAGCTTAGCACATTCACACCATGGCACATTTTCCTTGAATAAAGAACATTTTGATTTTGATGACTTAATGAGAAACTTTATGAGTCTATGAGTCTATCATTGACATATGCATTGTGATTTATGAATGTTTAATGTGTATTGATTTTAATTTCTATTGAATAATTATAAATGTTCGAGTTTCTAAAAAAAATGGATCTATATGTCTATAGTTTTAATCAAGGTTACACGAACCGTGGGTGCGATCGGAATTGGCTAAAGAATCCGATACGGGTGTGACACTCATCCCAAAATTAGGAATCGGGGATTCAGAACCCTAACCCTAATCAACCTAATTATCCTATGTAAACAACTTTATATTAGTCAAAACAAGGTGGAAGAATCCGATGAAGAATTCGAGAATACGATTCGGGTGCGGTTAGGCCTAGGGTTGATTCCAGTAACTATTGTTTTAATTTATATGATTTTTAAATTTTATATATATATATATATATATATAAAACATGTCCTCCATGTCCTGATTTTGGGGGTCATTGTCTCTGTGTCGGATACCAGTATTATCGTGTCCTCCGTGTTCTGTGTCCTTGTGTTAGGTGACTTAGGTGGCCATCATCTTTTCTCCCTTTTTGCTATTGTGTCTTTTCCCTTATAATTTTTAAGGTTTTCTTTACTTTTTGATTTTTAGTAATTTAAATTCATTAAAGTTTTACTTAGGGACTACTTTAATATAATTTTAATGCAAGTTTTTTTAATTAATAAAAAATTCTATCGTGCTTTCATTTCACTTTTACATCTCATCTTCTTTCTGATGTAATAGGAATTCCATCCCACATCCGTGGACAATTTCTTGTTCTCATCTAGGGACTTTGGTCTCCAACTTGTATCTTGGTTTCTTTTCTGGCGTCCAAGTCTGATCTAGACTCTGATATCATAACCTCTGGACTTATTTATGCTGTGACATGATGTTGAGCAAAAATTTAAAGCAAAAGAGAAATTTGTGCATGATACAAGATGGTAATTTATTAAGGAAGATGATTTTATGTACATTGCGTTGGACATAATAACACAACTCCCAAAACTATGGGAGCATATCTTAATCCCAAATTAATTAACATGTGCTTTATTTCTTAGCCTCTTTATAAACAGTCTAAAAGCACTATTTATATGCAAACTTTTAGGTTATCGTTGGTAATATCAACATGTTTGAAGGTAAATTTTTTATAGTTGTTGTGGCCTCCTTAGTCGTAATTGTTTTTCTTCCTTGGAAACACATCTATTTGTTGAAAGTCTCCTACAAGTATTATCTTTTTATGCTTCTGATTCTTGCATAATTTGATTTCTTCTATTAGTCCCTCCATTTCTTCCTAAAATTATGTGTTAGTTCCTATGCTACGGGGAAGCGCCCCTCGCCCCTGCGTTGCTCCAACTTGTATCTTGGTTTCTTTCCTGGTGTCCAGTTCTGATCTAGACTCTGATATCATAACCTCTGGACTTATTTATGCTGTGACATGATGTTGAGCAAAAATATAAAGCAAAAGAGAAATTTGTGCATGGTACAAGATGGTAATTTATTAAGGAAGATGAATCTATGTACATTGCGTTGGACATAATAACACAACTCCCAAAACTATGGGAGCATATCTTAATCCCTAATTAATTAACATGTGCTTTATTTTTTAGCCTCTTTATAAACAGTCTAAAAGCACTGTTTATATGTAAACTTTTAGGTTATCGTTGGTAATATCAACATGTTTGAAGGTAAATTTTTCATAGTTGTTGTCGCCTCCTCAATCGTAATTGTTTTTCTTCCTTGGAAACACATCTATTTGTTGAAAGTCTCCTACAAATATTATCTTTTTGTGCTTATGATTCTTGCATAATTTGATTTCTTCTATTAGTCCCTCCATTTCTTCCTAAAATTATGTGTTAGTTCCTATGCTACGGGGAAGTGCCCCTCGCCCCTGCGTCGCTCCCAATTTGCGCTCCCAAAGGAAGCTCTTAGGAATTGGTCCTGGAAGCGTGATTTCTGATCGCTTCCTCTTGGGTGCGTTTTTTGGAAGCGCGCTTCCCTTCAAAAATATTGCTCCCTAGTTTTCTTAGGAGCGCTTAGGGAGCGATGAGGAAGTGTTGCTCCTAGAGTGCTTCCTCCTCGCTCCCTAAGTGCTCTCTCGAGAAAAAAAATGCTTCCTCAACGCTTTGGCGAAGTTGGGCACGATTTTTTTTTTGCATTTAGAACCAAGCCAGGTTCCACTTGGGTTTTTTTGACTTGCTTAGGGTTCATTTAGGAGATATAAACACTCTTTGGCTCATTTGCTCTCATTCTATTTCTCATTTCATGCATTTCACTTCTCTTTGCTAGGGTTTTGAGTGGGCTTGCTAGTTGTTTGTGATCAAATTTGTGGGAGCTTGGAAGGATTGAAGGGATGATTGAAGGCTACTATTTGTGAGAGCTTGGAAGGGAGATTGAAGGCTTCCAGAGAGACATTCAACCACCATTGGAGAGCTAAAGAGGTAGGCTCTAAATCCCAATCTTTGTTTGTTTTTGAAAAAAATATTTCACTATGTTAAATTTTAAATATTGAATGTTCTTTTCTACTCCATCATTCTATTGTAGGCAACAAATGATTCTCATCTTGAGTCAAGAAGCATGATGGGTATGTGGTCTTTGTTTGGTTCCACTTCTTATCATGATGGTGGTGTTGGGAAACAAATATACCGGTGGCAGTGATGAGGAGGAAGGTGTAGAGAGTGGCACAGACCATGGAGAGGAGGAAGGGGAAGAGGATGATGATAATGATGTTGATATTGATGATGGGAAAAAACAAAAAGATACGACACCTTTGTGGATGTATGTGACAAGGATTAGGGGAGGGAGAGGGGGTGGAACCACAAATTTTGTACTCCCCCATTGTACTAAAAACCTACACAGGTTCATATACCTGTGTGAAAAAACATTTATGTGGGATTATGACATGTGACCAAGGTAAGGTTGTTGGAGTCAAAACCTGTGACAAAGTGCTAGGGAAAGAGAAACAAATACAAGCTCGTAGAAGAAGCCGCTCAAAACAAATCCGAGAGATCAAGGGTTGAATTTGAAGCCTCACAAAGAATGTTTGGTAGTGGATCATCATTGGCTCGATCGAGATCCTCATCCCTCCATAGTAGTGACCACTAATAGACACACCAAGAATATTTATCAATGGCTTGCCTTTAACATTTGTACACCCATTAGATATAATGGATGCCCCATAGTTGGACCAATCGTTTGTAAACTTTCCAAGAGCACTATTGACTTTGGATCTTTCCTTGCAAGTCCCACAGTTGTAGCTTTGTCATACCCAGGGCTCTTGCATCCTTTAGGGGCACCATTGATTGCATGTACCATTTCATGTCATTAGGGTGACTGAAAAACATTGAATGGTACACCACATGCCTAGAGAAACCTGCAATCTTTTGAATCCACGTCATCTCTACAACCTTGGTCAAGGAAATTTGATAATGTTCTTCTCATAGGCGAGATTCACGATCTTCCTTTCCTCCCATGAGTACTCAGATTGCTACAAGATTTGTATAAATATTGCACAACCTTTACTCAAAACCATTCAAGATATTGGGCCATACAATGTCATTTAAGTCATCACTGGTAATGCTGCTATTGTAAGGCAACAAGAGCAATCATTGAGGATAAGTATCCCAACATATTTTGGTTAGGGTGTTTGGTTCACACATTTAACCTTTTGATGCATGATATTGTTTAGATGAAGGACCCTAATTATTAATGGATTGGTGCCTTGTACAAGAGAGGGAAGAAAATGATAAAATTTATTACGAATCATAGCGTGGCCCACCACATTTTTCACGATCACTCTAGGTTGGAGCTATTGAAGATTGCAAAGACTAGATTTGCTAGCTATTACCTCACCTTCAGGCTTTTGATGGTAAGAGAGGCAGTGGCAAGTATGGTCTCGAGTGATTCATGACAGGAATTGAAAGATAGAGCTGTAAGCACATCTGACAGACATGACTTTTAGGAGGTGGAGGACACCATTATTGATGGCCAGTTTTGGGCAAGGTTAGGTATGTTCTACATTTCATAAGGCCCGGTCATTGGGAAGGTGTATGAGTAGATGGATAACATGCTTGGTCAAATCGAAGACATTGAGCAAAGAGATGCAATCTTGTATGATCATCTTCATAAACCTGTGGTCAAAAGGTGGGATAATTTGAATGTTCCACTCCATGCCCTTGCATATTCCCTCACCCCAAAATATTATTCTCCATCTTGGCCGGCCCAACCAGATCTAGGGGTGGAGTTAGGAGAAAACCTCACATAGATCCAGAGGTGTAGAATGGGTATATGCTTGCATTAGACAAGTTGGTCCCTAATGAGAAGGAGTGTGCTCAAGTACGGAGTGAATTGAGCAAATACATCAGTGAACATGGAGTCTTTGGTACTTTGCATGCAACTAAAGATCGAGATAGGTTGTGTTCTATCAAATGGTGGAACATGTATGGCTCCTCTGCCACTTATCTGCATAAATTGGCGGTGAGGGTGCTTTCACAGGTTGTTAATAGACCTTCTGCATAGAGGTGTTGGAGCACCTACAACTCCATCCACAATGTTAAGAGAAAAAGTTTGAATATAGGTCGTGCTGAAAGTTTGCTTTATGTGCACTACAACTTGAGATTGTTGTCCCATTATTGTGAGGCGAGCAAGAATGATAAAACATATTTGACTTGGGACAACAATCTAGAGGAGGCTAATGTGGAGGATGGAGCCATAGCATTAGAGTGCTTGGAGGCTGGACTATTCGGTGGTCATGATGGTGATCCAAGTCATACAACAAAGGTGCCACCCCCAACCACCAGTAGGTTTCCAGATGCAAGAATTTTTCCTTTAGCTTCACAAGGTCTAGCAATCTGTGGGGACCATGCATCTTCTTCTCATGTTCCAAGAATACTTCTAACTGCTCCTATTCCTGTACCTAGACCACAAAAAAAGAAATTGGAAGTTTCTCGTGGCAAGAGGAAAGCTTAGTAGATAGTATCATAGTACTTTAGTCTTTGTATTTAATGTTTATCATGGCCTGTTTTGTAAACATTAGATTAGTTGAAGTTTGGAACTTTGAACTTTGGATTTTGAACCTATCTTTGAAGTTTAAACTTTAAATTGTTGATTGCATCTTACAACTCTTTGGTAACGATTCAATGAATATGATATTATGATGCCTTGTTTCATTTCATGGTTGATGTTATTTGTTAGAATTTGTTAATGGCAATATTATATATTGAAATTTGAAGGTTGATGTTGTTGATGATTGATCATTTGATGACAATGTTATAATAGCTCCTAGATGATTGATGTTATGTGTGTACTAAATGGTTATATCTAGCTAATTTGACATTCTACATGTTTCTCTTAATATATATGCATCAAAAAATATTAAAATATGTATAATATAAAAAACACTCCCAAAACAAAAGCTTTTGAAATTTTTGCTTTCTACTCACTCTCTCGCTCCCCGCTCGTGACAACACTTGTTAGTGCCCAATAACTTGGTGCATAGGTAGGGAACATGCATTGCTATCTCTAGTAACCTCTCTAACTGTTACATTTCTTTGGTCACATTTGGAAACTACACCAAAGTTAACTTGAACTCTTCCTCTTGGGGTAGAGATCACATTTTATAGGAGTTACTGGATCTCCCTAATGTCTGTCCTTTATCCAATTTTTTTGAAATTAGATATTCTTCCACCTTAATTATCTAAATTTATAATATAGCAGAATTGCTGTACGTAATTGTTAAATGTACAACATCAGGAGTCATTCTCTAGGAGATTTGTGTTGTATCAAGTCCGGAACTTATGTTATATTAAGTTCAGGAAGCTTGAGTTGTATCAAGCTAGGACATTGTGTTGTAACAAGTCCTATTCATGAGAGATGCCTGTACTATGATCTTGTGTTGTATCAAGATTGGAGTCGTGTTGTATCAAGACTGGTCTTGTGTTGTATCAAGACCATATAGCTTGTGTTATATCAAGCTGTGACTTGTGTTGTATCAAGTCATGAGGATATACTATGTGATGTATGGCTAGTAATGGTCACTAGGTGCTATGAGTCTCCTTTAGGGATCCTAATCAGCTACCCCTAGAGTGTTTTACTTTAGCATATGGCTATATGACCCGGGGTAATACATATGATCATCGGTTTGGAACAATTTTTCTAAGTATGATATGATAAAGATGATTAATTAATTAAACACTCGTGGACCATGCAAAATTTAATTAATGATAAATGAGATGAGCACAAAGATAGACTAAGGATTCGAATTTCCCATGTCACACCTCCAGTGAACTCGAATTGTAAAGACATCAGTTAAGTCTAAGTTGTGGAAAACAAGTTTCAGTTAATTAAGGGATCTACTCCTTGATTTATGCAAAGCGTTTGTTGTGGATGGCACTGATTGTGAAGCACTAAAGACATTCAATTAAACTCCTAACTAATGGTCTAAGGAGTTAGTTAATCAGTTCACATTCCGTTCAACTAATGGTCTAAGGAGTTAGTTAATCAGTTCACATTCAGTTCAATTCTGTTCAGTTCTGTTCAATCAGTTCACATTTAGTTAAAGGCAGTTAACACTCAGTAAATTGATAGAGGGCACATATCTTCAGTATGGGAGATAATTTTGAGGTGACAACTTGGCACCAAGTCAAGGAAGGCACAATAGGTAATGTGTGGAGAGTGCACACAGTGCCCACAGTGTTCATAGTGCATAAAAGGCATGCAACCATTCACTACCTCTAATTGTATGACTGAATAAGCTTGTTATTAAAGTGCTATGCACTTGGCAAGGCTGAGACTTTGAGACAGTGTTCCGAGTGATCTCTATTCTCTAGTGCTGCTTTGATATCCTTTATTAGGCAATCTGCAAGTGTTGTAAAATCATTCTCTGCAATTATCTATCATACTCAAAGGGTACATCTTGTGTCTTATGGATTGAATAATTTGTGTGTTTGAATTGTTTATGAGATCTACATGCACTGGATTTGTTTATCAAAAGTTTTAAAGTTCAAGTATCTTCAATTTTTGCTCAACATTGACAGTAATGACATACCAGAGGCTAGTTTTCTCTCTTTCCCTATACGTATGGAGTCACATTACTCACCTGTAGTAGTTTTGGGTCCGATTCATTGAAGATTAAATCCTCTGATCCCTGGTGTGGACATTCTTTGTTATCTCTGCCTCTTGTTTCCAGTTTATTCTTCCTTCTGTGTCTCTTTCTTCAAGATTTAGTTTTATCTTCCCCTAAGTGCTGTAGCTATTCTTTTTAATTTGTATAGGATCTTTTCTGGTACTGATTCTTCCAGCTGCTTTCTATTATAGGCTATAGCTGGGGGATAATGTTCGTCTAGACTCTATATTTACTTGTGCAGATTTTTGAGTGAGTTTTGGTTGCCTCTTGCTTTTGGACGTTTAGATTTTTGGAGCAGCCTTTGGGGAAGTGCCCATGCTCCTGGAACTAGTTACACTTAAATGGAATCTGGTCATATTTTAGTTTTTTGGTCATGGTCTTAGTTTTTAAGACTTTATGGTTTATGCCACATGGTGTATGGGAGGCTTTTCTGGTAGACTTCCACATAAATTATGGTGCATGAAATGATGTTATTTCCATTTTTGTTGAATCAATATTTTTTCCTATTTTATTATCAATAATCTCTAATCTCTTTTTCCCAAACATATGCCGACACAAGAGGAAGACAAACCTTTCCTAGAAAAGTGTACGGGGTCTCATCATTCGGATCAAAATCCGTTTTCCATTTATTAAGGTATAGATTATTGGATCTCATACAGCAGGGCCTGCCTTGGAACACTTCAGCATGGTCCTCCCTATTTGAGAAGAGAGCAATTAAAGATCCTTTCCCACAGGAAAAGGACCTTATGGATCGTTTGAGTATTGTCTAGTCTTTGGATATCTAAGCATTTAGGACCTTAGGAGAAGCCCAAGAACCCATGAATCTCCCAGTTAGAGCTACTTTTGTGAACTTAGGAGCCTAACTGAGGGCCTTCCTCCCAATGCATGATCAACTTTAGGGGCTTACGTTTGTTTGGAGTCATTTTTTGTTGTTGTGAAATTCTTGATGAATGAGAACCTCGTAAAGAGAAAGGGGGTCGGTCACAAGAGATGGTGCTCCCACAAATTATGAGAAAGTAGTTAGGAGGGGAGCTTGCAACAGGAGATAGAAGTGGAGACATGATCCACATTTAAAAAAAATGGTATGCTGTCAAAGAAATGTTGGTCTTGAAGAGAACATGGCTGTGGGATTGTGTCCTTGATTTGATGATGTAAAGCTGGTCAATGCATTGGGCCATGCACTACCATAAATTTGACTACCTACCTTAATGTGCCACTATGGCTACTTTTAGTCCCTGAACGGACTGTGGGGATGTAACCTTGGTTTATGGCTAAGTTGCATGAAACTTGAAATGGGTATGAGTTTCAGAAACAGGAGTGCTCAGAAACACTCCTCATCTCCCCAAAACAGACAGGTACGTCAGGGGAAACACGGTATATAAATATAGCTTTTTAAAATAACACTTTATCTTGAAAGAAAGTAATAATTTAAGGTTAATTTGTAAGTAGGTTTAGAAAAAATCAGAGGTTAATTTGTTTTAATTTTCATACATTAGGGGTTTTCAGGCTTCCTATGTGTCCGATGCCCCTCATGGGCACTTGGGTGGGCCTGTAGAACTTGAAAAATACATCAATATGCGGGGATTTCATGCCGAGACACCTTGGAAACGCACTAAGCCATACTTTATAATGTCTCCAAGCTGTGAATCCCAGTATGGTACAACTCATGGCCTTTCCAAGTCATTTCTATGTTTTAGCAAGTTTTTGGTACTGGTACATCGGTGGTTTAGGCGTGTTTTGCAACTTAGGTTTATGTTGTAAAACTTGTTTTTGTAGTGCTTGATCCAATCTTGCTGGTGGAAATTTAAGATCCTTATAAAAAGGAATTTAGAAGAGAGGCATTGGCTATGACTAGCTGCTCCTCATCTTGCATGGGAGCCCCTTGCTTATCCAGCAGCTCGATGAATGAAAAATAAAGACTTCTTCATGTTGATTACAAGGAAAAAAATCATTATATTTGATATTTTAATAAGTGAAATTAAAATATACATGAACTGAGCCTCTGGGCTCCTAATCAAAACAGATCATTCACAGTCTGTGACCTAGGCAGAACCTCTATTTTACTACAGTCATCTTAAACAGTCTTGGTCGTTGAAAAATACCAAGCTTTCTTCTAAACAAAATAGAAACAGTCCCATCAACATATTAGGGATTTAACCATATAACCAGTTTTCAAGTTGAAACAATTCCAGAAAATTAAAAGATAGAAATGGAAGAAACAGTAAAGTGCTCTTCTCCCTTGAACTCTTGAGCTTCCAAAATACTTTTCTGCAAGGAAAGAGCATCCTTTGAGAGGAGGTCTGCCTTTGTGTTGAATTCCCCATATATGTTCTTGAAGGAGATAAAATAAAAAATATTCTTTACCTCTACAACACTATGCATTATGGGTCCTAGAGTCAAATTTGAGATTTGCATTTACCATTTGCCCAGTCCATCGGCAACTTGGAATTGCCCAACATTTGCAAATTCTTTATCCCTTTATCTGCAGCTATTTTCATCAAAATTCATAAGGAAAAGAATTCAGTTTTGTTATTTTAAAGTAAACAAAAATGATGATAAGACAAGTGAAGGGTCTTACCAGCCCCACACTTGGGTTTATTTGACTAGACCGGTCAAAAAAACCCAGGTTATAGAATAATAAATCATTGGACCCCTTAAAGCCCTAGCAAAGTTCTGAGTAGGATCTTTCCAACTTTCTTTGTATGACAATCTTATATTATGGGCAACCTGACCGACAATAATTTGTCCTGGAAAATAATTTTATTCCTAGCCAAATAGAGGCTGCACATGATATCAACCGGCAAGGTTCTATGATCTTTTACAGTTATATCAGAGATCCAACTTTAAAAGCATTCCAGTAGTGACCCTTCTTCCCAAGAGGCCGTTCCACTAACTAACTGCAAGGGTTCTTTTCACACTGTTTTAGTGAAAGGGCAGGGCACAAAAATATGGTCAACTGTTTCATTAACTTCTTTACATTAGATGAGTTTGCATGGCCCATTCCTGAAGAAAATCTGACTTAAAAAATGAAATTGCTCATTTATACATTCTGTCAAACATTTGCAGACACTAGGGTTTTAACTTTAAATTTTGAAAGTAAAACCACACTGCTAAAATGAACTTCAAAGATTTCTGTCAACTACTGAAACAATCTTTAAGCAGATGAACACAATAAATTTTGGTCTAACAACCAGGCAAAACCCCAACTTGGGGGAAACCCTAGAAAGAAGATATTTTCATTAAAAGAGAGACTCAGAAATATTTTTCTCCAACACAGAAAATATTTTTCTTCTGACCCATACTGGCAAAATTATTCATCAAAACTACTGCAAATACCTCGAAAACCTTGCCAAAATTGCTGCTGTATGGAACTGCTGCACTTCTGCACGTGTGGTACGGACTGTACGGAACTCACACGTGCTGCAAATTTCCTTGGAAACATATGCCCAATCTCAAATTGAAACTCTGATGCTAGAGACTTGGCCTTAGTCCCATCAACCTGCTCAACTGCACCATCACTTGATTGGCCGAGTCTTCTACCAATGCTCAGGAGAGAGTCACTCTCCTCATCTCTATCAAATGCAGTATCATCATCCTTTGACTCAGATAGCCATCCTCCTTCTCTTGGTCATATGATATCTCCTCTCAGGACATATAATCTGTCCCTGCTATCTCCCAATAAAATGGTGGTCCCAACTGGTTCATCACTCCGATACAGGAAGATATGACCAGACCTGATCATCATCCCATAGCCATCATCCTCAAAGGATGAAACTGAGAGTTTGCTTACTCTCATCCCGTGTACAAATAAAACTCCATGTATTTCCAGGATCTCTTTGAGGTCTAGTTGAAATCTGATAATTCCAACTCCTTGGACAGCAATGTGGGGACTATCAATATCAGTATGAACGAAGTGTCCCGGTCCCAACATTGTAATCATCTGAAAAGAGTCATAGACTCTAGTGATATGTCTGGTTGCACCGCTGTCAACAACCTAGACATGCTCAAAGGTAGAACTCCCTATATTGGAATCAATTGAGACAAGAGAAAACTCTTGCTCAAACTTTGCGATAAATTCTTCTACAACTGCAGATGCTGCCACATCTCTTTCAGTCTTTACAATCTTTTTCTCAGGACATTTTGTGGCATAGTGTCCCAACTGGCCACAATGATAGCATTTGATCTGACTTAGATCTTCTTCTTCTTATTCTTGGATTTGGCTGCAAGAGCAACATTTTGCTCCATCTCCTCACTGACTTGCCCACCCAAAGCTCCTTCTCGAATCTCCTCTTGGGTGAAATCATCCCAAAAAAGTCTTGACCAGTCTGGAAGCTTCTCTCTGCCAACTATGCATTTGAAGAAAACATCCCATCTCTTGGTAAAAGCCCTTGAGGGCTATTCTTACCATCTCTGAGTCTGAGATAGTTTCCCCCACCGCTGTTAACTTGTCTTTGACTTGAGCCATTCGAGTCAGGTAGGAAGTTACACCTTCACCTTCGGTCATTTTTACATTGTGTAACTTGTCTTTCAAGGCCATCTTCCGATTCTTGTTCTTTGCCTCTAACAGTTGCTTCAAGGCATCCCACATATCATAGGCAGTCTTCTTCTCTGCCAAATGAGGGATAAGATGATCCTTCACCCCATCCAGGATGACCCTTTGAGCTCTGGCTTGTAAGGCTTCAAATTCTGCTAACTCATCCTTGTCCGTGGGCTTTGTCATCACAGTGCTTGAAAAACTCCAGATTTTCCACTCCTTGAGCACTGTGGTTATCCTCACTTTCCAAGGTATATAATTGGATATTCCATCCAATCGGTCTTCGTACCTGATGCTCATCATCTGAAGAAAACAACTTACAACCAAAAATTAACTAAAGACAAATCTAAAACCCTTCTGAAACTTCAAAGAACAACTGCTAATTTATTTTTCAGTATGACTCTGTTAAACTGAGATCTGATACCATGAAGAAAATCTGACTTAAAAAATGAAATTGCTCATTTATACATTCTGTCAAACATTTGCAGACACTAGGGTTTTAACTTTAAATTTTGAAAGTAAAACCACACTGCTGAAATGAACTTCAAAGATTTCTGTCAACTACTGAAACAATCTTTAAGCAGATGAACACAATAAATTTTGGTCTAATGACCGGGCAAAACCCCAACTTGGGGAAAACCCTAGAAAGAAGATATTTTCATTAAAAGAGAGACTCAGAAATGCTTTTCTCCAACACAGAAAATATTTTTCTTTTGACCCATACTTGCAAAATTATTCATCAAAACTACTGCAAATACCTCGAAAACCATGCCAAAATTGCTGCTGTACGGAACTGCTGCACTTCCACACGCGCGGTACGGACTGTACGGAACTCACACGTGCTGCAAATTTTCTGTATTTTCTGCCTGCCTCGGGATTCATGCCCAGCAGTAATAAATGCTGTATGGACCTGTCAAATAAAAAACAGCAGTACGGCTGCTTCAAAATCTGAGCCTTCACTATTGCTGTACAGAATTGACAGGCTGCATTAATTTTGCTGTACTTGCCTCGATATTTGTGCTGCAAATTGTCTTGGGAAACGTGCCAGTCTTATAGGGCTTCTTCTTTCTCTATTTCAGTCTCAATTTCTTCTTTCTCTCCTCATTGATGGGAGTGTCTTCATTTGTCCTCTCTCTTTGTTTTATACTTAAATTTTGTAACTACCTTCATTAACTACCTAATCTAGGGTTGAAGATCATTTTACAAAATCAAGGGTCTACAACTTATCTCACTTTTTAATAATTAAACACTTCAATTATTAAATACATTTTTAAGTGAGACCCACTTTTCTAAAGTATAAAAACACATTCACTTTATTTACGTAAACGTCACTTTGTTACATAAATAACAAGGACAAAATTTTTCTAGTCCTCTCATCGCACCCACACCAAAAACATGGGAGGACCTTCAGAGTTAACATTTCAACAATTCCAAGTTCTCTCTGGCCATTGCCCTAAGTAAGGACTTTGTTACATAAGGCGAGCCAGATTTTTTGTTTTTGTTTTGAAGGGGCTTTCCAGCTTCCAAAGCAGTCTCCTTTACAAAACCCTTTCATTTAGACAATCAGCTTCCTTCATGGTTGCATATCCTAATTTTGCTGTGAATTTCCCCTGAAAATTTGCTTTTTGACCACTTCAGCTTGTCCTCTTGATCCTTCAACACAATTGCATTATGTTTTAACATAGATATGTACTGAGTGCAGACTCCATTCTGCTGCCAAGTTTCCTTGTAGGTTCAAGACTTCAGCAGATCTCTACTCCTGAAACCAAAACCTGTCAGCAGACTTAAGCAGATCTTTGAGATCACTTTTCCTATTTGGTGCATTCTTATTGCATCTCTGTTGATGTGAGTTAACTGCTAATAACCAGGCATCAGAACTGAACATTAGTATATCTGCAATGTGGTTATTGTTCTGTATAGATATTTGACCCATAGGACTTTTAGTTGCACTGCTCTTTGGTAAACAGTTGCCTTTCTGATCCAGTTTTATTATACATTTAATTGGTATTTTCATATAATGACAACGTTAAAAACTGTTGAAGGTGTGTGTTTTCTAGATGTCTTCTTGAGATTATCCTGGCGTGTTAAGTTTTTACTATCAGTGCCAGTATTTATCAAGAAGCAGTTTGATTTCATATTTTCTCAAATGGAACTTTTCTTGTAGGTTCTTATTGTAGTTTTAATATGCATCTAAATATGCAAATGCAGGTTTTTAAAATTTACCTTTTTGTTTTATTTAGGAAAGAAAACGTCCAAATCAGATGCAAGTGGAGAATCTGGTGAAGAGAAATTATCTGATAAGGATGCTGCATTACAGGCAGCATTGAGCCAGATAGCTAGTACTTTTGGCAAGGAGACTGTTATGTGGCTGGGGCGTAGTAATGTCCCTAGATATGTACCTGTGATACCAACTGGATCTCTTGCCCTAGACATCGCACTAGGAGTTGGTGGGCTTCCAAAGGTATGGTCCTGATCACTTTCAAAATTATGTTTCAAGTTTTATGACCAAAGATTTAACATTGGTAATTCCTGCAACCTTCACAACTCTTGATTTCTTTTGAAAAGTCTGAACTGACGGGGCACAGAATTTATTGCTGGCCTCACTTCTAGAAGATCACTTAAAATGTAAAATATTTAATCTGCCAGATTGCTCCATAATGTTGTACAAAGGTTATCTTGTACACTTGACAGGCTGAAGGGGTATAAATCAGCATAGTCATGTTGATATCAGGTCTACTTGACAACATTGTACTATTCCATATGCGGTAATAATTATTTTTTAACAAGAATGGACAGTAATTGTATTGGATATAAAAGGAGAGGGGGCTGTGGTCTGACTGTCCAGCTAACGAATAGAAAAATGCTGAGCTTGTCCATATTTGCTCCAGTAGCTTCATTCTAGTGTTTACATTACTGTCAGCATGCTGAAAATTCAAAATCTGTTGTTACTGTTAATTACATGGCGTGTCTAAAGCCTCAAAAATTGTCCCAATTTTAAAACTGTCTTAAAAAACATTAGTAATTGGATTAGCCCTAATGATTACCATGCCCTTGAAGAGTGTTCTTCTGTTGACCAGCAGCAGATTATAAGTATGAGTGTCCAGCAGCGGCAGTCCTGAATGAGCTTTGCTCCTCTGTATCCTCCTCTTTCTCTTCCAATTGTTGAAATTCAATCTAACCAATCGATACTGCTGGGGGTGTGCTTCAATGCTAGAAAACCAGGGAACTGCTCTAACTACAGATTTTTTACCTTTGCTTGAAGGTTCTTTATTGCCTCTGACTGTTCAGGTAACTTTTCATTAGCTTCATCAAAGCCCACTTCGAGCAGAACTTTCTTGGTCTTGTACCTGCTCAGCTGTTCCTTGCATGCACCCAGTAGTCTTTGAGAGCTCTTCATATCTCTGTCATAATTTAGTTCCCATCTTTTCCACCAGTCTTCCATTTTTTGCATAGTCCACGTCACCGTCTCTTTCCCTTTGTCGAATAGACTTTCACACCTGCGCAAAGAATTACAAAAGCGATCCTCCCGCTTTCCATGGTCGTTCTGGGGAGTTCACAAATCTTCAACAAAATTAAACAGAAATTTCCTTGAATAAAGGAGGTAAGACCAATATTGTGAGGACCAACCCTCACTAAACATTGGGATAAATTTAATTATGAGAATTATACATTAAAATTAAGATTAATTAATTATGCAGTGTTAATTTTAACACATATAATAATCAGAATTTACAAGTTAATCATTTTGATACAATAATTTCTAAACCATAACCATATACATGGAAACTAGGAAACCAAATCAAGAACTAACGGAATAAGGAAGGGGACATACCTGGCTATCAATGATAATCTTACAGATTATACGGTAGAGTTAGGTCGGCCAAAAGCATCAGAAACACCGAAGCCACATGTGGGGGACTGCTCTCCTCCCAACCAGCCCCTCAGTCATAGACTGAGAGCCCCCGAGCCTCACTCAGCTATACCAATCCAGCCTAAACATCACAATCAGAATCCTATTCTACCCTTAGCCTCCAAAGTTCAAACCTCCATCTCCATAGAACCCCTTCCTCGACTGCCAAAATCTTCCCAAAACACAGAGCATAAAAACTACCAAAAAAGACCCCAAACTCAGCCCCTAATTCCCCTATTTATGCAGAAAATTTGAAATTATAATTAATTAGAGTTTATTATGCAGGAGGGCCACATGGCCTCCAAGGCTCCATGCACCTAATCAAGTATAATTATCTTAATCGTTGTTAATTTGCTTTATTAATAATTAGTATTAGCTTGACTTTTATTAATTTCTCTTTTATTTTTCTTTTTAATTAATTCTCACTTTATTACTACTTTATTAGGAGTTTATGAGGGATTAAGAATTATGATTCTCTAATTAGTTTTAGGGGGTGTTACAAGTATGACATCAAGGTTGCAGAAAGACAGTCGCCAGAGCTGAGAGAGCTACACAGCAGCCAGACTAATAATAAAACCAGGAGGATGACCCCAAGACCTGGGACCAACGAAATGACCCTCGAACCAATGGAATACCAAGGCTACGGAGAGACAATGACACCAGAGCTGATAGAGCCAAAGGATTACACAACAACCAGACTAAAAGTAAAACCAGGAGGATGACCTTAAGACTTAAATACAACAAGACGACCCTTAGCCTCGAAGACAAAGACACTACCCTCAAACCTGAAGCCAACAAGATTGAGCTGTTATCATTCCAAGGCTGCAAATGAGTAGAGAGACCAAAGCTGAGAGAGCCAAAGGAATTGAGCTGCAACTAGACCAAGAATAAAACCAAAAGAATGACTAGCAGGCCTGAAACGAAATGGACAACCTTCACACCTGTAACTAAAGAAATGACTTTTTTCAGACCTGAGGCAGCCTTCAATCTTGAAGGCGGACAAGGCCTGCACCAACGAGCTAAAATAACCACTCCGCGCGAGCTTCCTAAAGAATGACCTTTTTCCCATCCATTAAAGTTTTCATGCTGCGAGGAATGGATGTGCGAGCATGGAGAGGCATGCACCTTATCTCCCGAAACTTCACAGAGGTTATTGATTGACACATGCATGTTTGATTGTTTTCATATGATGTTGTATTGGATAAATAAACTGAGGGGAGTGCTGCATATCCCTCCCTCCCCATTTTCTACTATTTTACTTTGGTGCAACTGGCAACCATGATTTGCTTGAACATTGATAACTTTCTTTAGATCATGGTATACGTGGAAGCAATGAACCTTATTTAAACTTTCCATCAATGCTTGGATAGAAAGCATAGTTCTTTGTGTTAGTTTTGTACCTAGGGAAGTGTTCACCTAGGTGACTTTAGCCTTTAGTCACCTAGTGAAGGGAAATAAAGTGAACCTTGTATTAAATGACTTAAGTGACATTTAATATGACTTTAATGTCTAAAGTCACTTTTTGATAAATTTAAGTGGGTGAGTGAAATTAACATTTTTATATTAAAATGTGTGCAATTAATTTCAACCATTGATCTAATTCATTCCCAGCCATTGGATTGAGATCTCTTCACCTACCTAGGGTTGAGAAGCAAAAAGCAAGAAAAAGGCAAAAATGAATTCATTCGTGTGGAGAGTTTGAAGAGAAGAGAGCTGAGGAGACAGTGGGCACGCATATCGAGGCAGCCTGCGGGAGAAAACACAGTGGGCATGAATATCGAGGAAGGGTATGGATTTGGCACACAAATCGAGGCAGCCGTACAATTCATCTTGTGGGCTTGAATATCGAGGAGTTTGCTGGGCACACCTATCGAGGAGACAACATTTATTGCTGTGTACCTTGCACAAATATCGAGGCCGTACAACACAAAAACCAAGGTCTGTACATGCAGTATGGACTGTACCTCTTTGCACAGATTTCAAGGTTATCTTCAGGCACAAATCCCGAGGCAGCACGTGAGGTTTTGTGGCACAAATTTCGAGGGCCGTACTGCTGCATTTAGTGCAGACCGTACAACACTAATTTCGAGGCAGTCTGGCATAGAGTTCGAGGTCAGATTGAAGGGGTCATTTCGGCACATTTTTTGAGAAGGAAAATAGCATAGAAATTGAGACAACCTTGCACAAAAACTGAGACAACTTGCTGATCAAATTTCTGGGTTGAGATAAGTTGGATTTTTGACTGTAAATTCATGTCTGATTTTTAACCTGAAGAAATAATTAACTCTCTCTCTCTCTCTGACTGTTTTCGACTAGTGGGTTTTTCCAGGGCCATTGGCTAAAAATACTAGTGTTCTGTGTGTTGAATGGCGTGCTGATATTTTATTTACTGTCACTGAAAAATATTAGTTATAGCAGCGTTTTAAGTCTGAAAAATTTATGTTTATTTCCGACATTTTAATTTCTGAGATTGAAATAAACTGAGACAAATTTTTACTTGAAACCGGTGGCTGGAAACTTAAGAAAAATCTACATGGTATCAGAGCGGGTTGTGGCAGAAAATTAAATTTTACTAGAGAAACAATCATTTCTAGAATTCAGAAAAACCTTTGTGACAGTAGTACATTTTGCTGAAACTTGTTCTTTGAGAAAAATGACTTCCATGGGGTTGAGAACTGAGGATAGGTTGGATGGGGCAGTGAACTTTGTCTTATAGAAAGCTCGGATTTTACTTGTGCTGAAGGAGAATGAGTTGTGGGAGGAGGTAGTTAGAAACACTATAGCAAATCCTGTTACTATTCCTGCTTCTACTGATGCAGCATTACTTGCAGCCTTTAATAAGAAGGATATTAAAGCCATGAGGATAATCTTAGATGCTGTTAAATACCATGTTATTCCACATATTTCAGCAAAGGATCATGCAAATGAGACGTGGTCTGCTTTGATCGGGTTGTTTGAGAGTACTAATGAAAACAGGAAGATGGTGCTTAGGAAGAAGCTGAAAAACATCAAGATGGTCAAAGGAGAGGTGTGTATGGCCTATCTTACTAGGATCTCTGAGGTGAGAGATGAGCTTGCAGCTGAGGGGGTGGTGGTTATTGGTCCTGAGTTAGTGCAGACAACCCTGAATGGGGTGACTACATCTTGGGCTGTGTTTGTTTAGGGGTTGGTGGCCAGAGAGAACTTACCATCTTGGGACAGGGTCTGTGATGACTTTGTTCAGGAGGAGACTCGCAGGGGTTTCTTGTAGTACAGTGGTTCTACTAGTAGGGGGGATGAGGAGGATGTGGCATTGACAGCGAAAGGGAAGAAGAAGAGCAAGAAGGGTTCCAAGAAGGGTGGGGCCAAGCAGTAGCAGGATGGGCAAAAGAAGGATATGAGCACTGTGAAGTGCTTTGCATGTCACAAGATGGGACACTATGCTGCTACGTGTCCGAACAAGAAGAAGAAGAAGCAGCAGACAGTCGCTTCAGTTGAGATCGATGATTTTGCAGCATGATTTTAGAGTGAGTTTTCGCTATGCACTGGGCATATTGAGAGAGAGAGAGCATCCATTCTCACCAGTGCGGATGTTGACAGATAGAGAGAGTTTTCCTGTGTGACAGACCATTCTTATAGTGCATCTACTTTCAACGCTTGGTACATAGATAGCGGAGCCTCGAGTCACATGTCAGGTGCTCGTGAGATGTTCTCCGAGCTTTCACAGGCAGAGATAGATGTGGAGGTTGTGTTGGGAGATGACTCAGTAGTCAGTGCAGTGGGACGTGGGACCATTACATTTCAGAGGGAGTTGACGAGTCTCATGGTATTGCGGGATGTATTGTATGTACCTGGGCTGAAGAAGAACCTAGTGTTAGTTTCCATGATCGAGGATTAGGGTCTTGGGGTGTCTTTCTTAGATGGACACGTGCATATGTTTCCCAAGATTGTAAAACCATCTGCTTCAGTTGCCATTGGAGCGAGATGTGGGAAACTGTATAGGCTCTTGTTTTAGCCGCAACATGCCTTGGCACATAGCAGCGGTAGTGAGCTTTGGCATAGGAGGATGGCTCACTTACATCATACAGCCTTGGGGTTGTTGAGGCACATGGTGACAGGTTTACTAGAGTTCAGCATAGGGCAGTGCGATGTGTGTAGGGGGTGTGCTTTGGGAAAGTACACCAAGACTGCTTTTCTGAGTAGTGATAGCAGGTCAGCTGGTACTCTTTACTTGATACATTCAGACTTATGCGGTCCTATGTCTTCTGTGTCCCTGAAGGGATACGAGTATTATCTGACATTCATTGATGACCATTCCAGGAAGACCCGTATCTACTTTCTGAAGAGCAAGAAGTTTGAGGAAGTCTTGCAGAGGTTCCAAGAGTTCAAAGCTCTTGTGGAGAACCAAACAAGAAGGAAGATCCGAGTCTTGAGATTGGATAACGGGGGTGAGTATACCTCCAAGGAGTTTGATGGATTTTGCAGATAGGAGGGTATTAGGAGACACTTGACAGTTCTGTATACTCCAGAGCAGAATGGAGTAGCAGAGAGGAAGACCAGGTCCATTGTTGGAGTAGCCCGAGCTATGCTGCATGACCAGTCACTTCCTTTCTTTCTTTGGGCTGAGGCTTGCAGCATTGTTGTATATCTTTAGAACAAGAGTCCCCATCGGGCAGTGGGGAATATGACACCTGAGGAGTGCTTTTCAGGCAAGAAGCCTGAAGTTGGCCATTTTCGTATATTTGGTAGTCTGACTTACTCTCATGTCCCTTTAGAGAAGAGGACAAAGTTGGAGCCCACTGCAGAGAAGGGCATCTTTGTGGGTTATGATGAGACTGCGAAGGCCTTCCGTATTTATGTTCCCTCTCAGAGGAAAGTGGTGGTGAGAGGGGGTGTGAAGTTTGAGGAGGAGCAAGCCTTCAGGAAGTCAAGAGAGTCAGAGCAGGGAGAGCAACAGGTCCCTGCACCTCAGGTTGTGGCATAGGTTCCATCTACGCAACAATCAGGATCATAGGTTTCCGGGGTTACATGACCACAGAGTGTTGGCAAAGGTTCCATCTACGTAGCAGTCAGGGTCACAGGTTTCCGGGGTTACAGGACCACAGAGTGTTGGCACAGGTTCACCAGGTTCAGTGGTTAGGCCAGCAGGGTCTTCAGGGACAAGTGATGTGTCTACTATTACAGGTACACCTTACAGGGGATCAGGATCAGGATTACAGGGTACACTTGGTGTTGGCACACTAGCTTCAGGTTCATAGGTGACTGGGTTTCTAGCTCTGGTAGTTCTTCAGATGAGGACATGCCAATGTGGGAAGAACCTTCAGGGAAGAAGAAGCCTAAGTGGCTTCAGGAGACCTTGAAGGATGCCTTAAACGCTGGGACACCCACGGATGAGGTGAGAGCCATCATGATGCTTGACAGATTGGGCATGTTGTTGGTGGCTAGTAAATGAGATTCTGAGCCTTCTACTTTTGAGGAGGCCTCCCAGCATTTGGTATGGAGAGATTCCATGATGGATGAGTACCATTGCATCATGAAGAATGATGTATGGGAGATTGTTCCGAGACTTGAGGGGAAGTCAGTGGTGACTTCTCATTGGCTTTACATGCTGAAGCATGTGGCAGATGGGAGTGTGGAGAAGTACAAAGCCATATTTGTATTGCGGGGGTTTTCACAGGTTGAGGGCATTGATTATGATGAGACTTTTGCGTCGGTTGCTCGGTATACTTCTATCGGGAGCTTGATCTCCATTGCAGTGGAAATGGATTGGAAGATCCATTAGATGGATGCAAAGACCGCATTTCTCAATGGGATCATACAGGAGGAGATTTAAATTGAACAGCCTTAGGGCTTTGAGATACATGACAAAGAGACACATGTATGCAGGCTGGAGAAGGCCCTTTACGGGCTGAAGCAAGCTCCAAGAGCTTGGTACTCCAAGATTGATTCTTACTTGCTGAGTATGGGGTTTCAGAAGAGTGAAGCAGATCCGAATCTCTACTTCATCGTGGTTGGAGATGATCCGCTTGTTCTTCTGCTATATGTTGATGACTTGTTTATCACAGGGAGAGGGAGACCCATTGCAGCTTGCAAGAAGGATCTTGCAACAGAGTACGAGATGACTGATATTGGGCTGATGCATTATTTTTTGGGATTGGAGGTTTGGCAGGAGCCTGGACATATTTTCTTGGGGCAAGGAAAGTATGCGGTTGATATTTTGAGGAGATTCAGGATGGAGGATTGTAGGCCTATGTCTACACCTATGATCACCAACTGGAACAAGCTTCATGCTTTTGAGGGAGAGTTGGTGGATCCTACTTTGTACCGTTAGCTTATCGGGTCATTGATGTATTTGGTCAACACTTGGCCAGATATGTGTTTTGCAGTGAACACTCTTAGCCAGTTCATGGTTGAGCCTAGGAGTGTGCATTGGGTCGCTGCAAAACATGTGTTACGCTCTCTTTTAGGGACAATGGATTTTGGTTTGGACTACAGGAGGTCAGAGGGGATCAGATTGGTTGGCTATACAGATTCAGTTGGGCACGCAGTGTGGCATACCGAAGAGCACTTCCGGATGTTGTTTCAGTTTGGGCTCGGCAGCAGTGTTGTGGTTCAGTCGGAAGCAGAAGTCCGTTGCATTGAGTACTGTAGAGGTTGAGTATATGGCAACTAGTTTGGCCAGCTGCGAGGCCTAGTGGCTTCGCAAGTTACTGGTGAATCTATTTGGTCAGGAGCTTAGGCCTACGGTGATTTACTGTGACAATCATAGTTGCATCCAACTCTCTGAGAATCCAGTTTTCCATGACAAGTCAAAGCACATTGAGATTAGGTATCATTTCATCCGAGACTATGTTCAGAGAGGGGCAGTGATGCTTCAGTACATTTCCACAGATGAGCAGGCAGTAGACATTCTGGCGAAGTCTTTGGGGAGGGGCAAGTTTGTCTTCTTCAGAGACAAGTTGGGAGTGGTGTAAAACACCTTCCTCGGTAAGAGGGAGTGTTAGTTTTGTACCTAGGGAAGTGTTCCCTTAGGTGACTTTAGTCTTTAGTCACCTAGTGAAGGAAAATAAAGTGAACCTTGTATTAAATGACTTAAGTGACATTTAATATGACTTTAATGTCTAAAGTCACTTTTTGATAAATTTAAGTGGGTGAGTGAAATTAACATTTTTATATTAAAGTGTGTGCAATTAATTTCAACCATTGATCTAATTCATTCCCAGCCATTGGATTGAGATCTCTTCACCTACCTAGGGTTGAGAGGCAAAAAGCAAGAAAAAGGCAAAAATGAATTCATTCTTGTGGAGAGTTTGAAGAGAAGAGAGCTGAGGAGAGAGTGGGCACGCATATCGAGGAAGGGTACTGATTTGGCACACAAATTGAGGCAGCCGTACAGTTCATCTTGTGGGCTCAAATATCAAGTAGTTTGGTGGGCACATTAATCGAGGAGAACAACATTTATTGCTGTGTACCTTGCACAAATATCGAGGTCGTACAACACAAAAACCAAGGTCTGTACATGCAGTATGAACTGTACCTTTCTGCACAGATTTTGAGGTTATCTTCAAGCACGAATCCCGAGGCAACACGTGAGGTTTTGTGGCACAAATTTTGAGGGCCGTACTGCTGCATTCATTGCAGATCGTACAACACTAATTTCGAGGCAGTCTGGCACAGAGTTCGAGGTCAGATTTAAGGGGTCATTTCGGCACATTTTTCGAGAAGGAAAATAGCATAGAAATTGAGACAGCCTTGCACGGAAACTGAGACAACTTGCTGATCAAATTTCTGGGTTGAGATAAGTTGGATTTTTGATTGTAAATTCATGTCTGATTTTTATCCTAAAGAAATAATAAACTCTCTCTCTCTCTGACTGTTTTCCCCTAGTGGGTTTTTCCAGGGCCATTGGCTAAAAATACTAGTGTTTTGTGTGTTGAATGGCGTGCTGATATTTTATTTACTGTCACTGAAAAATATTAGTTACAGCAGCGTTTTAAGTCTGAAAAATTTATGTTTATTTCCAACATTTTAATTTCTGAGATTGAAATAAACTGAGAAATTTTTTTACTTGAAACCGGTGGCTGAAAACTTAAGAAAAATCTATACTTTGCAGATGGATTTCTTTTGGGAGGCTTCTTTCCTGAAGATTATGATGGTGATCATAAAATCCCCAACAATTGTCATAGAACACCCCCCTGCACCTGCCACCTGTGTGGTGATAATTTGTTAGTGCTTTTATATGTAGTTTTTTCTATATATTCAGTTCCAACAAAATGCATTTTTAAATCATAGAATTGCTTATCCAGAGTCTGTTGTAATTTGAACCGAGAAGGGCGAATTATTCTTTGACCTATTTTGTCTTTTATGGATATTAAATATTTACAAAATCACCTAGTTTGCTAGCTAGAACACAGAAATGAATGAATCTTAAGAGATACCTTTTTTTGTTTTAACATAATGATTCTATGTGTTTTGTAGCAAACACAATCACGACTAGATTCACTTATATTTGCCCAATGAGTTGGTCATGCTCTTTTCATGTCGTTGTCAGTTTGCCAGTTATATGCAGGTACCCAAATAATGAAATATTTGTCCATATAATGGATGGAATTTATCCATAGAAGGGATAACAACGTGAACCACTTTTTTGTGCTCTAGGACATCATTTATTGAATGTTATCAGACTTTTTGGTTATGTACAAAGATCATGGAAAATTTTAATTATCCATAAAACCATTTATCCATAATTGTTTTAAAGTGTAGAAATCTTGGTGAATCTTACTAATTCTTACATTTCTGACCATAACATATTGGGCAATATTTTTTGTAAAAGTTTCAAATTTCTAAGTATTTTATATACTTTTAGGATAATTTTGACAATTTTTAGAGTAAAAAATTCGTATCCCATGGAATTTGGGTGAATGAATTTAGAAAAAAATGGAAATTGATGAATATTTTTTTGTAAAAAGGTAAAAAATTAGCCCATGGGCTAAATTTTGCCCCTAAAATTTTCCCTAACAAAGATGCTTGATACTTGAAGCATTTGAAATTTAAATTTGTTTTCTTTATTTGCGATGTGTAATGCTTCTTTATGCTTGTGCATCATTCCAACAAAATGGAGTTTTGTTAAGAGATTTAAAGTTCACAATGTTGGTTGAATATGGCTGTTGTAAAAAAGGTTGTATTACATTGTAATGAACATGATTATAAAAATATATAAACATCAATAAAGAATAATAAAATAATAACAACAATTATTAATGATAATAAATAATAAATGAAAGGGCACATCTTATCTAAAGGACATAACCTATCAAGGAACATTATCCCTCACTCATTGTGACTAGTTAATGCTATAAGTACATCGTCACATGACATTGTATCATTAGCTTATCTAGCATATTTTTATTCAACACAATATCTTAATCCTTATGGATTCCTTTATGTTCTCTTATTTATTTTGGATATTTGGTTTATGAACTAGATTGGTTCATTTCATACACAACGGTAGAAGGATATAGGTACTTGCAAAATGTGTGCACCATTAGTTTCATTAGTACTGCACATTAGAGATCATCTCGGTCGATAACTTGTATATTTTGTCGTTTTGGTTTTCTTAGCCGATTTCGTACTAGGCACACTAGCTAACTTGAGCATCAAAGTAGAGAGAAGTGGCTTTGACTTGAGGGATTTGATGTAAATTGAATAATCTTTATAATGTATGTCATGAAAAGTCAGTGAAGAGATACATATATTAAGGTCAAGGTATATCCCCATGACTTGCGTTGATAGTATGAATAGGGAAAAATTGATTGAGGTATATAGTAAGGCAACTATAAAAATGGTCCTTAAACATTAATATGATAAAGAGCATTTTGTATATCTATCGTGTTTAATGGAATAATTTTCTATTTGATAACAATGGAGAGTCCATGCCTATGGTATAATCTCCATGGATAAACCGTTGGTTAAACATGAACACCAAGAGGTTTGGTCAATTACATGGGGTCTTTTTGAGGCCACAAGGGACCCTCCAACTTTTTTAAATGAGCCTTGTCAGAGGACATTGCCCTTATTGATTTTCTTCTTTTGTGGTTGATTCATGATTATGAATTGATGGATGCAGTCTTGTTGGTTTTGCATCAAGTTGCAACATGAGCTTGGTTTTCCTTTCAAGTCTTTGCCTCACATTAATTGCATCATGTCCTAATTATTGCATCCTATGGATTTGATTTAACAGGGGTGCTTTTGACTTGCTTTGATTCGTATAATGCAAAGGTACTTATGCAGCCTCATCTCAAGAATGGTAATGAGAAGTATCCTCGTCTTTGTACATCCAACAAGGACATGCAAGCATGTAGTGCTTAAGGGATGCGAGACACGAGCATTTGTACATAATTGCTTATTGATGCACATGCAAATAAAGATAAAGGTGTTCAAAGGAGGCACGAATATGAGGACACATACATATTAGGATATAGTTGTTCAAAGGAGACGTAAATACGAGAACATGAGCATATCTTGGTGATATCAAGTGGCATTTGACAATGCGTTATGACACTCGAATGTGCCGCACATTTGCATTCCATGATGATGTGTTTTAGTTTCGAGAAGGGTTCATTAATTGGTTTTTTCATGCATGTGATGCAAGGTGGCATAGTGAGGTACAACTGAGTTGTCAAGGCATACCTTCTTGATGTCTTATTGACTCTAGCAAACATAATATCCTATGTAGAAAGGGTACCTGCAAGTAGGGTACACGTACCTGTACCGGGTACTTGGGTACTCGTAAGGTATGTCTCTTGCTGTATCCTAGCGTACCCCATACTAGCTCCACGTACTCGAGACTTTGTTATAAAAAAAGGGGTACTTATAGGCGAAATGGTACGTTGTACCATGTTTGGGTACTTCGTACCCCATGTTTGGGTACTCCGAGGGTATGGCCGACTCAGTAAAACACAGTCCAATGGGGAAAATGTAATAACCCCCCCAACCAACTCTGAACTAGTTTTTTGCTAACTCCGTATGGAGTCTAGTTTAGGACTTATGTCAAACACTTTGCAACACTATTGAAATTCTACTGAATATTGTCCAAATCTGGTAGACTGATTTTGCATTGATTTACAATGAATGTTTTTATGGTTTTGTGTTCAAGATTCATCGAACATAATTTGACTACCAAATGTGCACATAAAAAATATACTTATGTATTTAATACTGAGAGATACATTCAGATCAACCTAGGAATATATTTGGCAATTTCCAGTTTTTTATTGCCTATAACAGTGGTACAAATAGGAGTTTAAAATAAGATTTCAAATGTACCTTCAGGTTCGAGTTAGACTGTTTGTTACAACTGCCTGGTACAGTGATTTATCAAATTTTATGTAACTTCCAATCTTCTAATTGATATCTACTAAGTCTATGATCTATCAAATTTTATGTTTCAAATTTTCAGTGTGAATTTTCATTGTCCAGTGAATCATTGAATTTATAATTATGAATCATGAATCACAATTTATGAAGAAATCTGAAATATGCATGTATGATGTGATTGTAACCTTTTCTTTTTATATATATATATATGGTACCCTTGACGTACCCAAGTACCCTATTTTAAAAAGTGGCATCCTCGTCCCCCTACCTAAGTTTCCTGGCAACTAGGATAATATCATTCTAAGGAAACATGAAATGTTGCTTTAGATGATAGTGCAATTTGTCCCCCGAACCATTAAAAAATTAAATAAATGGCAATACTGTCTTATTGAACTCATTCCTCATCATTGAACGAGTTTTGATTGTGTTTTGGCCCTTGGGACAAAACAATGGCTTTAGCGGTGTTCTCGTAAGCGCATTTTGTGCTTGAAGACCACTATCATTGATTAAAATTAGTCATCATGTATGATGATCTCATTAACATCAACCGTCTGGATTGAAGATCGTATAGTAGGGATCAAGATTGCACAAAATCTTTTTGATTTCAGTGAAGTGCCTCTTTAAACACAAACCATACCTTAGACTTTGAGGGATTTTGCACATATTTTAGTTGCGTGAATGGAATGATTTTTTGATTTGTGGAAGAAATTAATTGGATTTTTTTGGGACCCTACAAATTTAATGCAACTAATGGAATCAGATTTCACATCATGTAGGTACCAAAACGTGCGTTAAAAAGTTTCTTGTGGACAAGGAAATTTGGACTTATGGATTATGAAACTTGTTTATCTGATGACAAAATAGTGTTTTCAACCACTTGATGGAAAGCTCTATTGCTTCCTACATTCTCTGCAATAGACAACTTTGTGATCTAAGGTCATGTTGTCACACAATTTAGCAGTCTTATGATTGAAAAGGTTAATCGACTACTAAACCTGTGGAACCTTAGGACAATACCTCTAAGTGTCACACAGGTAAGGTCCTCTCTCTTCAGGGCTCCCAGATCCACCTAGTTAGACTTGGAATAACCATTGGAGGTAGCCTCGATCAAGCTTTTTCGGGTACTTGCCAATAAAGACCAACTTTCCATAATTTCTCACAAGACCGATTTGTGGGAGATAGAGTGCCTTACAGTTTAGCAAAGGGGAAAGAGCATCGTACCTTGGGGTAATGTGCAATGTCCTCTTCTAATTAAGCACCAAAGACACTCGTTAACCTATTTACTTTCCATAGGTTCGAGTTGGTATTAATGAAAAAGGGAATTGATTAATGACTAATAGTACCGGGAGCAGAAAAGAACATCACTGAAGTGTTATTATGTCATCAGTAAATTAAAGAAGGCCATTTGAGCGGATATCAACAAGCACACGGGCCTTAATCCATCTTGCAGGCGACAATGGGCAATTAGGTTGCATGCATGCAAAGGTAAGTCATGCAAAACCTAACATTATAAAAGAAGATAAAGTCGAACTAAAAAGACATCCATGATTATTATTCACTTTTGAGAATTGCTTTCCAAACCTCGGTGAACAAGTTGGGGTTGCGAGCGTGAGTACTTAACTAACAAGTGTTTTCGACAACAAAATCTCTTTGCCCTAATCACTTTCCAAAGTAGATCATCCAGATCTATCACAACATTTCACAACTTTTCATCTTCACTAAGAGTAGCAACATATTCAGGCACAAAGGTTAGAGATCCAACACCATAAGAGAAAGACATGTTACTTGGGGCGCATTGATCAGTTAATAAGCAATTCGTGTTGGTGTAGAAAGCCACCTTTTCGTTTGCATTTCACTTCCACTGCATTTAGAAGGTGCATATTAATTTACCTAGCAATTTTGGAGATCATCAGTGCCCATCTTGAGTAGCAACAAATCAATCTTGAAGGAGGACGTGGTATTTGCATGGGTGAATTGAATAACTGGGGAGTAATTTGCAGTTGATTCAGGAGAGCTCAGATCTTCTGCACGTCTTGACTCTTCACCAAACGATTCAGAGGGGCCATATAACCATATCTAGCGAATTTGGAGCCCATCCTTGTCCACCAAGGGCATTGTCAAATTCTTTCATGGAAGGAAAGGACATTTTTTATGCATGGGCGAATTACCTTGGAAGGCACACGTTTTGTGCTTATTTATCTCTGCATGGCATGCATGCTTCTTCTATATTGATCAACCAACAGAGCTATGAATATTGGTATGTGTTTGCTTTACATTTGAAGTTTATTTCATCATATATTGAAGTTTCATATATCAGAGGTTTGTGCACTAGCTGGGCATTGCATGCAATTTAACTTTTAAAGGTTAAACATCAAATAAACATATGTACCCAACGCACCTTCCTATGTGCCCCTAGGGAGAGAGACATTTTTTTGACCAAGAGGGGTGTTATTGAGCAATGGTGGTCATGGCTGGGCCCTTTGGTCCTTCCTTTAGGAGTACTATGGCTTAATGGCATTGCTGACTGCCCTTTGTTGGGGGTTTTAACCCTAGGGTTGGTGTTCGGGGATCCTAGGGGTTGGTCATTGTGTCACATGTCCCCATATTTCGTTTGTTTGCTCTGGTGGCATTGCTTCACCTGTAAGACATTCGTCTCCCTTTACAATCACTTAGGACACCCTCTTGGCCCTTCAGCTAGCTGGCGCCTTCTCTTCTTGGCCTTATTTCCTTAGAGGAAGCTATTTTCCACGCCATGCCTTCTTGTTGCTTTGAGGAGGACGTTGAGGGATTTTACAACATTCTTGGGGTTAGATGGGGTATAATGCCCTCCCTCCAGCTCATTCCAGATTTTCATTTAGAGTGATTCACTTATTTTAACAAATTTTGGCACCCAGGGGTAAAATACCCCACTTAGCCTTCATTATGTCTATTTTTTTTATTATTATTTGTTTTAATTTTAAGTTGACATTTTATAATTTCAAATTGACATTTTAACGGCATGTCAACTCGAATATTTTTGTAAAAAGTGAGTGTGATATCATATAAATAGATCTCCTCATTTCATTTTTAAAACAAGACTCATGGGATAAAACACTCTGTTACTTTTCTACCCTTCTAGGGCTCTTTGGATGTGATGCGCACCGCTTGAGGGAGGAATTTTTTTGGGTTTGATGTCAATGCTTGGAGTTTCTTTGGTTCAATGCTCTTGCTAAGGTGATGCTAGATTTGTTTGCTTAACACATACACAAGGAGTTATCTAGGGTTTGCATATTGATCTCTCTTTGGATGTGATGCGCACCTCTTGAAGAAAGAATTTTTCTGGGTTTGTTGTCAATGCTTGGAGTTTATTTGGTTCAATGCTTTTGCTAAGGTGATGCTCGATTTGTTTGCTTAACACATGCACAAGGAGTTATCTAGGGTTTGCATCTTGATCTCTCTTTGCAACTTGTTGATGAATGATGTATGTTTATGGATTGAATGGTAGCCTTTAGGATGTGGAAGTACGTCCTTTTAGGAGTACTCCTAGGTTAGAACTTTAGGGCTTTTGGGGGTTGGTTGTAAACCTAGGTCAATCTTCTCTAGAGGCTAGTTATTCACTCCTTAGATGCCCTAGGTTAGGGTAGGATTGTGCTAGGGTTTTGCTCCCTAGGCCTAAAACCTCCATTTTTTCCCAAACCTAGTCAATATGATTAGATAGATTGCATTTTGCGCGGTAGATTAGGGTAATTTTAGGTCTGCAATTTTTTGTTAAAAACCCTAAAAATCAATATTTTTTTCACTTTCAGACCTTGTCACGTCCCCTCCCCTCATCTCAACGATGCAGAGGACGCGGCTATGCTGCTGCTGCTCTATCATACTGGGCAATCTAGCCCCATGAACATAAACCAAAATGCATTGTAAATAAAATATATACAGATGCATAACAAATGCAAAGATAACGAAAGCAACACATTGCAAGCATTCTATATGTTCATAAACATTCATTAAACAAATACAGTTGCAGAGATTAAATACACAAGGAAATACTTATCTTGAAATGGAGATGCCCCGCAACTAGCTATGTCGCTGCAACGTTCCACCCAACCATACGCCAGTGTGCTCATCAATCTCTCAGTACCAGTGCCACCCTCGAGCTGGGCATGCTTTTCACAAGGAACTAGGGAACAACCGACTTACACACAACAAGACCATACACCCACAGTCAAGCCAACACACAGTTGGGTTTCACAGACTGTCCAACCAAGCCAATAAACAATTGGGTTTCCCAGGATACTAAGGCAACAAGCCCATAACATATGGCTTCCTTGACTTACTCAGCCAAGCCAACAATCGCATTCAAACACAGTTAACCATCTAACAGATGGGTTCGTTGGACTTACTCAATCAAGCCCACCTTCACATCAAAACACATTTAGACCATCCAACAGATGGGTTCCTTGGACTTACTCAGCCAAGCCAACACAAGGCAATCACATCCCAACACAGTCAAACCATCTAACAGATGGGTCCTTTGGACTTACTCAGCCAAGCCAACACAAGGATTCACTTCACAACAAAATACAAGTTCTGGGTATGGACAAAAACGTCCTGGGAACCAAAATAAAAAATGGTAAATGGGGAAAAATGACCCAGATGAGCAAATCGTTTCAGAAAATGTTTAATGGCTTCACAGAGGCAAAAACGACCTCTACAAACCCCCAAATCGTGGATCTATCTTTCCAGCCACTAAGCATAACCAAAAACGGGTTTCCAGCTTGGAGAACAATGAGGAAAACGCATAAATTCGTGAGGGAAACACACATCAATCTCCAACTGCGTGAGGAAAGGGAAAACAACCTCTTAAAACCCCCAAATCATGGTTCTCCTCTGCCCCATTCACTAAACAATACCAAAAACGGATTTTCCCAGCCGTGGAATGAGGAAATAACCACAAAAATGTGAAGGGAAGAGCCCAAGAACTCCAATTGCGTGAGAGAGCAAAAACGTATGGGTGAATAATGGAATGGGCATGCATTTCCTAGAATTTACTTGCCCAAGAAGTCAAAAACACGTTTTCCAAAAATGGGTGGCTTCCCAAATTCGGGTTTGACTCCCATACTCTTCCCATCCCCATGCATTAACTTCCTGAACCAATTTCTAAACGAATGGGCACAAAAGACAAAATGGGTAGTTGAGAGCTTTATGGGTTTTCCCTTTGACATTTGGCTTTACCCTATTGGCTCAACGGTTTGAATATCCCCCCGCCCCCCCTTATTCCTTGTGAAATCATGCCCCTATCTCTTTAATGTTGCATTGACATGGCTAGTTGTGGGTATTTTTATTAATTGCATATTTACATGATGTCCAAAATTATATTGTGCCTGGCTAGCACGAATACCATCAGCATCGATTTTAATTGCCGAAACATAAAAGGCTAAATCGATGGTGGGGCCTTTGCCTTGAGCTCCACACCATGATCAAATAAATATGTTTACATCATGTGCAATTCAATACCATGGGGTTGAAATCGGGGCACACATTCCCCTCCCCCTTGAGGTCAAAACCAGGGTGTTATAGGCCTCCCTAAAATTGAGCGCCCTAAAATTCTGTGCCCTAAAATTTTGGGCATTCCCTAAAATTCTGTGCCCTAAAATTTCGGGCCCTAAATTTCCATGCCCTAAAGTTTTTGTGCCCTAAAATTTCGGGCACACCCTAAAAACTCGACCCCAAAATATCGGGACCCGAGATTTTCAGGTCCTAAAGTCTCGGCCTGAAATTTCGGTTGCCCCTCTACTCTCCTTCCTAGCTACCCCGTTCACTACCCACCTTTAGGGCTACCCTTATAGTGGCAACCCTCCCTATTTCTTTCCTTCAACCCCTGTACACAAGGGAACAACAGTAGTTAATGGGGTTAGTATATGCTGATATAAACTGCTAGTCTAGATTAAATCTGAAAGTGGTGTGTTTTGCATCTTTTACCTTCACATATACAGTCTACAACTAACACACAATTACATTGCTGGTAAACATACATGAAACACTTGGATTATTGTTAGCTAGTATTTAACGTTGTTGTTAATACAAAAGTTGGATTAGATGAATGTTGAATACTGCTGTGATAAATATCTGATTTGACCATACTGCTGTACATGTGCACTTTGAATTGTTTGGTAATGATGAAATGCATGTACTCTTGCTAATTCCTACATATTGCACTTGTTATCTGCGTATTGGAACTAATTAGTTATGCAATTGGCTTATTCTTAAATGAATTTGTATTTTTCATATCCTCTTGTAGGCTCCGTTAGGCACTGGTCACTAACCATATACACATAGGAGATATATTTGGTGTCTAAGTGTCTTTGCAGAGTTACATAGGGCTCTCCCCTAGGAGGTTTTGACTTCCAAAGAAATTAGGAGAAGTGACTATGGTGACAGTGGTCACTTTCTCTACATATGCTTGTCAGTGGCTTGGACTGCCATTTCATTCGGTAACATTTTTGGCGTCGTTGCCGGGGAACCTCAAATTTGCTGAGGTGACTTATCCGGGCAAGAACGACAATGTTGGTAAGTCTTGAGTCCTCGTTTAGATGATTGCGTATATTTTTTTAGAAAGGACTAACCCGCAGGCTTATCTGGCGACTCCACAAAGAACTCAACCCATCCAATCGATTAGGTACATTTTTGCATTTCATACTTTGGTGAGATTTGTTGTTTTAACTTGGCAGGTCTCTCTTGGCGACTCCATTGATGAAAAGATAAAGAAGACTAAGGCAAATGTTCTCGGGCAAAAGATATGGGGATGTTTGATCCGTTTGACTTCTCAAACATTCCAGGATACTTGAACAAGTTCAACAAGCATCATTGTCTCAAATCTATTCTGACATTTCACAAGGATGAAGATACAGTTGCAACACATGTTATGAAGTTCAAAGAAATCCTTGTGGCATGGGACATTACTGACGAGGATACCATGATACAATTATTTGTGATGTACCTCGGTCTGGGAGGGAACCAGGATGTGGATGCTTGGTATGATGGACTCCCTTCTAAGGGGATATCCTCCTTTTGACAGCTAATCGAAGTATTCTTCGACTAATGGGATCCTGGCGTTAAGAAGGAAATCTTGGAGATTATGAGTGTCAAACAAGCTTCAGAACAGCCTGAAGCACTCCCTGATGACAAAGATGAAGATCAAGAAGCCCTAATTGAAGAGACCAAAGAATACGCATAAATGGTAAACTTTCCATGTCCTCAATTGACAGTCTCTTATGATGGTTTGGCTCTCTTAGAAGAAAGTTACGAGAATATAGAAGCCAACAATTAATGGGAGTTCCTCGGTCCATCGGTATATGACTCTTTGAGACCTTGCAACACCATAGTGGATCCACTTCCTTGTATATGTGTGGGGAAAGAGGTTTCCCCCGTCATCAATAAAGTTCCCACTACCTTCCAATCGATAATGTCCCCAGATCAGGACTTCCAGTACCATCTTGCGGCAAGTATTCAAGAATTTGCCCACCCATTCCTATCCTATCTCGATAAGTTCTTAGTGATGCATTTCAACATTTCAACAAGATCAAAACAGGTATATGGACAGGCATGGTTCTCATTCCTCAGTTTCGTAGTTTTATTGTTTATCTTTTCGTTTGAAGCATGAAGGTATGAATCATCTAGTTGACAATTTCAAAATTTCAAGAATTATTTGGAATAATAGCGTGTTTGCAAAAAAGATAAGTAATATATATGTATCTCCAAAGAAATGCTTAAGTGAATGTAGGGACAGGTTGCGGCTAGTGTATGAGGATCTGCAAAGACCTGTTCTATTAATTGCCTCTTAAGCTCAGAGTTTGGTGATCAATTCACAACTAAAGTTTTTCTCAACATCGATGCATGATGGAGGAGACCCATACATAAGTCCACTAGAAGCATGTATCAACAAAGCTTGTCAAAGTGGTGCCTCTCCATGGCACCGATTTCAAATCTTCCAGGTTCTTAGGAAGGTGAGTTTCCTTTCCTCATGTAGATGGAGATCCTGGTACCTACTCGACATATCATCGATGGGGTGTTATCATGGATTGCATTAAAGGACAAAGGTAAGTTCTCATGTATGAATTGTTTGCTCAGATGGTTGCATTGGTGGTATGATTTCACCTAACCTATTTTGATTACTATGTTTATGATAGGTAGGTTAGCTGCGTTTTAGCTAGGGACATTACTGTTTCCTTTGCATTGCATCCAATGTCCTTTCATGATTAAGTTTGTCTTTATTGTTCTTAGTTTGTTTCCCTCATTTTGCGAACAAGGCAGGACAAAAGTGTTTGCCTCTAGATGCTTTTAATCCCTTTGGACATTTGATATGTGTGTAGGTCTACAGGTACCAGAAGATTCACAGGTTCTCGAGCACTCTCGGGAAGATGACTCGTCCCATAGTTGGAGCAGTGTTATGCTGCATCTGTACCCAACACACCTTCACGTGTGCCCCAGGGAGAGAGCCATTTTTTTGACTAGGAGGGGTGTTATTGAGCCATGGTGGTCATGGCTGGGCCCTTTGTTCCTTCCTTTAGGAGTACTATGGCTTAATGGCACTGCTAACTTCTTTTTGTTGGGGATTTTAACCCCGGGGTTGGTGTTCGGGGCTCCTAGGGGTTGGTCACATGGCCCCATATTTCGTTTGTTTGCTCTGGTGGCATTGCTTCAGCTGCGAGACATTCGTCTCCCTTCATAGCCATGTAGGACACCCTCCTAGCCCTTTGGCAAGCTGGCGCCTTCTCTCCCTGGCCTTATTTCCTTAGAGGAAGCTATCCTCCACACTAGGCCTTCTTGCTGCTTTGAGTAGGGTGTTGAGGGATTTTACAGCATTCTTGGGGTTAGATGAGGTATAACGCCCTCCCTCCAGCTCACTCCAGCCTTTTGTTCGGAGTGATTTGCTTATTTTAGGAAATTTTGGCTCCAAGGGGAAGAATATCTACATATTAGAAGTCTCATCTTTTGGTTGAATATTCTAAGATTAAATTAACTTGTGAGTTACTGGATGGGTAGATACATGATGATAGATACAGGGTGATCGATGATATCATTTACTACAAGAATAGGATCTACTTAGTTCCCTAGTCGGCCTTAAAGAAAAATATTTTGCAGTGTTCGCATGATTCACCAATGTCAAGACATCAGGGCTTCTTAAAAGCATACATATAGATCACAGAGAGGTTCTTAAGGAAAGGCATCAAGGAGGATGCAATGCAACATGTCCGTGAGTGTAGTACTTGCCAGTAGAATAAGATAGAGCACACTCATCTGACAGGGTTATTTTAGTTGTTACCCATACCCGAGCAAAAGTGGGAAAACATCTTGATGCATTTCATTACAGGTTTGCTCAAGGTACAAGGACGAGATTGCTTATACGTTGTGGTGGATAGACTGACAAAGTTTTCCCATTTCTGTGCCACCCCTTCTGATTATTCTGTAGCATAGGTAGCATAGTTGTTTTTTGAGATGTATTTAGATTACACAGACTGCCTAAGATTATTGTCAATGATCGAGATAGAAAGTTCACCAGTGCCTTCTGGCAGGAGCTTTTTCGGTTGGTGGGGACAAAATTAACTACTAGCACAAGTTATCATCCTCAGAGCAACGGAAAGACAGAGACAGTCAACAAATGGATCAAGGGATACTTAAGGAATTATGTAGCAGGTCAACAAAGGATGTGGATTAAATGGTTACATCTTGGAGAATATTGCTATAGTACTACACACCATATGTCTATTGGGATGACTCGTTTCAAAGCAAAAGATTGGATCCAGGCAACCAAGATATTCTCAAGATACTTAATGAAAATCTACTGACAACACAAAACCAACAAAAGTTGTATGTGAACAAGCACATGGTTGAGCGCAGTTTTGAGGTGTGAGACTTGGTATACCTGCGACTACAACCTTATAGATAGTCCTCACTCAAGAAAAATGGGATAGAGAAATTGAAGCCTCGCTTCTATGGTCCTCACAAAATAATCATAAAATTTGGAGAAGTGGCTTACGAACTTGAGTTTTTCGAGGAAAGTAAAATCCATAATGTATTCCATGTATCAAGTCTTAAGAAAACAGTAGGGAAACACATCACTCCATCTACTGAGCTACCTTCATTGGATGATGAGGGGCTTCTAGTGCTGATTCTAGAAAATATTCTACAAGGCCGAGAAAGGAAGCTAAGGAACAGGGTAATCCATGAAATTTTAGTACAATGGAAAGAGCTACTTATTGAAGATGCCACATGGGAAGGAGAACATGTATTACAACATCCCGGTTTACAATTGCTTGAGGACAAGCAATTTCGATCGGGGAGGACTATAATGCCCTCGTTTAATTAAGCACCAAAGAACACCTGTTAACCTATTTAATTTCCATAGGTTCAAGCGGGTATTAATGAAAAAGGGAATTGATTGAGGTCTAATAGTAGCGAGAGTATAAAAGAACATCACTTCAGTGCTATTATGTCATCAGTAGATTAAAGAAGGCCATCGAGGCGGACATCAACAAGCATGTGGGCCTTAATTCACCTTGTAGGCGACACTAGGCAGCTATGTTGCATGCATGCAAAGTGAAGTCATGCAAAACCTAGCATTATAAAAGAAGATAAAGTCGAATAAAAAAGGCATCCATGAATATTATTCACTTTTGAGAATTGGTTTCCGGAGCTCAACGAGCAAGTTGGGGTTAGGGGCGTGACTCCTTAGCTAACAAGTGTTTTTGGCAGTGAAATCTATCTGTCCTAATCACTTTCTGGGGTAGATCATCCAAATCTAACACAACTTTTCACAACTTTTCATCTTCACTGGGAGTACCAACTTATTTAGGTGCAGAGGACAGAGATCCAACAACACAAGAGAAAGACGTGTTATGGGGGTGCATTGAACAGTCAATAAGCAATTCGTGTTGGAGTAGAAAGACACCCTTTTGTCTGCATGTCACTTCCACTGGATTTAGAAGGTGCATATTCACTTACCTAGCAATTTTGGAGATCATCAGTGCCCATCTTGAGCAACAACGAATCAATCTTGAAGAAGGGAGGACGTGGTATTCGAATGGGCGAATTGAATAGCTGGGGAGTAATTTATAGTTGATCCAAGAGAGCTCATATCTTCTGCATGTCTTCACCAAATGATTCAGAGGGACCATATAACCATACCTAGCGAATCTGGAGCCCATCCTTGTCCATCAAGGGCATTAGCGAATTGTTTCAAGGAAGAGTAGGACGTTTTTTTATGCATGGGAAAATTGCCTTGGAAGGCACACGTTTCTTGCTTATTTGTCTCTGCATGGCATGCATGCTTCTTCTATATTGATCAACCAGTAGAGCTATGAATATTGGTATGTCATTGCTTTACATCTGAAGTTTATTTCATCATATATTGAAGTTTCATATATCAGGGGTTTGTGCATTAGACGGGCATTGCATGCAATTTAACTTTTAAAGGTTAAACATCAAATAAACTCTGAACCAATAAACATAAACCTCAACCACATCAGTATAGGAACACAAAATATAAGTTTGGGATATTACATAATGTTAATGGGTTTGAAATTAATCTTTAAAAATGGCCCTTAAGCATGGGAAGAAGTAGCTAATGAGATTTGAAATGATTGGCAAGCTACTTAAATATTTTAATGACTCAAATAACAACTAAGCAACAAAATAAAAGGCAGTCGTAGGGCTCTAGATGGCAGGAAATCAGTTTTCTGGACAGCTGAGTTGAAAGTGTGCCTAGGAAATAAAATACAGGTCACCGATAGGTTATAATGTTGAGTTTAAATGATTACCAACAATAGATTTGAGTTATTATTGATTTCAAAGCTTAGATTTGAAAATCGTAAGTGTGTTTGAAGTGCTTGGTTTGGTTTTAAGGTATGTCTCAGTATAACAATAGCTCGTTGGTTTAAAAATCAGATTTAGAACTAAAATAACAAGCTAAATTTGGGAAAAAAACAAGTGAAATTTCTACTAAGCTGAAATATTGTGTATCTAACTAGTGCCTTTCTTGAGGGTTTTAGATGATTTTTATTTTAGATTTCAGATTTATTACTTAGGATGCAATGAGATTTCAGCTAGGTAAAGATTCCACTTTTTTCCAATGCATACAAGAGATTAAGAAGGTGAGAAAGTATAATGGCTAATGGAGGACAACAAACACAAGTAATTAGAAATGACTGTCTCGATGCCTTAGTTGGGCTATGGAGTCAAATCACACTCCCTTGTAATGAATTTTGTAGATGGCATCTTGACTTGTAGATGGCTTGTTGAGCAATTTATCCAAGTGCTCAAGATGCGGCGCCCTTTAAAAACACAATCTGCTTCCAACCTGCAAGACACAATAAAAATTAGTGAGTGCAAATCACTAATGAAATCACAATCTTTGAACATAAATCAACAAGCAAGTATGGGAGAAAGTGTGTAAGTAGTAAGTAAATAAACCCATGATAGTACAATAAAATGCAGAAATATTTTTTGAGTAAATCTGTCACCATGAAAACCCAAGGTGCACTAGATGATTTGAAGATCTAATCTTACACATGAAAAAAGGAAAAATATTACCTCAAACTCCATCTACTACCATTTACTCATTCCAGGAGGAAGGCAAGAAACAAAATCCAAATGCAAAACATGGGAATCACCAAGAGAATTTGCAGAGTTTTTTCTTTTTCGTTTTTGTGTATTGCTGTAGCAAATGCTCCAAAAGTCCCTTACAAAATGGAGCTCATCTCTTTTATAAACTAAGAGAGATCAAGATCCCTAATCCATAAGGATTGATGAATGTGATTAGAAGTTATTTGCAGAGTTTTTTCTTTTTCGTTTTTGTGTATTGCTGTAGCAAATGCTCCAAAAGTCCCTTACAAAATGGAGCTCATCTCTTTTATAAACTAAGAGAGATCAAGATCCCTAATCCATAAGGATTGATGGCTGAGATTAGAAGTTACAATAGGCCAATCAATGACTGAGATTATTTCTTAAATTTCATTACATTTTTACATTTACAAAATGCCCAATTCACCTTGGCTGAGATGGCTCACTAGTGGGCCAAAAATGCCTAGATAACACATGAAAATCATGAGATTAATGCTGATGTAGATTCCCTTCCTAAGTTGTTGGCTTTAGTGGGCCATATGAGAAGATCTATCATGCTGAAAATCACCCTCCTTCAGAAAATTCACCCTCCGCAAAAACTCCATTTAATGGGGTCCAAAACATAAGATATTTGCTAGGAAATAATCAACTTGTCATTAGATAAACTTTTCATGTGAACCCAGTTCATCTTTTGCTCAATTTAATTTCTCGTTGCTACTTTATTTTGACTTAGGCATTTTTTAAATCAGACCTTAGGCAGCTTGGTTAATTAACACGTATTAATTTGATCTTGGTGAATTCTTGGTCAAATCACTTGGGAGTTGCCTTTGATGATTTCCATGATGCTTTATTATCCGATACTGATCCATACCATACTAAAAACTGATATGATTTATCCATTTTCTTGCTGTTCCAAATTATTAAACTAGGACTTTGGGTTTTTTTTTAAATTGTAAATTTAAGAAATTCCATTAATTAAAGCCTATTAGATCATGATAGCTGAATATCGCGTTTATAGAGATCAATTTGGCTTTTATAGGCTGAAGTATGATGAATGATGATGCAAGGTGACCATATATTGTTGTCTGGTCCTGTTGACCAAGTCATACCTCCTGTGACCATATTAAAAGGTTAACAAAGTCAACTTTGGTCAAAGTTGGACAAACTTGTCCAATGAATAAATAGACTTGACTTGGACAAACTTGTCCAAGTCATCTCTGCCACTACTCAACCCACAGGCACTGTGGCTGAGTATCTCAGCCCACAGTACCCTGTGTGGGTGAGATACTCAGCCATTTGCCCTTCAAAAACCTAATTACTTAATAACATATTAAAAATTAAAAATTAATTAACTTATAAAATATTTAAAATTATACTACAAAAAGAAATGAAATTTAAAAAAAAATTAAAATTTAAAAAAAGAAATGAAATTTTAATAAACTTTAAACTATAACTATAAAAAAATATTTAAACTATAACTGTTAACATACAAAATTGTGTTATATTTTAAAATTCTCTAAAAGTTTAAACTTTAAACTAAAAAATTCTTTAAAGATATAACATAATTTTTTTAAAATTTTAAACTATAACTAATAACTATATACTATATAATACATTTTTTAAACTACCATAACTTTTAAACTAAAACTGTTAAACTTAAAACTTATTAACTATTACATAACAAATTTTAAACTAAAACCTATCGTAAATTTTTAAACTATATACTATAACCTACCTTAAACTATATAGTAATATACTATAACCTACCTTAAATTTTTAAACTATATACTATATAGTATAACCTACCTTTAAACTGTAAAAAATTAAAATATAGTAGAGACTCAAGAGTACACTAACCTGGAAACGTCGAAGACTTGGAAGGCTGGAAGCATGGGCACGACACGACTTGCTACTAGCGAGCACCAGCGAACGTCGAACGACGTGCGAACTTGCGAGCACCACCGAAGCTGAAGACTCCCACAGTGACCACGCCAAAGACTCCCACTGCACATCAATGACCCAACAGCGATGGGCTATGGCAATTTATACCTTCTGCGAGGTCGGATTTCCTTCGATAAGGTCTGTTTCAAGTCCACGAAGTTCGGTTTCAGGTCTGCGCAGGTTTTTCCCCTCGATTCGGGTGTGTTTTAGTTCGCAGTTTTTTTTTCCGACGATTCCGGCGTGTGCGAGTACGAGCCGAGTAAGCCGAGTCCATGCTGGGTAGCTGAGTTTGCCGAGTCGACGAGTCCTTCACCGAGTCTATTCCGATTACCCATGACAGAGGTCCACTTGCGAGTCCTTGGCGAGTGGTGCTTCACTGCTTAGGATAACAGAAAGTGGTCCAAGGATAAAAAGTCCAAAGGTCTTAAACATGAGATAAGACTAAATGGTCCAAAAGTCTTTATTAATAAAATCATAAAGATTTTATTAATAAGACTATGAAATAATTATTTAATGAATTTATAATAAAGTCAAAAAGTGAAAGTCCAAAGGTCCAACATAAAGTAAATAGTCCAAAACCATAAGTGGTTCAAGGGTCCTTTAACAAAACATAAGCTAACCATAAGAATACATGGTCCAATGGTCTTTAATAAACCATTAGGTAAATACACTCCATAAAGTAGGAGTCATCATAGTCAAAGGTGCACACAAGTGAGAGTGCTAGGACCAAGAGTCAAGAACCACAAGATCAAGGTGAACCGTAAAGGTGGACAATCATTCAATTAGGACCAACAAGACCAAAGACTTTTCTCTCTCTCAAGGTACATAGTTTTATATATTTTGTCATCACTATATAAGGGGAAGATCCAAACAGATGGTACAATCTTTTGTCCTTGACACTGCTCCTAAGGTTTAGGTGCTAGGGACATCGTCAAGGGGTGGCCAATCCCTTGAGAAGCAACCTAGCAATAATCGATTATGATAGGGGACATTATTATATTCCATTCTTAATGAATGGCTATCAGCCTTAGGCTGAGTTTCAGTCTCACACTGCATCAGGTTGATCAATCCCTAGACCCTAACCGGGTCCTCCATTCTCTCGTAGAATGGTTCTCATTACTAAGTTGAGTTTCAGTCTCACACTGAAAGTTGATCAACTACCTACATGACCTACTTGGACATTGTGTCCTTGGTTCCAGTCCAGAATATATCTCTGCCTCTACTTGTAGGCTCTACTTGGATATCGTGTCCTTGGTCCCAAACCAGAATACCCTAGAGGCATATAAGGGCCCTAGCCACATGCTCGAGGCTTTGTCATGGCATCAACCTGCTTGGTCCTAGACCAAGAACCACACGAGACTACTGGGGCCCTAGGGTTCCTTCTAGGGTCTTACTCTGTCATAGTCAACTGACTAAGGTACCATTCTCTGAGAATGGGTCTCGCAACTGCACTAACTTTAACAGGCACAAGCCCTTACAAGCAACCTATATGAGCCCTTGTAGGAAAACACAAGTGAGACATCCACTCTAAAGTACAAATGTCATGCTCCAAAGTGATGTCATGCACAATAACTGCTCCAAGATGATGTAGCTACACAAGGTAAGTCCACAAGCCTCAATCACAATCTTGCTAGAACATAGCCAAAGATCACACCTGCAAGAACACTGCCCAAGATGATGTCGCTACCACTTGCAAGAACACTCTTTAATCCCTAGTCATCTCCAAGCCCTCTCCAATCATCCGAATGGGAATCCAAGTTGTGATATGCCATCTAGGGGTGTTCTCCATGTGGCCATCATGAATGGCATCTACCAATCGAGCAAGAGAACTCCAAGTCCTAAAGGAATAACACCAAGCCAATGCCATCCTGAGGTCAAGCATCCATTAAGTAAGCATTCTCAACCTTGCATATCCATCACAAACCATCTCACATGCTATTTTTCCATCTCGGTCCATCCAAGGGTTGAACATATTTTCCTTGCATCTACCCCAGAAGTTGTCCATATTGCAAATAAATCAATTCTTGACATGGCTAGGAAGAAAGATGAGGGAAGAATTGAGGCTTGAAATAAAGAAACAATAAGCACGAGTACCGCAAGCTTCTTAGGGGTGGGGAAAACCCAATCTCAACCGCACCTTCTATAATGCCCTTGACATTCTTTCCTTTTATTGTGTTGAGGTCAGTGCGTGGGGAACAAACCTTTTGTTCGACCGACAATCAAAACAAAGGAGAGCGAGGAGCTTGACATGCTTATGGGCAGATGTTTTCTATGGGGTGACATTCCTTTCGACATTGTGGAGAACAACCCATTCTATCATTCTATGTTTGAAGTTGCTACTATTGTTGGGCAGGGGTACAACGACCCTTCCTATAATGGCTTGAGAGGGCCTCTTTGTTGAAGATTGTGTAACTTAGGAAGATATTCTTACTGCATTCTTGTTGTATTATTGTTGTACTTCCTTCAGGAAATATTCATATTGTAATTGATCCTGTAAAACCCTAAAAGAATTCAAGTGAAAATAGTCAAGTCGACCCCACATAAATCATTGGCTAAAACTGCCCTAGTCATCGGGTAAATCTGTCCCAACATTCGGTAAATTTGCCACAATAAAGTTTGCCTAATTAAGAAGTTAAGTCGATGTAGTTAATGGAAAAGTCACTTGGAAAACATGTATAAATAGGGGAGATGCCCTTCCCATTTGGACAGACACTCATTTGGAGCAAATTCGTTAGAGAGAGAGAAGAACCAATTTTCTGGAGGAGAAGAGTTGCTGCTTTATGAAGACATCTTATTCTTGGGTTTTCTATCTTGTCTTATTCTCGGGATCTTGGTGAGAGAGCATTTAGCTCCGGGATCGTACTAGAAGTCATTGTTCTTGTTGACAGAATCTATACTAAAGAAGTTGTTGGGTTTTCTCCCTTGTGGTTTCCTAGATGGAAATCTTTGTGTCTTTTGTGTTGCTGTGCTTGTCTTTCTTTCAGTGATCCTATTGCATATGATTATTGTGATATGATGCAAATTGTTTGACGATCTAACATAATCATATTGAAAACATTAAAATTCTAACGTGGTATCACACAAAGACCATTTGATTGGGGATGTGACTAACACCACGAGTCCATAGCGGGTGGAGTTCAAGAGGGCTATGATTGAGGAGGCCCTCTAGTGGTTAGAGCATGACATTGATGAGTTGGTGGAAGAGGGTGAATTAGAGAACGGTGTTTCACTTCCAGTAGAGATAGAATTGGAGGAGGAGATTGAGAGTGCATCGTAGCTAGTGCCATCGACTTCATCAAGACATGTAGCTATTGGAAGAGTCGAAAGACTCCCCACTTCAACATCCATCTTAGCCCTAGCATCCTCCACCTCAGTCGCAATAGTTGCATGGGAACCTTCCATCTCAGTATCAATTTATGAACCTCTACACGTCCACCTATGAGAAAACCATGAGAAAAATAATCTTTGTAAAAATATTATCAGGGGAAATGTGAGAGCTAGTGGTGCTTATGAACTACTCGTATGGAAGGCGAGACTCTTGATGCATATGGTTATGTTTGATCTCAATCATGCATGGGGTACTCAAGTGTGGAACTATATTCAATCCGGTTGACATCAGATCAAACATCTCAGCTTGATGCATTTGAAAAGCCAAACCTCTCTTAGATGGTAGTGCACTTGAGTTTTACATGGCATTGCACCTCATAGATTGCGTGTGCTTTTCGGCAAATTTCTCAAGTTTTAGGGCCATTTGCAATGGTGCATGCATACTTTCGAGGTTTGTGGGTAGCTAGATATGCGTGGGAGTGCTCTATCAATTGTGACTTTGTCTTGGCCCTCCTATACGAGAGGATATTTGGTAAGAGGTGCTTGCATTTCTTATTTGAAGCCATTGAGATGTTAAAGCAAATGGGCAAATGCCGCTTACTTGAAAGAAATTGCTACATAAGGGTATATGTCGTGTTTGCTACTCGTCAGACGTTGCTTAAGTATTTGCCAAATCAACTACTAATTTGAGAGATAGCCTTTTAAACCATCTTACATGTGGTGACAATGATGTTGAAAAAGAGGAAGAGAAATTTATGGCTTGAGTGACATATAAGAATTCAAGGCTATCAAATCTTTGAGACCTACAACCTTTTCTCATAATTGATCAAGGTCCATGATCCCTATAAGTAGTTGAGAAGTTCTTCATATTTCAAGTCTTGGTATGGAGGTTTTGTTATCAGAATAATTAACAAGAAAAATTATAACAAATAGCTACAAATTATGTTGAAGTGGTAGCAAGCAGGAGCAAGTGCATAAAAGTGCTTGCATCTATGCCTCTAGCAGATCCATGGCTACCAATTGAGCCCTTTGCCATATTTGGCAATGTATTCATTATGGCAGCTAAGCAATTAGATCAAAACTTCAAGATCAACAAGGGAGTATCTACAGTCAATATGCCAACAAATGTGCTCGTAGCAGTTAGCACAAGGGAAATTGTGCTAATTGAAATTCAAATTCTTGACGAAATGGGTTGCTTAGCTCTGTAGGAATTTTCAAGTGTAAAGAATTCAATCACAAGCCACAACGATCATCTTTACTGATGTGATAGGAAAAGTACAACCAAATTGACATTAGTAAAAGTCAAGGTGAGGGTGCCATAGTAGAAGCAAGGAGAAATGGAATGGGGTTGGTATAGTGGTTTGGAAGCTGATTAATCCTAAGATAGACATGGATGGTGAATGCTAAGCATGAACCTTTGTGTTTGACTTCATGCACCAAGATTTCAAAAGGATGTCAATTAAGAGGAAGTGGAATGAAAAGCATAAAATGCAGGTTCTATCAAAGAATTAATCTCAAATGTGGATGATACACATCCTTTAGCCGTAGGGGTATTGTGGGTTGCCTTTGCATTAAGTTACCGAAAACGTCTAGGATTAGGGGGGGATATACCGTTCCCTGTTTCAAAAACTGAAATGTAGGGGATACATCTTCGAATCAACACTGAAATGTTTCCAAGTTGTATCCAAAAAACGAAAAATGTTTCCAAGCCATTTCTAGTTCTTTCCTGAAACGTTTCCAAGGCATATCCAAAAAAAAAAGAAATGTTTCCAGGTGTTTCTTGTAATGTTTCCAAGCAGTTTCCAATTGTTTCCAGCTATTTCCTAAAACATTTTGTATGTTTTGAACCGTTTCAGCTCCTACAAGGCAAGTTTTAGATATAAATAGTAATTTTTTTGACATGAAAAAAAAATCCTAAAGGGAAACTATAAAACCCTAACCCTAAATAGAGCCTTAAAACTTAATATAAAGCCTAAAATATTATAAATCAATATCCAAATCCTAATCTTAAATTAACGAATGGTAATTTGATTTTTTTATGTCTGATGATTTTTTTTCGTATTTTTCCAAAAATGAGAAGGTCTTACTTTTGGTTCAAAAAACCACTAATCTCTAGACATCTTATTGTATCAAGTGCTTGTCTACTATAGTGTTAGTGTCATAATCTAGTGTAGAAGTACAATGATTGTTTTATTGTCCTTTTACTCATCTTTTTTGCCAATTCCTCAGCTTTGTTGCAATTAAAACAATTTGCATATCCAAATTGAGATAGTGGCAGTTTCAGCCCTACAAAATAACATATTGCATTTATGAAGGGTTACATGAACCAATACGTATTTCTAATAATTTTCCAATAGGCAAATTCTCCATATGGTATACATGCGATATTTTAATCTTATTTCAAGCTTTTTTATCAGTATAATCCAGAAAAAGTAAACAAGATATCCAAGGGAACACATGTGTCTAGAGATGGTGTTATAGCATAGAGTGCTATATTGCAAAAAAGGTAAACAAGATATCCAAGGGAACACATGTGTGTCTAGAGATGGTGTTATAGCATAGAGTGCTATATTGCATGTCATGACACATTTTATTATATTGCTCAATATAAGCTCACTTATTTATACTTGAGTGCCTAACCAATCCCCTTAAAGCATGGTTGATTAAGTCAACTTTGATCATCCAAGTCGTTCACAAAAATTTAGACAACCTTGTGAATTTAGGACCTTTATGCACCAATCAGTTAGTCAATCAACCCTCATTCATCTAGTTGATTGTCTAGTTAGTCAGTGGATCAACCCAATACAACTCAAGAGAGTCACTGACTTACCTCAAATTGTGTTTAATATAAATTCCAACACTTCTTCTAGATGAGTAATCAATGTATTCTTTTATTAGAAATGCTAACGCTTGAATTCAGCCTCGACTAATTTTAGGGTTTGAGGCAATTGATATGTTCTTGATTGAATGCTTAACAAGGGTTGGCTTATTTATGGCACTCAGGAATCAAGATACAAGAATATCGTCTATGACAATATTTGAGTAATGCTAATTTCAATTGTTATAGATGACATGGCTACCTCTAAAACTAATTGATGATTGGTAATCTGAATTATGTATGTCCCATGTCTTTTTTGAATATATATATATATATATATATATATATGTTGTATCCATTTCTGTCCCCATATCCATATTTGTTTCAGTGTAACTTAGTCTTTGCACCACTGTTTCAGGTGAAATTAAAGAAAATGCACTTTGACCTCTTAGCCATGAGAAAAGAAAATGTTGAGGTAAAAGAAAAACTTAGGAACTAGAGAGCTCGATCAAAGATTAAGATGACACTTATTAAGAAGGCCAAAGGGATGCAAGACAATGGTATCCCATTTCTGAATGCGTACTTCTCCAAGCTCGTTGGCATATGCTTCCCTCAAGATTTAGCGAAACAATTCAGCCATTGTGTTAGTGGAAAGCTAGTTGACATTGGATTGTGAAAATACCAATTATAAGAATGCATTCAATGGAAGGATCGATATGCTCCCAACTCATATTCATGTACTTTGTCTTCTGAAGCTATTGAACTACATTCACACAAGGAATTTGAAGACCAAAGTGCAAAAAGTGAAGCACTCAACATCCTTATGAGGTGGTTAATGTTTTAGAAACTAGTCTAGTCTTAAGGGGCTTACTAGTGGATCCACTCCATTGCTCTTGACAAAGAAAACTTCACCCTTGAGCAACTAAAAAATGATGCTCATATAGAGCAACGAGTCAAGGAAACTCAATGCTAATGAAATTCTTGTTGTAAATGATGAAGCCTTGGAAAGCTTCACATTGCTCCCTACCAAGCAAGTCAAAAGACCAAGGTGTGAATGTTATTATTGAGCAAGAAGATAAATGTGGAACTTAGGTTGGCTAGTCTTTAGCCAAGAGTTGGAAATGTGTCTAGTGGGCATAGGAAAATGTTTGGTGAAATATGTATCTAACTAAGATGTTGCTAGACTTTTGACTTACAAGCAGACTTTTATTCTTTTAACATGTCACATCATACTAATTGCATGCATAAGGATCACTGAAGGAAAGACATTCAACAGTAGACACAAAGACACAAAGATTTATCATGGGAAAACCATTTCATGGGAAAAACCCAGTATAACTTCTCAGTATAGATTTGTCAACCAAGTACAATGTTACAGTGTTAACAAGAAGCTTAGAGTTCTCTTACTGAAAGATAGAGGAACTCTTGACAAACCCTAGACCAATAGATAAATGTCTTCCAAGTCTTTTACAACCCAAAACAGTCTTCTTCTTAGCTGGAGCGAACCTCTTCCTTGAACTTGCTTGTTGTGAGTGTATGTCCCAAATGTGCAGGGTGACCCCTCTATTTATACTTGTTTTTTGGATGACTTTTCCTTATGGGGCCGATTTGTCTTCTTGTGAGGATAAAATACAATATCATTTTATATCTTGAGCTGACATTACATGTTTTACAAATACAATATAACATTGTTCTTATTGTTCTTTTTAGGGTTTTCCATGACAAATACAATAAGAATATCTTTTGAAGCTGCATCATAATTCAACAAATATTAGACATCAAGTATGACCACTTTAATTACTAGCTAATTATATTTTTGGTCATAAAAAAGAAATCAAGATAATAGAGAGATGGAATCCCAAAAGTCACTTGGGAGGCCAAGAGTCACATTTAAGACCAAGAGTCACATGGAAGTTAAATAGTCACCCTATTTTGTATAAATGGAACTCTTGCATTCAGGGTCTTTGCCTTGCCATTGTAGGCTTTCTTGATATGGTAATAAAGAGGCCATTGTTAGCCAATTTTCATAATCTTGTAGATCTAGGCTTGGTTGTGGACTACTCCCTCTTCTCCAAATTCTCTTTGTGCTTATTGGTTGTAACTCTCTATTGTGTGGACTATTCTCTTGTTTTTGTATTATTGCTCACTTATCATTTGGATACTAACATTTGATTTGGAATAGGGATTCTCTTAGTGTCTTTTGGACTACACTTGGATGCTTAAGGATTTTGGTTATTCACTTGCATTAGTAGTAGACTCTTCTTTCTTGTGCTATGTGATTAACTTGCTCGACTTTAGGTTGTTGGTTTTATGATAGATAAGTGCTCCCAATAGTAAAGTGCTTTTGGATACATGAGGAAGATGAAAGTGTTTGGCTGAGGTTCATTTATGTTGGCAATGGTGTACTTGCCCTTGCTTTTTGATGTATTATCGACTTTAGTTTATGATTTTGACAATGATTAGTTAGATGCATTTCATATTGCGCTTCACATTGTTTTGCCACCTAATATGCACCTATGTGAGAAAAACATCAACTCACTAGTGCAACCTTGGGGGCAAGTTCAAGTTGGGTGCCACTATCACCTCAACACTCAACCTCTTTGCTTAGGCTAACTCCCAAACAAAGCCAAGAGAGGCTACCCTAATAAAATAAGAATGACTCCATATTAGAATCTAGTGGAAATCTTGAATAATTTTTAATTGAAATCTAACTAGGTTGGACCAACTCTCAAACATTTTGGAACAACTACTGGTAATGTTAAAAGTTAAAGTAAAATGTTAGAAAAGGAAAGATTAAGGAAAATGCTAACATTTACTTTAAGAATTTAATATTACTAGTAATTACTAGGTTGACAAACTCAAGAAGTCAAATTAGCCAGTTTAGGCAAATAAGGCTGGTTTGGTACAAAATTGGCCATTTCCTATTTGAGATCGCCATTTGGATCGGTGGACCCGACTTGTTTTGCCAAAAATGGTCCAATTTTGCTAACATTGATTTGAGCTTCCTTCTAAGCTTCGTTGCCTTAGGTGCACCTATGTTGGGTATCCATAAACCCAACATAGAGTCGGATCTTCTCACCCTCACTTCAACTATGATTGATCTGAGGTGGAAAGTTTGTTGGCATACCATTTCTCACAAGGTGTCATAGCTATGACAACACAAGTTGGTCTTCTATTGATAATATGGGTTGTGCAAACAATTGGTTCTCCCTAGAATGGAAGTTTCATTTTCTTGGAGTGAAGCATTTAGCAAGCCATCAACATGATTCCCCTTTTTTTGTGTTTTGCTACCTGATTTTATTATAGAGCGTAAGCAACGGTTCTTTGCCAAGAGATGCCTTGAGATACGAGAAATTATTGGAAAGCTTTGCTATTATATCCACCTCTGCTACCAATTCAAAGACACTTGATCTTCTTGTTTCTTAGATTTCTCAGAAGAGTTTTGCATTCTCGGAACTTTCCCAACACCTCGTCCTTGGATTTAATGGTGTATATCCAAAGAAAGCAAGAAAAATCATCGACGGAGGTGAGGAAATAGTTATCTCCTTGATAGAAGATGTAGCCATCGACCCACATATATTTTAATGAATCAATTCAAGAGGTTGAGAAACTTGCCTTGCTTTGTTCTTGTGAAGTGAAAAACTTTTAAAGGAAAAGGTGTCATGGGATCCTTGACAAATAAAGGATCTGTTTTAGACTATGTTTTTTTAATATCTAATATTTCAGAGTATGATTCATAGTCCATCCTCAGTGATCGAGCCACTTAATGTGGGTGAAGGAAGTGATTACAAAATCCACAATGTGTGTGCGTGTGTACACATATATACACCCACATAAGTATATACATATATATCTATTTACACACGCGCACACACACACACACACACACACACACATATATATATATACACACACACACACACACTAATCACAATCGATATCAGACTTCATAATTCAACTAAAAGCAAAATCCCACAAAAGATCCCAACAAATTCCAAATATGAAATAATAAAAGAGGAAGATCAGATAATTTTATTAATGTCCAACTAATGACAACAAACTAATGTCAATGGGACTGCTGAGTACATTGATGTCATTACAATGCAGGAGTACCAAATGGTCCCCTAGAAAAGGTAGAATTCAAGATATGGAAGTAAAATAGAACAAAGCATAGAGTCTATGCTTGGTCATGAAAAGCATGAAAAATCCTTGATCTCAGGCACAAAAGATTACACAGAGGTGGAGATGGACAATATGAAAAGATCCAAGAGCAAAAAGATGTAGAAGTAATGAGGTAGGTCTATCATGGAGTAGACACATCTCTCATAACATCAGAGGCCAAAATAAGGAAACTCAAAATAATATTTGTGTAGAGGAAGAGTTGGTGGAAGATTTGAATCCCCGCTTTGTTGTTGTTAATTCAAAACAATGTTGCAAATATTGTGTTGGGGAATATATCGTCAAGGGTCTGGAAATAAACTTATCAGAAATATGGAGGGAAATGTTGAGAATTTTGGGAAAATATGAACAAAATTAAACTTAGACCTGAAGAATTATGAAAATATCTAACAAATCGGCAACGCAAAAAAATTCAAGAGAAATCAAAGATATTTGCAACAATGATTAAAAATTCCTTGGTGGATTTTGAACAATTATCGTCCAAAAACTCTTTAATACGAAGAATACCTAGTTCCTTGTGCAGATAGCCTAGGACAAAGTATTTGCTTGTTCATTCAGCTCTTGATATATGTGAGAGAAGTTTAAAACTTTTAAGAGAAGAGACACTACTTTCAATTGTTGCACCAATGCCGTAAGGGAGATATCGTGAACCTCATGTTCACTTCTTATTGATATAATGAGAAATGTGGAGTCCCCGAAGACATGCAATTGTGTAACATGTTTGTTGATTGCAAATTTGGGCCTGTACATCAAGAAGTTTCGCTCTATTGTTTGAACTTTTCCCCAAGTTAGCATAGAGTTCATAGGAATGATCATCCTGTAAGTAGAGAACCCCACAGATACATACACATTACACGTGTGTGTGTGTGTACACACACACTAATATTAGTTTAATTGATAACGAGCCAAATCGATGTAGACCAACCAAGCAATTCATTAATGTACTTTATCTCATTTTGTAGCTTATATATCACTGGGTTCCAAGAATTGCTAAACTTAAGCCCATCATCTTTATTGAGTTTATTATTGTGTTTTTCTATTTGTTCTCAACTTTGGCAATCAACTTGGGATTCTAAATGTAGATGTGATAATTTGATTTGAGGTTATGTTCCACAAGAGTGTATCTCCCTACTCAATTGTGTGCACTGTTGTTTTTCATAGGGAAACATCCCTTGTGTTTCCCATGTCCTCGGGACGGGGGGTGCTTAGTGAAATGTTTCGCTACCTCCCCTTTTTTATGTAACTCCATGGGGAAACATCTCGTCCGGATGTGAAACTCGTTTCCCAGAAAGGGGGATGTATGGTTGCCTCTCCCAAAAAGGGGGACACCCAGACATCCCCTCTTGATTTTTGAATTTTTTTCCATAAAACCAAAAAAACAAAAAAACCTAAAAAAACTCAAAAGATACTAAACCTAACTTAGCTTTGTTAGTTTTTAGTTTTTGCATTGTTAGTTTTCAACTTAACTCTTGAGTTTTGACTATAGATACTATCACAAATGACCTCATAGTAAGTCTCTGACTTGTCACTTTTTACCATTTTTGAGCAATTTTAATTTACTATTTAATATTTTTGATTTCAGACTTTAGTATTTGTTGAGTTATATATAATATGTGTCGGTTTAGTTCTGAATAGTGGATGTACTCTCAGAACTAGTGGGTACCCATGTGTTTCTTTCTCAATAGTCATGTGTACACGGTACTTTCCTTTGAGAAAAGTGTTAAAAGTCGTTTGTCGGGCCAAAGAATGGGTTGCGACGATCCTTTCGTTGGCTATGGAGGGGCTAAGGCAACTTTAGGAGCATGTGGTGAAGAACTAGTAGTAGATCCAGTAGGAGTATGTTTTAATTAAGCAAGATTGAGCAGAACCACCAAAAGCCCATAAAGAACAACACTATTTGAATAATTTAATTGATGGTGAGAAAAAGCTTTATGCAAAGAAGTTTCAAATTTGTAGCTGTATATGATTTAGATTTATTTACTATTGAGTTATAAATTTCACTCTGAAAAGACGTTCATGTATTATAAATTTATAATTTATCAATGTGAAATTCAAATGCTCAAATTAAATATGATACATCATAAATAAATCAATAATGAATCGACAATTGTGTTTACATTGCACAATGATGAATTTAGTATTCTAAATGGTGATGGGATGGGGAGTTGTTATGTTAATATGTTGGGATATATATATTTTTAATAATTTTAGTGACATGCCCCGCCATGTTAGGGACCCTGACATTTTCCCATCCCTCATGAATTTTCTTAAAATTTGGTGGGGTCTCCAGACGTTTTGGATGTGCGTTTCTTTGCTCTCGTGTTCCCACGTCCTGTAAACTTAGTGGAACATTGGTGCAATGCTAGCATAGATCCATCTTAAACTTGGATCTATCAAGCACCAATATGGATCAAATTTCTGGAGGTGCAACTTTTTATTTATTATTTAATTCGATGTCATGTATTAATTCCTTCATATTAAACGATCAGTGTTTTTACAACTTTAGGTGATTGATAGATTTAGGTTTGAGATGGATCTATTCTAGTTGTAATTTTTAAGCTTTTTTGTGAAATTTAAAATTGAGCTGACATATGCTGCTGAATAGCTTTATTTAATTCAGTGTTCCACAGGGACGCGTCCCGCAGGGTTGGGGACGTGTTTCCACGTTTCCTGCGTCCCGGGGACTTGGGGACTCCTGGGCGAAACTTTCCCTCCCCAACCATGCCCATGTGAATTTTTTTTAATGTTTTCCCATTATTTTCACATTTTACAATTCCTACTTGGTACTACTTAGAAAATAAACTGATATATTTAGTATTTACATTGCACAATCATTGATATATATCAAATAAATTATTATTTTTGATATTTAATTTAATTTTTATAATTTTAGAGACGTTCCCATGCCCCCCCCCCCCCCCCCCCCCGAATATCCCTAAATTTGGGGGTGGTCTCCATGCGTCCCGAATGTGCGTTTCCCCACTCCTGCGTCCCCCCGTCCCGGAAACTTGGGGGAACATTGATTTAATTTTCTGCCGAATAGCTTTATTTCAATTTGTTTTTTGTTGTCACATATGTACATTACATCACAATATCTCCTCCATATTGGGCTGTAGAGCACCTCTCTACTCTTGTTGCAATAAGAGAAAACAATTTGGATGCTAGAGAGATATTATTCAGGACAATACTTACAAGTTCCATGTCTAATCTGCATTTTCCTCCAGCTGGAATAATTTCAGCCACTAGGGATTTAAATCTTGCAATGTACTCATGAACTTGTAGAAATTTATGAGTTTTACTGTTTGCTGGTTTATGTTAACATTTCGTGGTTTTCACTTACAGCTGGTTTTGCATTGGCTGTAAGTTACTTAAGAAATTTTACTGAACAATTAAACACACAGTAAAAACACTAACAGGCTGAAAAACACATTTTCCAATCACACCATAAAATGATAGACTCAGAGATTTTTGGCCACTGGCCTGGAAAAACCCCCACGGGGAAAACCAGTCAGAGAGAGAGAGATATTATTATTTCTTCAAGATAAAAAATTAGACATTCATTTACAGTCAAAATCAACTTATCTCAACCAACGCAAATCACCCAGCAGACTGTCTTGGTTTCCGTGCTAATGCTTCCTCAATTTCTGTGCAAATCCCTTCTCGAAAAATGTGCAGAAATAACAGCCACTAACAGTCCTCAATTTCTGTGCCTGAGAGCATTAAATGCAGCCCTCGAAATCTGTGCCAAAAACAGTCAAAGACCGTACTGTACGGACTGCATTAAATGCAGCCGTACGACCTCAAAAAACATGTTGTTTTTCTCGGGAAATGTGCTAGATTTCTTCCTTGAAATATGTGCCCGATTTTCTTGAAAAATGAGCCCAAAACCGTACTGTACGGATCCGTACTTTCTTCCTCGAAACTTGTGTCTGCAATAAATGCAGCCGTACCCTTTCTGGAAATGCATGCCAGCAATAAATGCTAGCCGTACTACCTCGGTTTCAGTGCAGCAGTAAAGGTGGCTCCTCGATATTCGTGCCAACTGAGAATCACTCACAGCCCTGTCTTGAAAATCGTGCCCACTCTCCTTCTTCAGCGCTCTCTTCTTCCTTCTCCTCTCAAAAATGAAAAAAGTGAAAGTGATTTGCCTCCCTCAACCCTTTTTGACTAAACCCTAAGTGGGTATCTAATCCAACGGTGGAAAAAGATCCAATCCAATGGCTAAGATTCAATGAGAGTAAAAATCACATTTATTTAAATCACTTAAATAAATTTACTCACCCACTTAATTTATCAAAAAGTGACTGTAAGTTTATAAAGTCTCATTAAGTAGCTTTTAATGTGAGGGTCACCTTTTTCCCTTTTCTAAGTGACTTAGGCAAAAAAGTTACTTAGGGAACATATTCCTAGGTACAAAAACTAACAGAACTTTGTCAAAGTCACCCATCTTGAGATTTAAGAGTTTAATTTCAAGTAGTATTCATTGTTGCAAAGAGAGTTTTGAAGGTATCCTAGATTTCTTTCTCACATTTCTTATCCTTGGTATGATGAGTGAGATTAGGCTCAACATAAAGAGAGATTAACGCAAGAGCATTGTCATTCTTCAAAGACATAAGGTTATAACTGTCATCATCTTTAAAAAGAAATGGGCTCCACGAGTACATCCATAGACCATTTCTTTTAAATGGGGTTGTTGAAGAATTACCAAGTGTTTGTTCACCTTGAGATGCCTTGGGGTGGACATGAACATTTAAAAGTTGTGGTCCTTAGAATTTTTAAAGTGAGAATGACTTTATGTTTATAAAGTGACTTTAAAAAGTGAGTTTGAGTTATTAAATATTTTAAATGTGACTTTATGAGAATTAAAAAGGTGGGTGAGCAATAATGTCTCATTTATTATTTAAAAGTGAATTAAATGTTTTTAATGAGAAAAGTGAGATTTAACATGAGCCCTAGTTCTCATCTAGTTATGTCTTAATCTGGGCCATTGATTTGTAAGTGGTGGTTACTCAAACAAAAACGCTAGGGAAAGACATTCATTCATTCATTTGTTCAATTGTGATCTGAGTGATTTGGAGAGCAAGAGAGAGCAAAGTGAGAAGAGAAAGGGTTTGAAGAGAATCTGATCTAGAGGGATAAAGAGGAAATTTCTGTCACAAATTCCAAATCTTGGAGAGGAGCACGAATCCCAAGGAATTTGGCACAGATTTCTAGAAGACTGGCACAAAAATCGAGGAGTTAACAACAGTGGATTTTTGCACAGAAGTCAAGAGAAGGCTGTACAGTATGACATCGTACAGCTGCACATAAATTAAGGTTGAAAGTGGCATGGTTTTTGAGGAGAGGTACAACATTTATTGCTGTCAGCAGGCTGTACAGGGCATGATTTTCGAGGCAGAGCATAGCTGCTAATGTGCACAGATTTCAGGAAAAGACAAGCACACAAATAGAGATATACCCGTAATGTACTAGACTGTACAGCTCGCACACGTGGGAAGTACAACACAAGTGTTGAGGTGCTGTTTTTTGTCAGTCCATACAGCAGTTTTCCATGTGTTTCAAGCAAAAGTTAAAATTATTTAAATGTAATGTGATTATGCATGCTAAGGTTTGGGCATTAAAATTCATGGTACAAAACTAAACTTGAAACTGTGTTGGGATTTGAAAATTTTCATGGTATAAGAGCTGAATTGAAGGGTTGAAACTGAAACTCAAAAAGAAATTTCAGACTTGGAAAAATAAGGGAAAACAAAGTTTTGAGAAGAAAACAGGTTCTTGAGAAGAAAGTATCTACCCAAGAATGATCGTTGGTCATGTTTAGAGGAAGAAACAACTACTTTGAATCCATAGGCTCAACAATAGTAGGATGAAGGCCCCTTATGGAATGTATACTTCAAAAGGTCATCTTTATAGATCCAAATGGTAGAAAACCACAGGTAACCTTAGGATTGAGGGTGCTGGCCTTAAAGAATGGTGGAAAGTGCCAAAGAACATCCTATAAGGAAGCACAACCCCTATATTAGAATTTATATCTCTAGAACTCCTAGAGAAACCTTAGAAGAGACGATCCAAGGAACCCTAGTTTTGCATTGTAACAAAGATTCCACTAGCCAATGTTTTTTCAAATCAACTAAAAGAATTAAGGTTAACGCCTGCTCTAATACCATCTCGAGATTTATTTAAGTCAACAAAAGAATCCATGGAACCAAATCTCACCCAAATTTTGAAATAACATATATCAGGTGGCATAACCCAATTTTTCATTATGAAAACAGGGGTGATTTTTGTTAAAGTTAGTGCAACTGCGATACCCATTCTTAGGGAGGATGGTACCCTAGTCAGTTAACTAGGGCAGAGTAAGACCCTAGAAGGTACCTTAGGGCCCCTAGTAGTGTCCTGGGGTTCTTGGTTTGGGACCAAGTAGGTTGATGCCATGGCAAAGTCCCTAACATATGGTTAGGGCCCGTATATGTCTCTAGGGTATTCTGGTCTGGGACCAGACAGTTTCTTGGACATGATGTCCAAGCAGATTCTGCGGGTTGAGACAAAGTCTTCCTGGTCTGGGACCAGGAAGTTTTTTGGTATGGGACCAAGTAGTTCCTGCAGGAGCATTCTTGGTCACTTAACTAGGTGAATCTCGGTCAAGTTGACCAGGATGATGATGTGTGATGTCCTCTCTCCTAATCGATTATTGCTAAGGTTGTTTCTCAAGGGACTGGCCACCGCTTAATGATGTCACTAGCACCTAACCCTTAGGAGCAGTATTGAGGACAAAAGGATCACATCATCCAGTTTAGATCTTCTCCTTGTACTGTGATGATAAAAATATATATGGAACACATGTGACAGTATAACTTGAGAGAAAAGATTAATTCCTTGGTCTTGTTGGTCCTTCGAATAAAAGGGGTTGTTTGCCCACCTTTATGGTACACCTTGGTCTTATGGGTATGTGGGTTACCCTATCTTCTTATTGTGACCACCTTTGGTTGACTTATGGTCCTTTATCTTTTTACTTGGTCCTAGCGCCCCTATTGTGTGTATCGTTGGAATGATGACTTTTATTTTATGGTTTTTATTTTTGGACCAGTGGTACTTTATGGTTTTTAGCTAAGTTACCAGGAAACTTGGGTACAGGGACGGGGAGGCGGTCGCCACTTTTTGAAACAGGGGACTCGGGTACGTCAAGGGTAATGTACATATATATATATATATATATATATATAATAATAATAATAAAAAATTAAATCAATTTGTTTTTCACTAGTATTCAATTTCAATAAGTAACAAGTACAATTAACATGCACATTGCTTCAAAGTTCATAAATCATTAATATAAAGTGGGAACTACATGTGAACCTTAATTATAAACATGACAATAGGTGATGGAGCTTTTGGTTTATCAAAATTAGAAATATGCACATGCATAGAAACGTCTGCACAAACATCAACAAAGTAGGTTTTATATCATTCATGAAGGACAAAGAATACGGTTTGTGCAACAACATTGGAACAACTTGCACAAAGGATCAACAATAAACACAAACTATGACAAGAAAAATCCAATGACAAGATCCAGAGTCATAAGAGAACAAGGAAATCTTCTAGAAGAAACATTCTAAGAGTAGATACTAGCCCCTCCAAGCTAGATAGTGCCATGTCATTAACTTAAAAGCACAAACCTTTTAAGTCTAAGACAACCTATGCTTGTCTTTCCTTTCCTCTACATGTATCCTCTCCTTTGCGCAACAAGCTCTACTCTCACGGGCTCCAACAAAAGTCAAGACTCAACTCTGCGTTGGGAGAAGTGGACAAGTCCGTGGGGTCTTAAGAGGGTAGGGGGACCCACACCTACCCGTCTGTCCCTCTTTGTAAAGGTAAATTTTTTTACAACAACTGTATTTTTTTTTAAATTTTCACATACTGAAGTTTCCCCGAAAGTCCCCAAAATGAGCAAAGTTTGTTGTTTTTTGGCCAAAGGTACCCGATACTTGGGGACTTCAGCGGGGACTTCAGGGGATGTCAATGAAGTACCCGACCCGGTTTTCGGGACTTGGGGACGGTACCCAAGACAGGGCGCGAAACCAATCCCTGGGGACGGGTACCCCTGCAACATAGGTTTTTAGTTTTTGTAGCATTGATACCCTATCCTAAGTCAACTTAACCTTATGGTTTTTATGTTTTTGTAAGACCATTGGACCTTTGGTACCTATTCTAAGTCAACCTAATTGTATGTTATGTTTTATTGGTAAACACCCTAAAAGCTAGGGTTGCAGAAGGACCCTTCTAGATTTCCTTCCAAGTTATAAAAGCAAGTTTTATTCTTCATTGTGATTATCCAATAAGATGTATCTCAATACTGGTTTACCTGGGTTTGACGTCAAGGACTGTTTTACTGCTGCTATGATTTCGCTGTCTTCTTTTGGGTTTCCAGATCTGTGTTAAGGACTGCTATTTGCTGCTACCCTTGTAGACTATCTAGCTTGAGTCCTAACTGTGGGTTCTCTATCTTAATGAGCCGTGGACGGTGGTGATCCTTCCTCATTGAACCGTGACTTCTCCTGCTGCTAGTCATGATTGTGGGTTGTCTATCTTGATGAGTCGTGGACTGTGGTGATCCTTCCTCACTGAACCGTGACTTCTCCTGCTGCTAGTCGTGACTGTGGGTTGTCTATCTTAATGAGCCGTGGACTGTGGTGATCCTTCCTCACTGAACTGTGACCTCTCCTGCTGCTAGTTGTGACTGTGGGTTGTCTATCTTGATGAGTCGTGGACTGTGGTGATCCTTCCTCACTGAACCGTGACCTCTCCTGCTGCTGGCCGTGACTGTGGGTTCTCCAAGTTAGGTGGGCTGTAACCTCTCCTGCTGCTGGCCGTGACTGTGGGTACTCCCTTTCTAGCTGGGCCATGACTTCTCTTGCTGTTGGGTCATGAGCGTGGGTTCTCTATTTAGTTGAACCTTGATTGTGTCTGCTGCTGTTGTATGAATGTGTATCTTTGCTGGTCATGATTGTGTGTCTCTTCTGGGTATGTCTGTGTCTCTCTGCTAGCATGACTGTGTATCCCTGCTGGTCATGACTGTGTGTCTCTGTTGGGTATGGCTGTGTCGAAGTCTGGATAAATGATTGAAGTTTCCCTTCATGTTGATTAAGAATCCGAGGCCCGTGTTCTTACTACTATAACCCTCTTAAGTTCTCTCTCAAGGTACGTCATTTATCCATCTAGGTGACTTGTCCTTTCTGTGACGAGATCAGAACCTAAAAGAATATGAGTATAAGGCCGATCCAAAACAATCCTAGATTAGTATTGTTACTGTTCTTTACTGCTGGTATTTCCTGTACATTATTATTGTTTTGTTTCATCAGTTATAATATTGTTACTGTACATGGCATTTGGTATGTCATCTCAAGGACCAACTTTAACGCAGTGACCAGTGGAGTGTTAATGTTGAAAGAGATGAATATTATGTTTGAATTTATTGCAGCAGTACTATTCTGAATCTAACTTTGTTTCATAATTCTGTTTATGCATTAAAGTATTTTTTTTTAGGTGAAATCCTAATCTAACCCTAAACTTCAACAATTTGAGCTTGCCCTCATGAGATCCTCTTTTTATACTAGGTATAATATGGAGATGTATATATGGCGTTCTTCCCGTTTGGGATACAAAATTACTTAGAATAGTTGGTGATTGAATACATACCCTATTATGGATTTACAGCTGGATGGAAGGTATTAGGGCTTTATTTTCTATGTAGCTGAATCATATTATAATAGGTGTATTGGTTATTTAATAATTTTCATGTCTGGTATGTGATTGAGAACCATAACTAAAAGAAAATGCACCTCACATTTGGTATCTCTTTTTAGCTCAAGGATGTGAGTGCATTATGTCATTCTGTAAATTGTGGGTATCTTACAGTGTCTTGCATCTCTTATGAGTATAGAGTATTGGTAGCATTATTATCAATCTTCCATACAGTGTGCCATTATTAGATATACTGTGGACTGTCTACGTCATGGGAAACATGGTTGACTTGGGGTCATACACAGTTAAGGGGATAAAATTTACAATTCTATATAAAGTTTTGATGCTGAGATTGCAGAGAAGATCCATGATAAGTTTTGTTGTTTTGTTGATAATTTCAGAGTGTTTATTCAAGGTATATGCTCAGCTACATTTCTGCCTTTTTCCATTTTCTCTTCTTTGATTTTGGTCCAACAAAGCATTCAATATGAAAATTTACTGAATTTTGAGAATGGATTTCAATACCAAGACAAATGTTTATGATTAGCCTAGTCCAGACTCCAGGATTATTCAATTCTAAGAAAATCAGTCACAGAAGAGTAATACATTGTTTTGTGCTTGTACATAACTGCTAAGCTTTTTAGAATGTTTCTGTATTTCTTTCTTTTTGAAAAGGAATACATTTGTATGGTCTAATTGAAATATTTTCTAGGGCCGTGTTGTTGAAATTTATGGACCAGAGGCATCAGGAAAAACAACACTTGGTCTTCATGTAATAGCAGAATCCCAAAAGAGTGGAGGTAAGTTTTATTCTGCAATTATAAATTCATGCTGTTTTTTAGACTAGGCAGCTTATAGTTTAAACTAAAGTAAAATGATAACCAGGAGTCGTATTTATGAGTTGAGTGCTAATGATTGAAAACTGAAATATTTATTTTAGGATAAGGTTTAAGGTTTGTATTTTACTGAATGCTAAAAGTCTCGGTAAAGTTTTGTTCCTAGTTAAGGACTGTTGATAAAAATAATTTGCTTTGACATGCTGAAAGGTTAAACTTTCATCTCTTAGTAGTTTAAACAGGATGTTACCATCTCTTAGTAGTTTAAACAGGATGTTCATCTCTTAGTAGTTTTGGTGTTGAAAGAGGCATCTATTACAATTCAGGAAACTTTCCGCCCAAGAATTTTTGCATGTTTTATGAGATAATGGAATGTTATATGGTTTGAGAGAAATGGAATTAGAGAGAATATATCAGATACGATAATTCTATTAATGTCCAACAAATGACCACAAAAGTAGGTCATTAGGACTGCTAACTACCCACCACACATTCAATTAAAGTGGATCATGTAGCAAAACCCCCTCCTAGTGACCATCAATATCATAGCACCATCATTTGGTCACTAGGAAGCATCCATATGTCAAGAGAATGAAGCAAATGCATGAGGGTATCATCAAATCACAAGATGACCATCCACCATAGAGAAGTGAATCTGCTCCATCGAAGCTCTTCATCTAATACTCCATAATGAACAAGAGGGGACTCTCTGTGCAGATCAATATGCCATCAAGTCCCTCCAAATGCTGCAACTGAAACCCCACAGATGAAAATCACAATGTGAAGCCTCATACAGTATGAGGTGTAACAAGTTTCACTCTATTTTTGGCACTTTTCATTCTTATATTTAAAACTCTTATTAGTAATAATCTTTTGCCCCTCCATGTGTTGTCACGAGGGAATACATATGGTGCCTAGACTTCCATCTATATAAATGACATTGTATGTAATTGAATGCGTGTTTGAGTATTCTAGTCTTATGTTAAGAAGTTGCCTCCTTGAAATGCCAAAGTAATATCATTCTGTTGTGTTCTATTTCTTGTTGTGAATGTATTTTTGGTTTGGTATCCTTCCAGAATAGAGATTTTTTTAAATGCTTGTCATATATAAAGAAGTTATGGAATTTTTCATCGGGCTTGTGAGTCAAACTCTCATTGCGATGAAAAAACTCAGTGACTACTTGCAGGTTGGAGGTTGACCTGTGAGTAGTTGTGGATCAAGCTCTCTGCTAGTGAGTCAGATTTGTTGGCAGCGAGTGAGTCATTGACATGTCGAAATGGCTCATTTACAGAGCTGAGCCAAGTGACTCATGAGTCTGAGTCAAACACAATGGGTATTACTACTTGGTGGGAAAGTCCTTGACCAGATTCAAGGTTTCTGGACTGCAAAAGGGTTTGTTGTACTAAAGTATTGTAGACTGTAGTCAAATCAAGGAAGACTATGTTAGCAAATAGCACCTTTTATCATGGTTGATTCTTTGTCGACATAAGTTTTTAATGCACAGGTTCTTTCTTGTGTGTCTTTTATCTTTTAGTCCTAAATTCCTGTGTGGTTTCTTTTTTCTCTTTGTTTGACAAATCATTTTTCTTTGTTGGGTGAATATCCTGTTCTTTAATGGCTCTGGAATCTGTGCAAATATCTTTTCAGTTGCATGTAAGAGAACTTATGGTTCATAATACATTCGTCTTTATTTATCAGTGTAAGTTTCTCTGTCTGCTATGTTTTATAGGTGAACAGTGAAATTTAAATTAGCCAGTGCTGAAAAGTTTAGATTATTCAATGGAATGTTGACAGACCTTGTAGAGATGAAAATTATGTCATTGTACATGATATCATATATAACAAGGTTATTCCTTCATTATAAGCTTCACTTATCTCTATTACTTCTGCTATTCTGGTTCCTGTGCAGGATACTGTGTTTTTATTGATGCGGAACATGCCCTTGACGCGTCATTGGCGGAATCTATAGGTGTGGACACCAAGAATCTGCTTCTTGCTCAGCCTGATTGTGGAGAACAGGCCCTTAGTCTTGTAGATACTTTTATCCGAAGTGGGTCTGTTGATGTTGTTGTGGTAGATAGTGTAAGTTTAACTTCACCCCTGCATTGTATACTTTTCTCCTTGTAGCAGAGATTTAAAATGTGAAGAAATTCAGGAAAACTATTGTTACTAATCTTGTCTGTTCATTCATACTTTAAATGAAATGTGAACATTGTATCTATTGTAATGTGGAATGAAGAAAATGGATTCTTATGATAGATGTCTATTTGCAGTATTATGATGAGTTTTGTTCACAGTGTTCTTTACAGAATTCTAGCGAACCTTCTGTAATATAATGTGTTTATTTTTTCAAGGGAGATTCTAATTTTTTAAAATTACGACAGGTGGTTGTAGATCCATATGCTCTCCCAGTTATTTCGATGTGCTCTGTCAATCTAGCTTTTCCGTAAGATAAATGTATACAGCTTCTACCACATCACCTTGAGTTGCATCTTGTGCTTGACTCAAGTTTGAGTTTTGGGTTGGATGGAATGTAAATGCTTGACATGCTTTTGCTTTCCATTTCTTGTTTGACCAGTTATTTTGCTTAGCTTGGTCATACTACATCTTAAAAGTTAAACTAAATGGTAATCCAGGCCTGCATCATGTTAATTTGTAGTATAATGGGTTTTTATTGTCATACAGCTCAAGCACATATTGATTTTGGGTGTTTTCTGATTGCTTTCGTGAGTGATTTTTGCTTCACTGATATAGTTATTATGCCAAACTTACTTGATAAGAGTTCTCCATGAGAATCAATTTTTTTGGCTGTGATATCCTTAATTCTAGTTCAAACTGCATTTCATTTGATGTAAAGGAACTTTACTTGTCATCTTTGATTGTATTCCTGTGTCCATTCTTTAGTAATCCATGCTATTGATAATCCAGATCCTTTATTATCTGCACTTTCATTTCTTCAGTGTTACAAAATTTACAATACTGTTCCTGTTTATGGTACATGCCAATGGGTATACATCCAGTTTTTGATTTTAAACTATTATTTTAATTGTGAAAATAATAGGTAGCAGCACTTGTTCCTCGAAGTGAGCTAGAAGGTGAAATGGGGGAAGCTCACATGGCAGTACAGGCACGATTGATGAGCCAAGCACTGCGCAAATTGAGCCATTCATTATCACGTACACAAACCCTTCTCATTTTCTTAAATCAGGCAAGGGGTGCTTTTTTAGTTGTTTTACTCATTATGTTTATTCCAGTCTGGCCTGTTGTAGAATATTCATCAGATTGCTAATGTAAAGTTATTAACACATTTACAATCCTACATCCTGGAAAGATAACGATTCATGCATTTTGTCTAACTGCAGGTGAGGGCAAAGCTGGGTACATTTGGGGGGTTTGGAGGCCCGACTGAAGTTACCTCAGGAGGTAATGCATTGAAGTTTTATGCATCAGTTCGTCTAAATATTCGAAGAATTGGCTCAGTGAAGAAGGGGGAAGAGGTATATATTATTCCTTCCCTGGCTTTCTATTTGTTTAGGTTTTCCTTTGTTTCTTTTATTGATTAGAATGGTGATTCTATTATCATTAAATTGGAAACATTGTGTATAGCCCATAAATATTTATAGTTTAAACAATTAAGGCATCCAGGCCAAGTCTTCTTCCTAAATAGGTCCACCCTAAGTCATAAAAAAATGGCCCTTATCAAAATACAGTCCTTGGACTAAGGAGGACCAAGCAATCTGAAAAGGAAATGCAGGTACTGCAAGCCTGACCAACTTTCTACAAGCATATATAGAGGCTATTTTTGACGAGGTACTTATTCATGGTCTGCTAGGATATTTCCCATTATGCCTTTTAGAGGATTCTTCAGATGGATCTCAACATGCTTCCATGGATCATGCTGCTTCTCGTCACCATGTAGGTCCTCTTCTGGATGATTCATGCCATGTTTTAATGGATCGTTTTCCTTCACACTTTGTTGTTGATCCTCTCTCAAGTCTCTACTTCTTTGAGTACTCTCTTATGTTCTCCTACAGTATTTTCAAGATCCTATGGACAATGTGGACCTTATTGATGACTAATCCAGTCTTCCTATGGTAGATGTCCCTTCACTTTTTCAGTAGCTCATCCAGTTTGCATGTTGCAAATGGCTATATTCTTGTCAGTGGCTCATCTAGTCCTCATATTGCAGATGCTCTTAACATTTCAACTCCATTATTCAGTTATGATGGTGACACCTTCCATGATTCCCCTGTACTAGTAATTTCTCCTTTGGATAGGTCAAGGAATAAACGTAAGTTGGCTAATTCTGCTCTTGTTGATGTAGTAGAGTTTCTAGCTGGTCATTCATGTGCTATTAATGAATCTCCTCCACTTCAAGTCCTTCTGGTCACATTGCAGATTGGTTTTAGGGCTAATCTAAGGCAACTAAGTTTCTTGCTGGCTCATTTGAGCACTCCCAGGAGGGATCTTCTCCAGCATGGGCCATTGCTTATTTTTCTGTTATCCATGCTGAACTATAAATATCTCCCACCTAAATCTCTTTGGAGATTGGTATCAGTGATTGACGATTTTGATGGCTTTATGAGGGAGAGATGTAGAGTTCACATTGAGTAATCTTGCCCTTTGGTCAGCATTAGTTGGGGAGTAAATTTTGTAATCTTATATTGAAACGACTTCTCTTCCTGCGTACATGCTCATCTCAAGTGGGGGTGTTGGAATTATTGGTGTAATGGGGTGTTGGAGTTATTGGTGTAATTTGTATATGTAGCCGTGACCCATTTGTATGTATCATTATGTACTTATAATTATGGCTAAGGCCACATTTTTTTTCTTTTATTATATTACTAGGTACGGTTAAGGCAACCGAGTCAAACTTGATATGTAGGCTCAATAACCCTCTTTGAGTATGGTCTTCTTTTGTGGGCCCATATATAACTCAAGCTGTCTTTTGTACTATCACATCTTGTGATGTTCTTGATCTAAAATATAGAATGTCATAAGCCTAAGGGCATTTAATTTTGTTGTTCTCTCTTGTGATTGGCATCTTTCTCTTAGGCACACTTGTATATTTATTTTTCAGCACTTGTGCTTCTCTTTCAAATCCACTGGACATATCTCTCTGTTGCACTTGTGAGGAGGCTATTTGGGAATTTGGGCGAGATTTGGTTCCATCTATTCTTCTGTTGACCCTTATAAATCTCAACAAATTATGCATGTGGACCATGCACCTCTCCACTCCCTTTGAGTTAACCCTCCCACCAAGCCCACCTTCCTCGGGTCCTCTTGACACCGATATATCCTTTGATGATGGGGACTTGGGGCCTATTCCTCCTGGCTTTGCTATTTGCTCTCTCTCCTTTCCAGCTTTTCAACCACTAACTTTACCTTTAAGTATGCTCGTCTCTCTTGGTCGATTTGGGAGGAAACCCTCTATGCTCATTTTCATATCACCCATACTACTTGAACCTCAAATTTTGGATCTAGTCCTATGAACCGTTGGTATGTCAAGTGGTGTGGAGTACATCACCCTAGCTCCACCATAATTTCTTACACAATCTAGCATCCATCCTTGACTTTGAACTTCTTACGGTATCTCCTATGTAGCAAGAGATGTTTCTTCATCTCATAGAGAAGATGTGAATTGTGTGCATCACTGTGATGCACCTCAAAACTTTTTTGCACACCCTCTTCCCTTGCCATCCTAGTCTTTATACTAACCTTGACCCCCATGCAATGCTCATTGAAATGACCACCCTCTATGATGTATGTGGGCAATTTCCTGTTCTTCTCTCTTGCCCCACTTTGTTATTTCAACGATTCTTTTATATCGATATTTGATAGGTAGTTTGGGAGATGCGCACCAACGAAGTGACAAATGAGGAGAGATTGTAGGTGGAATTCTTTAAACATGGTATACATTCTATGATTGATTAATTTCTGGTTTGTTTAACCATGTTGTTTTCTTAGGATTTTTATAGAACTAGTCCCATCACACTGTTCACCTTATCCACAAATTTGGCTTTTGGGGATCCGAATAATTATTCGACAATTATGCTAGGCCACACATTCTTCAAACTCTATATTGTTGCCTTCCACCTATAACAATAAGTAGAGCTTGAGATGAGACATCTAAGGGTTAGATGACATACACATTTTAGGTTAGAGTACTAGACCACATATAATATCCTCACACTTAGGTGAGACATTTCCAAGGCATACAACTCAATCTCAAGGGAGGTATTTTTTTAGAGGCCTAGAAGCATTGGTATTTTATAGATGATTATTGTTATTATGCGTCTCTATGAGTCTATGCTTGGTTGCCTTCACACAACACATGCAATTTTAGGCTTTATTAGGAGCACCATTGAAGCGAACTAAAGGTGCCCACACACATCATTTGAGATTAATATCAATGACCTAGATTCCTTTCTAGAGGAGCACATCCAATTCAGAGATGGGTGCCTTTTCCACCGTGTTTTGATCTCCATCCTCATATTTGCAAATGATGTGGTTCTTTGTGATCTTTGACAACTGATAGTCAACATGTGTAATACAAAGGTTATGATCTTCAATAGGTTGAAATATCTTGTTACAAAGTATCACTTTTATTTTAGGGTGAGGAGATTGAGATCGACTAAGGTTTACATGCATGTTTAAGTTTTCAATAGATTTTGTATGAGGAAGCCTGTCCAACCCTAAATAAAAAATGGGTATGGCTTTGTTGGTCTTCTCGAGAGAGTGCATCTAGAATCATTTAGGACATATCGTTCAAGATGGATTTGTTAGAAGCCGTGCCGTTCTGAGAGCCATGATCCTTTGCGGATCTAGTTGTCGGAGTAAGATTTGGCTGAGATAGAGTGATTCCGGGACGCCATGCTTTACTGCAATATTAGAAGCAATAGGACTTTCGCCAATGCATTATCCATGTGAAGTTAGCATCCCACCCTTTAGAATTGAAACCATTTTTGGATATGTCTCTTTTTCATTGCGTTTAGAGCTTTATGGGTTTCATTGTCGGTTGAGCTACAAACCCTTATCTTGCCTACTGTTCCTCAAAGGCAATATTGTTTTCCAGGTCCACGGAGTGGAATTGTTGTTGGTTTGAAGATGTTGCATGTGTTCTATAGTTTGTGGGCATCTCAATGGAATGCATTCCCCCATTCTGATACTCTCTTGATGCCCTTGGCCATCCCCCAATGACTAAGTAAGAGTCGAACATGATTACCAAAGAAGATATCTACAAGTAGTATATATAGGTCACCTAGATCGTTCCCCCAAGGTGTTGAATCCTAATATGACCTTCTATGCAAAGCATTTTCTGGAGTTGAGGGATGGCCTCATTGTTTTCCCTCCTTGTACACTTCTAGACTAGATGCATGCACTTAGGATCCCTAGGATAGTTTAGAGTTGGGTTGCATCAACTTCAAGTAAATGTTGAGCATCACATTCTTCTAACAGAGAAGACCTACTACCTTTTCCATCTACAAAAGATTGAGATAGAGGACCATTTCATATTTTGATGCCCACATTTACTATAAGCTTCATGGTTGGTTTTACTGTTTCTGTAGGGAGTCTAAAAATCCTTTCTATGTTTTCTTCTTATATATGGACCATTGTTTCATTGTTTTATATATGAGGGAGGCCCTTGGATTCAGATCCCACTCTTTGTGGCCACCCCTTGACCAAACACTAATAGGTTTATCACATCTCTCTTTTGGTGTTCCTAGAGGACAATGGTCAATTTACTAACAAACAATAGTACCAACTCAACAACTAGATCCATGTTGTTAGATTTTTAAGATAGCAGTATAATTTCAATCTTTTTTGTAGCAGAAAATAAATAAGGATCACTGAAAGAATAACCAAAGTACAGAAACAAGTGACACAGAGATTTATCCTAGAAAACCATGAGGGAGAAAACCCAACAACTTTTTCTTATAGAGATTCAATTCAAGATGCAAAGTACATGAGAATATAACCAAATACAAGAGTGATCACATAGATCAGGTGAAGATAAACCTAAGAACAAAAGAGTAAAACTTCTCCAAAGATAGCGAACCCCAGAATACAATCTTCTTCTCTCTTGCACACTTGTCGAAGGATGAGCAAATTGCTTGGTGAGAATGAGGAGGCGTCCCTCCTATTTATGTTTTCCATGTTGCCTTTTTCACTTTTGATGTGGGGTCGACTTGTCTTCCTTGCCTGGTCCGACTTTTCTTTATTGGCATAATAATTAGTGTTTTATTGTTTCTTCTGGGGCCGACTTGGTGTGAGGATGCCTCACACAACTACAACACCAACACTCCCTCTTAGCTAGAGAGGCATAATCATGCTAGAACACATCTGGATATCATATGAGCATCACGACTGTCTTGAACATCTTTGCATCATAAGAAAGGTCTTTCGGCACAACTTAGTCCATTGAGAAGTGTCAACAACTCAACCTAGTCCATTGAGGAGTCAGCATGCACCAACTCAACCCAGTCCATCGGGGACTCTACATGTAACAACTCAACTTAGTCCATCGAGGAGTCAACATCTCAACCTAGTCCATCAGGGAGTCTACATGTAATCAACCAACTCCCTCTCTCTTCCTCTCAAAGGAAGAGATACACCATTCTCTTTGTCTCAAGGAGAATGTCTCACTGAAACTGCAAAATCAACCCTCCCTCTCAATGAGGGAAACATTCTCTACTACTCCAAGTTGAGCACGAAAGTACAAAAACTTTGTCGTGGGAAGAGGCTTGGCGAGAATGTCGACAGTCTGATCATCTGTAGGAACAAACTGGAGCTGGATTGTTCCTCTCTGTATCATGTCACAGATGTAATGGTACTAGATCTCGATATGCTTCGATTTATCATAAAATACTGGATTTATTGACAGCTGCGCACAACTTTGGTTATCACAGTGAATCAATGTCGGCTCTAACATCCGACCAAACAAACTAGCAAGGAGTTTTCGAAGCCGCACTGCTTCTCGAGCTGCAACACATTGCAATATACTCGACCTTTGTTGTACTCAGTGCCACTGAGGCTTGCTTCTTGCTACACCTGGAAATCATGGTAGATCCCAAATAGAAGCAACACATGGAGGTGCTCTTCCTGTTTATAGCACTCCCTGCCCAATTAGAATCAGAATAGCGCTGCAATCTCATGTCACCACTAGAAGCATAAATCAGGCCATATCCCACTATGCCATGTAAGTACCTCAACACATGTTTTGCAGCAACCCAGTGTACCTGTCTCGACTCACTCATGAATTGGTTGAGAGCACCCACTGTAAAACATACATATGGTTTGGTGTTAACTGATACATCAACGATCCGGGCAACTGTCAATACATGGTGGGATCTATCAAATCTAATTCAGAAGTAGAATCTCTTAGCTTCTTCAAATTGGAATCCATCGGTGTGGCCATGGACTTACAGTCCATCATCCCAAATCTCCTCAAGATATCAATAGTGTACTTCCCTTGTCTCGGGAAGATCTCATCATGCCTCTGCCATACCTCTAGTCCCATGAAGTAGTGCATCAAGCCAAGGTCCTCCATCTCGAACTCAAAGGATAGCTTCCTCTTACACCACTCAATGAGTTTCTCAACTCTGGTGAGAAACAAGTTGTCAATATAAAGCACTAGGATCAAAGGCTCACCATCCACAACCTTATAGTAAAGGTTGGGATTTGCATCACTCTTGGTGTATCCCAAACTCACCAAGTATCCATCATTTTTCAACTCTGGTGGGAAACAAGTCATAAACATAAAGCACTAGGATCAAAGGCTCACCATCCAAAACCTTATAGTAAAGGTTGGGATTTGCATCACTCTTGGTGAATCCCAACTCATCAAGTATCCAACAATTTTAGCATACCATGCACGTGGTGCCTGCTTGAGTCCATATACGACCTTCAGTTTGCACACGTGGGACTTCTTCCCATGGATCGCAAAACCCTATGGCTACTCAATATAGACCCCTTCCTCGATCACACCGTTGAGGAATGCAGTCTTTACATCCATATGATGCAACTTCCATCCCATAGCTAAAGCAAGAGAAGTAGTCATCTTGATGGAAGTGTATTGAGCAACTGGAGCGAATGTCTCATCATAATCAACTCCCTCATTCGGAGAGAATCCTCTAGCCACAAATCTTGCGTTGTGCTTTTCAACACTGCCTTCTACACCATGTTTGATTTTGTAAATCCACTTGGAAGTCGCTACTGATTTCCTCTCAAGTCTTTGCATAATTTACCACACATCATTGTTCATGATGGATTGATATTTTTCCATTATGGCATCCTTCCATACCTGTTGGCTCGAAGCCTGCTCATAGTTGGAGGGCACCAAGTTAACGCTGTGGCTCATCAATGCTACATAGCTCGAGAATCTCCGAGGTCTATTGCTTTCTCTAAAACTACCTTGGGGTGCTTGACACCCCTTTGCATCCTGTAAGGTTTGACGAGCCCATGCAACTCGCTTCTGGCCTACTGCAACATTTTTTAAGGACATCAACTAGCACCTCTTTAGATTCCTTGGACTTAAGGAAGTAAATCCAACTCTTCTGAGAATAATCACCAATAAAGGTCACATAATAGTAGAATCCACCCAATGAAGCAATTGTCATGGGTCCTATTGCCGCCTAATTTGCACCTCGGGTAACGTGGCAGAAATCTTCAAGCCACTGGGTGCGACCTTGGGGGCAAGCTCGAGCCAAGTGCTGTCACCTGATAGTTAGCTCCTCCGTTTAGGCCAACTCTTAGCGAAGCCAAGGGGGGTGGACCTTATGAAAAATAAATCTAAGGTTGTTCCTAACAATGAAAGTAAGAAGCAACAGATTTTCTAGGAGTTTTGAAATGGAATGAATTTAATTATTATTTGCCAACTTTTGCAAGTAAAATTACTTTTTGCAACCCTTAATCAAATAGACACATCATTCAAGACACATTGCGACATTAACTTATGCAAAAAGAACAGAATAGACGAGTGCCAAAATGAAGAAAGTGCTTTGCCAATGTCGGTTGGTAGTGTAGTCTCAATGAAAGTATTGCGGTGTCTCAGTTGGTAAATTTTAGATTATTAGATGAGTGATTAAGGGAGTGAGTAAATTCTTGGTCGGTTTTATTAATGTGGTAATTATCTGGATAATTAGAAAGGAGGGGGATTCTCGATATACCATGAAGGTACAAGGAATATGTCCAGACTCACCAAGTGTGGTAGCACACGAGGAAATGTGGGCTGAATGGAGTCACAGGGGGATGTTCAACACTACACCAACAAGGATGTAGCCTAATGGGGCCCCACCGTCGCTTTTCAGTTGTTCCCGCTTCCTCTGCACAATTTCCCCACACGAAGCAAAACACAATGCTGGATTTTCGTTGTTTAGGAGATTTATTAAAAGATGAAACTAATTACTAGACACCCAGATCCTTTTTTGATACAACCAACTGATCAAACGAAATTGCAGGGGAAGTAATGCATACGAGGATAAGGGCCTTGTTAATTTTAAGGATTTTTGAACGTAATTTGTCTGATTAGAAAATGCAATCCCAAGAATCTCTTTCCAGATTCAGTACTCGGGCAAGGCCTTATCCATGAATCGTACTCGGGAGAGCAAGGGGGTTTATTTTAAATACTGTAGAAACAAAAGGAAAGATTTTCTAATTAAATCCTACCACGAATCTCTTTCCCCTTTTTAGGATACTCGGGAGAGCGTGGGGTAAGTATTTCTTTTACTTCAACACAAAATAAAGCATAAACGAAAAAACCAAATGAACTAGCTAAAAATAACAAATCACAAAAATGGTGCACCGATGCGGATCCTCCCAAGGGGGATGATGAGTGGGCTCTGGTGAGCCTACTCTAAACCTTATTTACTTTTTAGAATGATGAAAGAATGTACTTTGGTCCACAAATCCGGATCCAAAGGATTACAACAACTTGAAAAAATGAAAATTTTTCGAAAGGGTAGCTCCATTAGTCTTCTTTTACTTTAAATTTTTGATTTTTCGCCAGAGCTTCCTCCTCTTTTTTCGTCAAACCTTCAAAAACAACAAGCAACCATTCGCTGACATGCCCCAAAACACTTTAAGAGTGTTTGGAAAAACTACAAAAATATTGCCGAAAAAATTCTAAGTAAAAAAGGTAAAAACTAGGTAAAAAGCGACTGAAAAAGTGAGCTAAAAAGCTGCTTTCTCAGGGTCTTTGTTTGCTTCTTAAGGATAGCAAACAAATCAGAGCTCTAATCTTGCTAGATAAGGAAATAAAATCATATGCTAACTTATAAACCAAGCCCTTTGTTTTTTCTGGAAAAATGACTTGAAATAAGGCAGCTAATATCTTAGATCTGAACTCAAAAAAAATAAAGCTTTGAAATTTTAGTTAGATCTATAAAACAAAACCATTCAAGATCTCTTTATGAGTATGAAGTTATCCTTAGATCTAGAATTGTTTTCTTTAAATAACGAAACTCAAATGATAATAAGAAATAAGAAATTGGGAGAAGGAAAAAGGGAGAAGGCTTGGAGAGAAGAGTGTCCTTGAAGCTTCACATGTGGTGTGCCGAGTAACCTTTCTATCTGCAGCAAACAATGTTAGAACCGAGAAAAGTAGGAAGATGAAACAAGATCCTCCATGTCTCCTATCACGACAAATTGCATATCAGACACTTATACAAACAAGATCAAATCTAGGAGCATATATACTCAATGAATCGAAATAAAGGCATCCATAAGCAAATGAAGCATTCTTTCAAATTTTTAAATATCTATACTCAATAGCTTAGATCATTAAACAAAATGACTAAACTATATTACCAAATTGAAACCAAACCTTCCAGTAAAATACATATGATTCATTGCAAACATAATATTTCAAATACAAATTACCTCCATACAGGTGGAGATAACACATTCACTCCACCAAGGCACAACACAATCTAGACCTTCAAAGTCTCTTTATTTCTCAAATGAATACGAGTTACAATTGCCAGCTCTTCCCAGTACATTCCAACTAGTTTGAATGGGGGAGAGCAAGGCTTTATTTATAGCCAGAGAGGCCCAAGGGGGTGCAACCTACATTGCCAGATGAAGGGGGCGTTGACTAGAGAAGAAGAGGAGATGAACTAAGTTACATTGAAGTGTAAGTGAGAGTGGTAGGCGCCACCTACTATGAGGTTTGCCAACTCTCCACCTACTTACCACCAACCAAAATCTAACTGACATCTCAACCCATGCGCCAACTACCAAGAGAGGGCGCAATCTTCAAGGCTAGATTAACTCGTAGCTGCCACAATCACCACTGAAGCTAATGCTTTGATCAAGGAGATGACTTGCCCTCACTCAAAGTAACCGATAGAAACCGATTTCAATCAAATCAGACAAGAATCCACTGATTTAGGATTTTGGATATTTTCTCCAATTTAATTAATTTTTTAATTGATTTTTTGATTTTTTGGAAATTTTTGACTAGAGTGAGAAATTTATCACTTCAAACTTAGGAAAAGTGGGTTTAAGGGTACAACGGGTGCTCTGAGTTAGAAAACGAGCACACCCATGGCAAAATCCGACTTCTAACTACACTTTTATTATATTAATAATTTTCGCAATTAGATTATTAAAAAAATAGCCTAAGTTTACGGGAATAATTATTTTTCTCAAAACACGAAATAAAGCCTAGGGGGACCTAGCACTTGTCCATATGAATCAATAATAATGTCTAGTATGTTCATATACATTGACACATGAACTTTAATAACCTCATAAGTCCTAACCATCAAGACGACCATTCCAACTTTGGAGGAGCGGTGAAAAACTTGAAAATTCTAAGTCGTTTATTCAACAACATATAATTAATGAGGAAAAAACACCTTGGAATACCTGGATTCATGTTTAAGTCCTAGGAAGCCAAACTCTTTATTAAAAACCCATGCTAGCACATCTTTTACAACTTCCCCACAGGGTATTAACACGTGGTAAAAAAATAAAAAAGGGGCCCTGGAAGGCCTGAATGGACTTCTGAACTCTTGAATTTGAACAATTATTTGTTCATCTTTGGTGGCTCATTGAAAGTCCAATTAGATGCAACCTAGTCGGTAACAGGTCCACAAAAGTCTCAATGTACTAGATCCAAGATTCCCATGGTTCTGCTGTCGCTGCTCAAAAAAGAACCCTTGGCATTCTTGCCAAGTGCACATCCTTTGCAAATGCCATCTCGGTTTACATAGAGTACTGGAAGTCTTATCACCATTGTTCTCAATGATGGAAGAACTCTATAGTGTAAGTGAGCAAGTCTTCTATGCCATAGCTCACTCAAGCTGCTAGAATCATGTAATAGTGCATGAACTGGATGTGTAGTCAATCTGTATAGGCTCTCCGCTTGGACACCAATAACACAGGCTGAATCCATACTAGAGTTCTTGTGCCATGCAAGAAACTTTCCATTAGAGAAGGCAACCTTGTAGTCTTTCTCCTCCAAGGATGATATAGAAACAAGGTTCCTTTTCATCGCGGGTACAAACAACACATCACTCAAATGTGTATCACTAGAATCTGGAAGGAAGTAGCTCCAGATCCCTTCATAGTATATCTAACATCATCTCCAAGTACAACTTGTAGATGAGACTGTTTCTCTACCAAATCTGTAAGGTTCTCTCTGTAACCTGTCATATGTCTAGATGCACCACTATCTATTAACCAAGTATCACTAGTGGTAGGAACTGTACCTGAGAGAGCAGAGATAAAGAAGAATTATGTTCGATCATCATTCCTTAACTTCTTTTGTGGATTATCTTCATCGACATCAGCAGTTGAGGCATGGTGCTTTTTCTTCTTTGTTCCCTGACACTGTTTGGCATAGTGACCGTACTTCTGACATCTGAAGCACTGAATTTGTTCAAGATCCTTCCTCTTCTTTTGTTTCGGAATTGGACTTGATCTTCCAGCTTTGTCTTTTCTTTCTTGATTCTTCCTTCTCTTACCTTTTCTTTTCTTAGCATGAGTTGTAAGGGATTGGCTTTCTTCAGGTTGAGAGCCGTGCAACTTACCTCTAGCTGCAAGTCTTGTTTCTTCTTGTGTACAATCTGTCCATAATCAATCAAACTTGGGCAATTTGGATCGCCCACTAATATTTTGAATGAATGGTTCCCAAGAATGGGGAAGTCCATTGAGAGTCATCATAACAAGTTCTTTGTCTTCAATTGTTTCCCCCATGGTGCGCAATGTTGATTTTTCCTAAGCAACATCGAGAGCCATTCTCTGGGAGAATGGAAGCACCTAGAAGTTACTAGGAATTCAACCCAGTCTAGGACTGGGACCCCAACCTGGGGTTGAGGGCCATTCTCTGGGAGAATGGAGGCACCTGGTCAGTTACCAAGAAATTAACCTAGTCTGGGACTGGGACCTCAGCTTGGGGTTGAGGGCCATTCTCTGGGAGAATGGAGGTACCTGGTCAGTTACCAGGAAATTAACTCAGTCTGGGACTGGGACCTCAGCTTGGGGCTGGGGGCCATTCTCTGGGAGAATGGAGGCGCTTGGTCAGTTACCAAGCAAATGACATTGATTCATTTGATGCAGCCTAGGGCTGAGGCACCTGGTTAGTTACCAGGTCATCACCATAAGCCATAGACTAGGTCTGGGCAAGTGATGCACTCCTCTCCTTAATCTATGGGCTATGAGACCTTCTCCAGGGACTAGCTACCCTTGGTTGAGAGATCTAGCACTTGATCTTAGTGGCAACGAGGAGATCAAGATAAAGCATTTGATAATCCTCCTTATTTATGAAGATGCACTTTGAGTGGGCATGAATGGACCATGGGGACCTTGAAGAACTCTTGAGATGGCTTGTTGTGGTCACAAAATCACTTGAAGGACCAAGAAACCTTAGCAAAACTTGTATCGGTCCAAGTGACCATCAAATGGAGGTCCAAGTGGCTCAAAGACGAATACCAAAAGACCAATGGACCACAAAAGATTAAAAGTCAATGGTCAAAGTTGAAAAAGAATAAAAGTCCTAATTTTGTGGAACCATCTTATGCTCGATGCACTATAAATAAAGAAGCATTTCAAATTATTTCATCATCGTTGAAGATGATCATTTTGAATGCTCCAAAAAGGAAAGTCGTGGTTCTTGGATGAGGTCCACTTCTCCTCTATCGCAACAATTGTTTTAGAATGAGGAAGTTCGGTGTCTATCTACTGGGGTATATTTCTCTTCTCCCTAACGTGACAAGTATGGGCAGTCGCTAGGGCTCTTTTACTCACTTCCTTCACGGCAACAAGAACAAGAGGATGCTGTAGTCACGACTACCCTAGTTGGACTCTCCACTGTGCATTTGATCCCTATTTGAGCTATCCTACAACAACAACAGTCCACCTATAGACCTCGGTGAGGTGGCAGCAGGTGACAACAGACTTCACTGTGGTGGCAACAGTGATAACAGACCTCGGTGAGGTGGCAGCAGGCCTTTCCCAGTCCACGGTGGCAGCTAGTGAAGGCAGCAGCAGGCTGCTAATAGGCCACGGTGGCAGCAGTAAATTGTGAGCCTGCTAGGGCTTCCACAGATCCATTTTTTATATAGACTGGAAGAACACAGTCTGTTGGGTAAACCGTATCTCCATTCATCGCAGAGTTATTTGATCAAATTATCTTTGCTCATGTACAAGCTCAATCACCACATTTAGAGGATGGATTATTAATGCTTTGGGGTTTTTGTCCTTAAAAGGTTTCCCCGTGAAAAATCTTGTGTTCAATTGTGTGGACGATTGTTTGCTGTAAAGGTTCTATTGCAGTTAAAATCTCAAGTATTATCTCTCTTATAGTCTGTAAATTTAAAAATATCATACACATGTTAAATTCGAACACTCAGTTGATCTCTTAGCTAAAAAATCTTCATGAGGTAGGATCCAACTGAGTCTAATCTTGTCATCTTGATATTGGAGAGTTGTTGTCTTAAGGTAAGTGCTTGGTTGAGGTTGCTATTCTCAAACAACTGCTTCAAAACATCAAACATATTCTAGGTCGTCTTCTTTTGTGAGATCTATGGTATTAAGTGGTCCTTTACATAATCTATCAGAATCTTATTTCCCTTACCATCACTCTTCTTCCATTGAGTTTTCTCTGCTACCTCTTTTGGTTTTGGTACATTCTCATTAACAAACTTCAAGAGATCATTTTCTTCCAAGATAATGGGAACCCTAGACTTCCATTTTCACGCTGTTACGTGGCACAAGTACCTGCACACCTTAAGTTGATTGCCCAAGAAGGGGGTCACATTTTTGTTCAGGGCCAAGATAGGGTGTTGTCAGCACTATTGAGGGATGGTTATGGCTGAACCCTTTGGTCCTTCTTTTAGGAGTACTATGGCTTAATGGCACTGCTGACTTCCCTTTGTTGGTGTTCTTTTACGATGGGGTTGGTGTCTGTGACTCCTAGGGGCATGTCACTAGGTCACATGACTCCCTCCTTTGTTTATTACTTCGGTGACAGTGTTTCAGCTTTGAAGCTTTTGCCTTCCTTCTAGGTCACCTCAAGCATCCATCTTGGCCCTCTTTCAGCATAGCGCCCCTCCTCTTTGGGCCTTTTCAGATGATGATGTCATCTCCTTCGCCAGGTCATACTGTCATTTGGGGGGGTGTTGAGGGATTATTAACACTCTTGGGGTTAGATGGGGCATAACGATAAGGCATAACGCCCTCCCCCCTACACACTGCAACCTTTCGTTCAGAGTGATTTGCTCATTTTTAACTATTTTAGTCATTTTTTGGTAAACTCTGGGGAAAATGCCACAAGTTACCCACATACTAGATTATTTTATATTATTTTTGTTATAATTTTAAGTTGACATTTAGAATTTCAAATTTACATTTTAAAGTTATGTCCTGGTTATTTTTGTGAAGTGAGTGTGAGAAGGCTATAAATAAGCCTCTCCTTACTTCAGTTGAACATAAGACAAGTGGGATAAAACATTGTTACTTTTTTACCCTTCTTAGGGCTTTTGGAGTGATGCGCACCTCTTGAGGAGGCTATCTTTTTCTTGTTTGAAAGCAAATCTCTTGAAGTTTCTTTGGTTCATGCTCTTTACTAAGGTGATGATAGAATTGTTTGCTAAACATATGCACAAGGAGGTATCTAAGGCCTTTTTCTTGATTTCTCTTTGTTAAAAGTTGATGAATGACGCTTGTTTATGAATTGAATGGTAGCCATTAATGCTGCATTTTGTCTAAATTAGGTCACTCATCAGCCTTTGGTCACCTTGGTATTGTGAAGGGCGTCCTCTAGAAGGGGTCCTTTGAAGCTTGGGCTTTAGATCTATGAGTTTTGCCCTAGTTTAGTCTTTCTCCAACCAGCTATTGAGGCTGTTAGGAAAAGCCCTAGTTTAGCCAAACTTTGAAAAAATCTCTCAAGAGGAAGGTTGGTCACCTTCTTTGATGCCCTAGGGGTAAGGTAAAACCTTAAAATCCATCTTGGCAATATTCTCATACAATTTTTCTTCAAATCTCTTGCATTTGTATGTATAATTATTGCATTTTGCATAGTAAATCTGGTTAAATTTAGGTCTGCAATTTTATGTTAAAACCCTAGAAAATCGTTTTTTTAATTTTTTTGCCTTCTTAAAATATTGCCCTCTCTCCTATAATTTAACCATGCCTTCTTTAGCCCTAACAACTCTAGAGCGAAATTTGAGGAAGCCCTAAAAATTTTAAAATATAAAGTCAATGAAGTGGGATCCCGTACGGTGGGGGAAGGTGGTTTTCACCCAACCCACCAGGGATCAAATCCCACCGAGACATGGCCCGCTGTGATAAGGCTCGAAGGGTAGACACCCCCTGGATAGGCTACCGCCCCTGGACGGGATTGGAGTCCGGGACGCCTCGACCCTTGCTGAGTCACAAGTTTCTGGTATATCTGGCTTGCGGGCTGTTGGATATACGTGGGGTTTATAGTGGCAGCCGGCGGCTTTGAACCTGGGCCTCGCCTAGGTAATCCCGATGTGTTACCGATTTCCCTAACCTAAAAAAAATTTTAAAATATAAAAAAAATCTTAAAACTCTAGTTGTACATGTGTAAATATTATTTTAGGTTAATTTTAAGTTTTCTTTTGTATTTAGGTTAATTTTCTGATTTTGTACATATTTTAAACCCTAAAAAAAATCTAAAAAAAAACTAACCCTAAAAGATTGTTTTCTGCCCTAATTTCAGACCTACAAAATTACCCTAAAACACCCATATCCACTTCCTTTTACCCTCGGCCTGCCTCCAAAGGGCCTCCGCCTTCCTCTTTAGGGCCTGTCGTAGGCCCAGTTTGCCACAAGACAACCTTTTCTTGGCTATAGCAGCCTTTTTGCTGCCTTTGTGTGACCTCCTTTAAGGTCTACATAAATTGCAGACCCTCCTTTCTAACTACAGTCCCAAAACCTGCAATTAGAGACCATCATAAAGGGTTAGTATAGGGTGTCCGAACATTGCTTTAAGACTCCTTTTATTTGCATGATGAAACAAGGGATGTTACATGCATATTATAGGACTGTTATGAGTGTTTAATACTGTGTTTGGATGCATGACAGAAATAAAGGATTGATCTATTTGCTAGAGGATAAGTGCTGTAAAGTTGGATAATTGCACATGCCTTGTATCATTGCATTGATATATGCTCTTCATTCTGATTTTGTTACTGCTGTACTGTCTTAATCAGCCTGTTATAATTGTGCTTGCTGGTGAAAGAATAATGTTACAAGTGGTTTAAGTGACACTTGCAATGATATATTAAGAATTGGTTACTCACTTATCATTTGTGAATGTTTTAGTGAATGAAATCAACATACTTGTTTGCTTATTGTATAAACATCCTAATAGTATGTTTTCTTCATTCCTAAATTAACTCCATAGAAGGTACTGGTCGCTTACATTGTCATAGAAGATATAATTGTGTTTTCCAATTGTCTTGCGGAAGGGCTCTCCCCTTGGAGGTTACGACTTTCCAAAGAAGTTTTGGAAGAGTGACTAAGGTGACAGTGGTCACGTACATAGTCATAGAAGATATAGTTGTGTTTTCCAACTGTCTTGTGGGAGGGCTCTCCCCTTGGAGGTTACGACTTTCCAAAGTAGTTTTGGAAGAGTGACTAAGGTGACAGTGGTCACTCTCTCCATACATTGTTTATTGGTGACTAGGCTTGCTAGTCCATTCGGTAACACACGTTCATTGTGACTGCACGCTGGAACTGAAACCTAATCCATAAACCCTAGCAGGAGCTAGGTTAAAATTGAAGTTTAGTTTTTTGCAAATATGATTCTACATATAGATGCGCCTTCCTAGGGTGAGCTGGAGAATGCCAAAATCGATCCCAATCTATGGTCAGAAGGGCTTAAAGCAGGAAGCCCTAGTTCTTGACCTCAATAGAATTAGGTTTGAAAATTGAAGTTTCACAAAATTGGAATTTGCCTCCACAAAAAGATGTGCCCCCTAGGGTGAGTTTAACAAGTGCCTTTTCAAGACAAAACTGTGGTTAGAAAGCTTTGAAATGTGAAGCCCTAGTTTTCGACAATCGCTTCTTTCAACACTGCTCCAATACCATGTTAGATTTTTAAAATAGATGTATAATTTCAATCTTATTTGTAGTGGAATATAAATAAGGATCACTGAAAGAATAACCAAAGAACATAAACGAATGACACAGAGATTTATCTTGGGAAACCACAAGGGAGAAAACCCAACAACCTTTTTTTATAGGGATTCACTTCAAGATGCAAAGTACATTAGTATATATACAGATAAATGGTGATCATATAGGTCTGCTGAAGATAAACTCAAGAACAAAAGAGTAATTTTCTCCAAAGATAGCGAACCCCAAAAGACAATTTTCTTCTCTCTATTGCACACTTCTAGAAGGATGAGCGAATTGCTTGGTGAGAATGAGGTGTCCCTCCTATTCATACTTTTCATGTTACCTTTTTCACTTTTGATGTGGGGCTGACTTGTCTTCCTTGCTTGTGTCGACTTCTCTTTATTGGCATAATAATTAGTATTTTATTGTTTCTTCTGGGCCCAACTTGGTGTCAGGATGCCTCACGTAGCTGCAACACCAACACAAGTGACCGTGGGGAGCCATTCAACCTCCATTGGTGAGATCGTTGTGAAGTTGTCATCTCGTATCTCGAGTCAATGCAATCATCACCAGTAGATAGACGATGTAATGTCCTCTTCTGCTTAGGCATTGAGGACCAAACCGCTTACCTATGTGATTCTTGTGGGTTCGAGCGGTCACTGACAATTAGGGAATCAACTGAAGACTGATGCCATCTACAGAAAATCTAGGGCATCAATATTATATCACCATTGGGTCGAAGAGTGCCACCGGAGCCAAAGGCCATCGGCATGCATGACATCTAATAAGCATTATTTAATGATGCATGCACCCAATTAAGTCTCCATGCACATGCATGCAAGTCAACTGCAAATTAGAAGTTAAAGTGACCTAATTAGGTCAAAAGTTCGGGTTTTCGCAGTTGAAAGTTATAAAAGAAAGATAAAGTGAATGGAGACGTTACTTTTGATGATTATTGATTTTGGAGCTCTTGAGTAGCAGCACAGTGTGCGACCACAATAGTTGGGGTTGGAGACGGTGTCTTCAGCTAACGAGGTTTCGGTAGTGAGATATCTGCCCTAGTCTCCTTCAGGATAAACCATTCAGGTTTGTCACCGTGTCTATTGCATTCATCATTATCCAGTGTTCCAGTATATGCCAGAAGGTTATTTGTAGGTTTATCCGTACAATTGGGGCATTTAGCTGGAAAATCCAAGTCATTCACCAGGACTCTGGATCATCATATTTCTTCCGCATGTGGCCTGCATCCTCACTGATAGGATCACTCTATTGCATTGAGTGATTATCAGCCATCAGATTGCCCACCTGGGGCAACTAGTAGCAGATTACAGAGGTGTGGGGGCGTGAGCAGCAGATTGGTAGATCAATTCGCTAGGGCATCTGGAGAGGTCAAAACTCTTGCATGCTTCGGCCATCCTCTCCGGCACGGGCACACCTACCTTCCGACCTATTTCCAGCTGAAACTGACCATCCCTTCAGCAAAAACGTCACACTTAGCTAATTCAGCCTACCGGGGTATTACGGCGGAAAATGAGGTCATTTCTTCATCAGCTCAGTTCATCTTGCATGCGTATTTTCTTTGGAGCATATTCAGCTGGCTTATCAGTGGTAAGTGTTCATTCTATCCTGCAAACCCTAACCCTAATTTCAGCTATAAAATAGTGAAATTTTGCATGGCAGTTTGCATGCCCGACTATTTCAGTAACTTTGCATAGAAATAGAGAATATCAGTATTTGGGATATTACAGTGGTATCAGAGCTATCTTCTTGGCCAGCTGTGGGCTTAAGAAAGGAGAAGTAGATGAATACAAAAGAGGACCCTTTTGTAACCTATAGGAAAAGAAGGAGTAGGTACACGGAGGACTTTGAGGATATCCAACTAGAAGATATCAGCTCAGACATGGAACCAACAAGTATACACTCTGACAGGGGAAAAAGAACGAGAGAAGATGAGGACAGGATGGAGTTTCGCAACTTAATATCTGCATTGCAAGACTTAGCCAAAGGGCAAAAAGATGTATTCAATGCAATCAACAGATTAACGGCAAAACCAAAACTAGGTAACAACAGTATCCCTCCCTCACCGGTAGATAGAGGGTCTACAAGCAGCAGTGGGAAGGTTGCGTATACCAATATACATAATACACCGCACATATATAGCAGACCTTCCAACGGGCCTACTATGCCTCACTTCTTGGCAGATGCAGTAGGAGGTCCAGTCATGCAGGTAGAGCCTAGCGAACCCTTTGGGGCTTATTTGCAGGAATACAGGGACTTAGGGGATGAGTTTCATGCAGCGATGTCTTTTTCGGATTTTTGCAACATGAAGAGTAGGAATAGGCCTCGAAATTTCAACAAGGGATTCAATCACAACTATGAGTTGCAGAAAACCTTAGGTAGGTTGACCATCCTAAACATTGATGGGACTCGCGGAGGATTAGCGAGGATTTGGTTTCAAAAGTTGGATACCTATTTCCAACTCAATCCCATGACAGAGACAAATGCCATTAAATTGGCTACACTCCACCTGGACGGAGAGGCTCATGAGTGGTGGTACCACGGATTAGTGACATTGGGTCACAACACCATACACTCCTACCGTGAGTTCACTCAGAAGCTCATGGAGAGGTTCGACAGGAAGTATCCAGAGATACGTTTCAGAGAGTTGGCTCAACTCAAACAGACAGGTAGCGTAGAGGCCTTCATCTCAGAATTCCAGAGGATAGCAGTCATGGTAACAGATGTGTCAGAGAGCAGGTTGACGATGTTATTCACTGAGGCCCTAACAGAGCCACTACGGGGATGGGTGAAAGCCTACAAACCCCCCACTCTGCAGGATGCCATTAGCACAGCCAGAGATCTCCAGGATTCAGTTTCGAAGAACAGGTTCCCTCTCAAACCAACTTTCTTGTTAGGGACAAGGACAAGAAACCTTTCCAGCAGGATTTTCCCAAGAAAACATGGTTATACGAGGACACTAGGAAAGATTTGAGGCGAAAGAAATTATGTTTCACTTGTCAAGAACCATGGGTGCCAGGACACAGGTGTGTAGGGAAGGCAAAGGCTCACTACATCGAAGTGTATTCGGATAGTGACGGGGAGGACTATGAGCAAGAGGCAACAGAAGAACTACGGGCAATAGAGGAAGAATCACTCCAGGGTACAAACCAGAGGGCGTCATTGCTACGTTATCTGGAGTACCAAGATTCCATAATCTCAAGGTCAGAGGAGTAGTACAGGGCCACAGAGTGGGAGTATTGATTGATGGGGGAGCAACCCACAATTTCATTGACTCTGCTTGGTTAGCCAAGAGGGGTATTCAGACCGAGAAGTTCGAGGGATTTACTATAGCGGTAGCCGGGAACTCCAACATGGAGTGCAACTATTGGATTTTGAAATTGAATGTCACATTAGGCAACTATCAGATGATAGATTCCTTTTATGTAGTAGATGTGGCAGATACTCATGTAGTATTAGGTGTTCAGTTGCTTTATTCAATAGGGAAATATATTACAGACTACCGGGCAATGGAAATGGAATTCCAGGGGCCAGACAGAAAACGAGTAGTTTTGAGGGGCATGAACACTTATCCCACAAAACTGGTTTCTTCACAGAGAATGGAGGCAGTACTCAGACAGGATGACATAGAATGGGCTGTAGAATGTTTTGTCACCTTTAGGAAACCTCCAAAGAACAACACACAACACCTAGGTGATATTCAGGCCTTGTTACGGAAGCACAAAAAGGTATTTCAGGACCTTCCAGTAGGTAGATTGCCAGATAGGGGCTTTGAACACATCATTGAGCTAGAGGAGGGGAAACATGCAGTCATCACCACTCCTTATCGGCATCCCAAAAGATACAAGGATGAGATCAGGGAGACGATCAAAGAATTGCTGGAGCTTGGATACATTCGGCCCAGTTCTAGCCCCTTCGCATCATCAGTGGTCTTGGTCAAGAAGAAGGATGGTACACTGTGAATGTGCATCGATTATTGAGCACTCAACAAAAAGACCATCAAAAACAGGTATCCCATCCCTAGGATTAACTCATGGACAATCCGCGGGGTGCCAAATACTTTTCCAAGATTGATCTTCGCTCGTGGTACCATCAGATCCGAGTAAGGGATCAAGACATCTCCAAAACAACTTTTTGTTGTCACTATGGTCACTATGAATTCTTGGTCATTCCTTTTGGACTTACCAATGCTCCAGCCACTTTTCAGTCATGCATGAACCATACTTTCAGAGTTCAATTATGTAAGTTTTTGCTAGTATTCTTTGATGACATCTTGATTTACAACAAAACATGGGAGGAACATCTGAAACACTTGGACGAAGTATTGAGCATTCTCAAAGAACACTTGCTTTATGTGAAAATGTCCAAGTGTGAATTTGGCATGAAGGAAATGTTGTATCTAGGGCACATAATCAGTGAAAAAGGAGTACAACTTGACATGGAGAAAATCCGAGCTATCAGAGATTGGCCCATGCCAAAAACAGTCACAGAATTGAGAGGATTCTTAGGCCTTTTGCACTTATTATAGAAGGTATGTTAAGGGGTTCTCCCGATTTGTCGCACCCCTCACAGATCTCACAAAGAAGGGAGCATTCACCTGGATAGAACTAGCACAAAAGACTTGAGGAGATGCAAGTCATTATGAGTTCTTGCCTAGTTTTAGCATTACCAGACTTCTCACAACCATTTATAGTCGAATGTGATGCCTCAGGGGAAGGGCTAGGAGCAGTATTGATGCAAAACCATCACCCTATTGCGTTTGAGAGTTGAAAACTGAAGAACTACGAGCGCCACTACTCCATATATGACAAAGAAATGCTAGCCATCTTACATGCTCTCACGAAGTTCAGACAGTACTTGGTGGGCACCAAGTTCAAAATCAAGACAAATCATAACAACCTTAAGTAGTTCTTGGAGCAGAAGGAATTGAATGAGCACCAACAGAAATGGGTCAGCAAAGTACAAGCCTACGATTTCGAGATAGAGTATGTAAAAGGTAAGAATAATATAGTAGCTGATGCATTTTCCAGGCGACCCGCCTCATTATCTCTCATGATTATATCCACAGATTGGAGGGCTCTCCTCTTAGTAGAATACTCCAAAAATAAATTCGCTTGCGAATTATTGGATGGATAGATTCAGGATGACAGGTACAGAATTGTCGATTGCATCATCTATTACAAGAGCAGGATATACCTCGTCCCAGAATCAACTTTAAGAAAGAAAATCATACAGGCAACACATGACTCTCCACTATCAGAACATCAGGGTTTCTTGAAGACCTACAGGCAGATCCGAGAGAGGTTCTCATGGAAGGGCCTCAAAGGGGAGGTTATGCATCACGTGCGGGAATGTAGCATATGCTAGTAGAATAAGATTGAGCACATCCATCCAGCGGGGTTGCTTCAGCCACTACCGATTCCAGAATAGAAGTGGGAAAGTGTTTCCATGGACTTCATTACAGGATTGCCCAACGTCCAAGGGCGAGATTGTTTATATGTCGTGGTTGATCGACTGACCAAATTTGCACATTTCTTTTCTATATCATTTGATTACTTCGCAGCTTAGGTAGTTGAGTTATTCTTCAGGGAGGTCTTCAAGTTACACGGGTTATTGAAGACCATTGTCAATGACCGGGACAGTAGATTCACAGGTGCCTTCTGGTAGGAACTATTCAGATTAGTAGGGACCGAGCTTGCTACTAGCACGAGTTATCATTCCCAGAGCGATGGACAAACCGAAATTGTCAACAAGTGGATTGAAGGATATCTGAGGAACTATGTAACAGGGCAACAACGAACTTGGATTAAATGGATACACTTAGGGGAATACTACTACAACACTACTTATCACATGTCTATTAGGATGGCACATTTTAAGGCATTATATGGCTACGAGGCCTTGGACTATGTAGATTTAGAATTCGGAGACAGCAGGGCTCCTAAGGCAAAGGATTGGATACAGGACAATCAGGATATTCTTAAAATCTTGAAAGAGAACTTACAGACAACCCAGAATCAACAGAAGTTGTATACAGACAGACACGAGGTTGAGTGAAGTTTTGAGGTAGGAGATTTGGTATACTTAAGGCTCCAACTCTACAGACAGTCTTCACTTAAGAAGAAAGGAGCGGAAAAGTTAAAACCTCGCTTTTGCGAACCCTTCAAAATAATCATGAAGGTGGGAGAGGTGGCATATGAATTAGAACTACCACAGGAGAGTAAAATTCACAATGTATTCCATGTGTCCAACCTAAAGAAGACCATTGGGCAACACATTGCTCCATCAATAGAATTACCTCCTTTAGATGATGAGGGACTATTGATACTGGTTCCTGAACGGATCATACAGACTTGAGAAAGAAAACTCCGGAATCAGGTGATTAGAGAATACTTGGTTCAATGGAAAGAATTACCTCCAGAGGATGCCACATGGGAAGGAGAACAGTTATTGAAGCATCCCAGTTTGCAGTTGCTTGAGGACAAGCAATCTCAAGCGGGGAGTACTGTAATGTCCTCTTTTGCTTAGGCATTGAGGACCAAACCGCTTACCTATGTTATTCCTGTGGGTTCGAGCAGTTACTGACAGTTAGGGAATCAACTGAAGACTGATGCCATCTACAGAAAATCTAGGGCATTAATATTATATCACCATTGGGTCGAAGAGGGCCATCGGAGCCATAGGCCACTGACATGCATGACATCTAAGCATTATTTAATGATGCATGCGCCCAATTAAGTCTCCATGCGCATGCATGCAAGTCAACTGCAAATTAGAAGTTAAAGTGACGTAATTAGGTCAAAAGTTAGGGTTTTCGCAGTTGAAAGTTATAAAAGAAAGATAAAGTGAATGGAGACTTTACTTTTGATGATTATTGATTTTAGAGCTCTTGAGTAGCAGCACAGCGTGCGGCTACAATAGTTGGGGTTGGAGACGACATCTTCAGCTAACGGGGTTTCGACAGTGAGATATTTGCCCTAGTCTCCTTCAGGATAAACCATCCAGGTTTTGTCACCGTGTCTATTGCATTCATCATTATCCAGTGTTCCAGTATATGCCAGAAGGTTATTTACAGGGTCATCCGTACAACTAGGGGCATTTAACTGGAAAACCCAAGTCATTCACCAGGACACTGGATTGTCATATTTCTTCCGCATGTGGCCTGCATCCTCATTGATAGGATCACTCTACTGCATTGAGTGATTATTAGCCATCAGATTGTCCACCTGGGGTAGCTAGCAGCAGATTACAGAGGTGTGGGGGCGTGAGCAGTAGATTGGTAGATCAATTCGCTAGGGCATCTGGAGAGGTCAAAACTCTTGTATGCTCTGACCATCCTCTTTGGCACTGGCACACCTACCTTCTGACCTATTTCCAGCTGAAACTGACCATCCCTTCAGCAAAAACGTCACTTAGCGGATTCAGCATATCAGGGTATTACAACGGAAAACGAGGTCATTTCTTCATTAGCTCAGTTCATCTTGCATGCGTATTTTCTTTGGAGCATATTTAGCCGACTTATCAATGGTAAGTGTTCATTCTATCCTGCAAACCCTAACCCTAATTTCAGCTATAAAATAGGGAAATTTTGCATGGCAGTTTGCATGCCTGACTATTTCAGTAACTTTGCATAGAAATAGAGAATATCAGTATTCGGGATATTACAGACAACTTCGTCTAGAGTGTAGTGGCAGGGAGTTCTACCCATGCAAAGGGACATACCATGATCCAACTCCTTAGGTCAACCGTATATCAAGGGACAATCCATCTTCCTCTTCTACAAGTTAAATCAACATTGACAAAACATGTTGAGCCGCCCTCTTCAGTTTCCTCTTGTGTGACGTTTGTCTTCTTGATCCTAGGGTTGTGTATTCTCATTAGTGAGATGATTCTTGTATTGGCATTGTAGTTTTATATGCTAAGGCTATAGACCTTAGATCTTAGATTGGATCTGCTTTTGTCTTGCTTTTATAGGAGTGGCCCTTGCACTTCTACTTCATATTGACACATATGTACTTAGCATCCCCATTGACCATTTTGTGGTCATTTATTGGACATTAATAAGCGTATTGACTCTTCCATTGTTGACTCTCAACATGTTCTAGTGATCACTTCTTTCCACATTATGAGTTTGGTCCATTTTGGATGTACTACATTCGGCTGTTCTTGTCTCAAGGACAACACATGCCACTCTTGTACGTTCAAGTTTCAACAGACTAGCATGTTTCAATGGATCTTTCTTTTATATCTCTGCAAAAAGCTACCTTCACCAACATATGGAACAATGTTGGTGTGGTAGATATGGAATTCAAAGGGGATTATATAGTCACTATTTAGTTCATGCTCAACATTAAGGAGGGAAGTTGTGATATAATGCCTTTTCCCAAGGATTCCTATTCAAATTAAGGGGGGCTGTTGAGAATAGGGTTGATATTATTTTGATTTGGGTTCATAAACCAAATCTTTTTGTATTTTGACCATGGTGACCTTATACTGAGTTGGGTATCCATAAACTCTCTCCTATTTGTATTTGAGTCGGCGCGCAGTATATACATTCAAGTTGGGTATCCATAAACCACTCTGAGTACTATTTGAGTGAGTATAAATATTTAATAAACCCAATATTTTTCATATTCAACCACAGTTGACCCTATATAGAGTTGGGTATCCATAAACCCACTTATCACATTTTTATTTGGTTTGAGTATCCATAAATCGACGCTCTCATTTGTATTTGGTTTGGGTATCTATAAATCCGCTCTCATAGTTTGGATTCATCCTTCTTCTCCATGGCCTCCTGCTCAACAAGGGATGTTGAGATGATGGTGTAAGCTTCACTTATGGCCACAACCTCACTTTGTAATCATTATTATTGCTTTCTAGGTTTGGATTAAAGCCGTCCTAGTCAACACTCTTTTATGTTCTTAGGCGGTTAAAGATGATCTAGTCATAGTAGGCCCTAATTAATACCTACCCCTTGAGTTGTGTATAACTGTAAAACACAACTCATGTCACATTTGTAAAATAATTTTAGGCTATAGGGACCTTATTTAGCATTATGTTGCCCTTGTTCATGGTCCAATCTATTGTTCATGGGGTTTCTCTCAAGTTTTGTGCTCTATTGCTCTTGGGTGATTTTTCTCTAAAGCACAAGTGCTGGTTTTCTTTCTATTTGCATACAAGTGCTAGTTTATCTTTTGCTCTAGTGCTGGTTTATCTTCTCATTGTGGAGATTTATGTTGAAGTTTTACCTTGGAAGTTGTTCCCCTTAGGTGACTTTTGCCTAAGTCACTAGGAAAAAGGGGTCTTGTCACATGGACTTTATATTAATTGTTAGAACAATAATCCAACTCATTAGTCCCTAATTACACTACTTAGTCAATTTTATTGCTTTTTAGGCTTTAATACACTATGTGGTGGACTAGGGGGGCTTAGTTGGACAAATGCCTAGTCAAATTGGGGCTTTCACACCCACATGAGCATTCTAGCTCAGTCAACCAGCCACATGTGCGCCCTCATCTTTGCTGGTGCACTCCCATTCATTGAATGTGGACAACTAGGTTGACTTGGAGAGCTAGAGTGGGATTTTGGCCAATTTCGGCTTGATTTGGTGCATTAAATGCTGCATTGAGACTCTAAGCCACCCAAATTTCCACACCCACGCTGTCCAAGGTGTAATCATCGACCCACATCACTTCAGCCACGTCCAGTCAGCAATTCGTGGCTATTTGGGCTGATTTGGGGTTTGATTGGCCCACCTAGGGGGTCTGATGCCAATTTGGAAATTTTGTCTTGTATTCTCACAAATGGCTTCCAAAGCCTCACGAAACTCCTATGTTGTATTATATACCTGATAATAACATGTTTCATGGTTAGACAACCCAAAATTATCTTGTTCCAGTTCACATTGTGTGTGTAATTTGTCTTTCATTTGATGGTTTTTTGCCAGTTTTGCACCAATTTGATTTGTGAGTTTCACTAACGCTCTTAGATTCTCCCGTGGTTTGAATTTCTCACATGGTACCATAGCCTAATGGAGTTTTTTGAGTTGCAGATCAATTCAAAGTGATTTGAGCTGCATTTTTAGTGGAGTTCCAGATAAAATCGAATTGTGTTTTGCAGAACATCCGACAATTTCTTCATCAACAGTGCAGGCAGAAATGGAGGCTACCCACATCATGCTAACACCCTTCAATTTTTTTGATTGGAAGGCAGAGATGGTGATTCAGCTGAGAGTCAAAGGGCTTTACAAAGTTACCATGGGCACTGAGGTGGAACCAAATTCTACAGTTGAGAAAGCCAAGTACTTCAACAGATTGGATGAGGCATTTGGATTGCTGTGCCTGAGCATCTCGAGAGAGCTATTGTTCCACATTGACAGTTTGGCAACACCCAATGACGTTTGGGTAAAACTAGAGACATTGTTTGGGAAAACTGATGAACTACGTGGTCACCAGCTTGAGCCCAGCGCACTATGACACAATCCAGGACTGCTTCACCAAGTTTAAGTCACTTGTGTTGCAATTGAAGCAGTGTGGGATTGAAAAGAAAGAGGACCAATTGATCTTGTCTATACTTTCGAAGTTGGGGCCAGAGTTCTCAGTTTTTGTGAGTACATTCCACTACGGCAAGTTAACACTTCGAAACTGGCAAATGCCTAGTCTAGCAAACTTCATGGAGTCACTCACTCAGGAGCAAGACAGGGTTGTCCAAATGGGCATCATCAAGACCAAGGATCAAGCACTAGTAGTGGGAGTTTCGAATTCCTTAAAGGGCAATCCCAAGTCCAAGAATTCGAAGCTGCCAGAAGAAAAACCCCAAAAAACCCAAATCCAATGATGCAAGGTCGAATCCTTCCAAGGAGAAGAACAAGAAGGGAAAAGAAAAGGCCAAATGCACCTATTGCCACAAGGGATGGCATCCAGAGAGCTCATGCATGAAAAAGACCATTGACACCATGGTGCAACTGTTGGAGAGGAACAACATTCCAGTTCCTGACACCGCAAGGAAGAAGGATGGCAACTCCAGTTCAAATGAAAGCAAGGAGAAATGTCATGCTTTGGTGGAAGGTACTTCTAACTCTTCATCTTTTGTCATTGATTCGGGTGCTTCTAGGCACATGGTGGCCAAGAGAGAGCTCTTTTCCTCCACGAGTTTGAATGTTGGCCCAGCAGTTCGAATGGGGGATGATTCAGAACTCCATACCAAGGGGATTGGGAGGATTGATTTAGAGCATGGCTACTTTAGTGATGTATTGTATGTACCAGACCTTGCAACAAATTTGCTATTAGTCTATCATATGACCCATACAGGAGAGCGAAAGAGAGTGACCTTCACTCCAGACATGGTAGAGATTACAGAGATCTTAACAGACCAAGTCATTGCAATTGGGTATGCAGATCACCATGAGAGGATGTACAAGTTCTCTAGCTTCCTCCCCAGTTCCAATGACCAAGCACTTCTTTGACATGCCAATGCGGTTTTGAAGCTATGGCATGAGAGGTTTGGTCACATGAACTACAAGTACTTGCAGGCACTACACAGAGATGAGATGGTGGAAGGTCTTCCACAAATCAGATTAGCAAATGGAGCATGCATTGGGTGCGTAGTTGGGAAGCATCCTGAGCAAAGCTATGAGAAGGGGAAAGCAAGGAGAGCAACCCAACCACTTGGGTTAGTACATTTAGACTTGATTGGTCCATTGCCCACTCCATCATATGGTGGATCAAGGTATGTGCTTACACTCATAGACGATTACTCTCGATTTTGTTGGGTGTACTTTCTTAAATTGAAGTCATGAGGTGTTTGAACACTTGAAGATTTGGAAGGCATTGGTAGAAAATCAGCGTGGGCATAAGATTAAGGTCCTTAGGACTAAAAATGAGAAGGAGTATGTGAACAAGAACCTACAACAACTTTGTGAGGAGAGTGGCATCCAAATGCAACACTCAACTCCCTACACACCACAACAAAATGGTGTGGCTGAGAGGAAGAATAGGTCACTCAAGGAGATGGCCACTTACATGATAGAAGCAAGGGATCTAAGTCCCAAGCTATGGGTTGAAGCCATTATATGTGTTGCTCACATACAAAACAGAGCCTTTCACAAATCAGTTAGAGGAATGACACCTTACAAGGCATGGTTTGGTCAAAATCCAAATGTTTCAAATTTCAGAATTTTCGGGACTAAAGCACGGGCTAGAATTCCCTCTGAGAAGAGGAAAGCCTTGCAACCACAAAGCAAGGAGTGCATCATGGTTGGGTATGGTGAAGAAACCAAAGGTTACAAGCTCTTTGACACCTCCACTTGCAAGACATTTATTGAGAGAAGTGTGAAATTTGAAGAAGAGCCAATTCCTGATTTCGAGCTTGCACCAGGGGATTGCTCCTCTCCTCAACCATTCGAAGATGTAAGTGATGATACATGCTCTGTTTTTTCTGATATTTTTGATACAAATGTTGCTGAACATGATATTGCTGTAGATGACTCACCATCTAGGCCCAAGTGGGCTGAAAAAATTGTACAAGCAGCTGGGGAATTGGCATGCAATCCCCATGAGCCTAGGAAGACTAGATCACAAACTAGTAGAGCTTCCTTTGTAAGTGATAGTGTTATTGTTGAGCACTATTATATGCTGGTTGGGTATGATCCTCAGACATGTTAGCAAGCTTGTAATGACCCTAGATGGAAATCAACAATGGAAGATGAATTTCAGTCCCTCCAAGAGAACAATACATGGGAATTGGTTCCACTTCCTCCCAAGAGGAAGCTTGTTCAATGCAAATGGGTTTTCTAGACCAAACTTGCTGTTGATGGTTTTGATCTGAAACATAAGGCAAGATTATTTGCTAAGGGCTATTCTCAGGTCCATGGTGTTGATTACACAGTGACCTTTGCATCGGTTGCAAAGATGGACTCAATTAGACTAGTTCTAGTGCTGGTAGCTAGTAAAGGTTGGGAACTTCACCACATGGATGTTAAGAGTGCCTTCCTACATGGTGAGCTACAGGAAGAAATCTATATGCAGCAGCCTGAAGGTTTCCAAGAGGATCCTTTATTGGTATGTAGGTTGAAGAAATCTTTGTACAGACTCAAGCAAGCCGCTAGGGCTTGGTATGCAAAAATGGATGCCTTTTTGCTCTCAATTGGTTTCACTAGATGCAAATCAGACACTAATGTGTATTTGCAGCAACATGATGGTATTTTGCAGGTCATTGTTCTTTATGTTGATGAGCTCCTCATTACAGGTAGTTGCACCAATTTAATTGGCCAAATCAAGTCATCTTTGCATAGTGAATTTGCCATGACTGACCTAGGATTGCTAAGGCAATTTTTGGGTTTGGAAATTGAGCAAAATGAAAGGGGCATCAAGCTGAGTCAACCACAGTATGCTTCAGACCTGCTAAAAAAGTTTAACATGGCTAAGTGTAAGGCAGCCAAGTCTCCCTTTCTTTCTGGTATTAAAATGCATGAATTTGACAATTCTCCATTGGTGGATATTACACTCTACAGGCAACTAGTGGGCGACTTGCTCTATCTCACTCACACAAGACCTAATTTGTCTTATGCTGTAAGTGCTGTAGCAAGACATATGCACTAGCCACATGAGCTCCATTGGAGAGCAGTGTTGCCGCCTTTCACACACCTGGGTTACATGGTAGAAATCTTCAAGCCACTCGGTGTGTCCTTGGGGGCAAGTCTCGAGTCAAGGCTGTCACCTTGTTCTTGACTCCTCCATTCAGGCTAACTCCTAACAAAACCAAGGGGGGTAGACCCTATTAAATTACTAAGCCTAATTACTTAGTTTGATGGTGTTATATTGATTAAGTTGTTTAGGAGTTTTGAAATTAACCAGTGGAAACAAAAGATAACAAGATGCAAGATTTTAAGCAGATAAGCATAGTAATGACACTCAATATATATATAATCGAAAGAATTGATCAAATAAATCACTAGTGCCTTAAATGGAGTCAACAGAGAAAATAATGTGCTTGCATGCGCTTGAAATAATGTTTTGCAAATGTTTCTTGGTAGATTTTAAATTAATGTGGAATGTGAATGAATTAAATTAGGCGAAAAGGGGACTCCATATATACCTGAGGGGTACTTGGAGTATGTCCAAAAGTGAACTTTCACGGCTACCCGCAAGGTGTTTGTGGACTGGAACGGAGTCTCGGAGACTATTGTTCATAACGCACCTGTCAGGGTGTGACAGAGATTGTCGCCTCGAGGTCACTTTCCAGTTGTTCCCACTCCTTTGGGTATTTTGCCACCGCTTACAGTTTGTTCAAGGCGTTGGATTTTCGCCTGATGGTTTGTCAATTTGGGAGGTGAAGACTAATTAATCTAGTCACTCAAGTGCTTTTGATGCAGCTTGACTGATCGGACGAACCGCAGTCAAGTACAGAGCGTACACACTGGAGTCTTTGTTATTTTTAGTAAATTTTAAAAGATGTGTTCTTATTAAAAAGAAAACTCTCCAGGAACCTCTTTCGGTCAGTGGACTTCAATCGGGGAATCAAGGAGGGGTTGATTTTATTATGATTATTAAAACAATTAATGATAGCAGATGAAGCATAAACAAATAAGCAAACCACAATTTTCTAATTAGACTACCACGACCCTTTCTTCACCTTTTGACTCAAAAGGAGGCTCGTGGGGTAAGTATTAAAATTACTTTAGAACAACTAGATATGGAATATGACAATGATTATAAGTCAAAGTATACTACCCCTGCAGATTAGAACTACACTAGATTGAACAAAGATGAAAAAATGTAAAAATGACACATACGTGAATCCCCCCAGGGGGGATGGTGAAAGAGCCTATTCGAAGAGATTTTCTTTTTATTAGCAGCAATTACAATATCAGCAAACTGAAATTAATCCACTTGGTCCTTATACGGAATGAGATCAAAGGTTTACAAATTGCGAAATTTAAATTTTGGGAAGATGGAGACCCCTTGGGGGTTTTGAATGGTCCAAAAATGCTTTCCAGACAGCACCTCCTCCTCTTTTCTGTTATACCTGCTAAAAACCAGCAAGCTTATCACAGTTAAATATGCCCAAAAGTACTTTGAAAGTACTTTTGGATGAACAAACTTTTACCCAAAAATTCTAAGTTAAAACTAGTTTTTAAAGAAGCAGAAAAAGAACCAAGGAAGGCAAGCTTTCCTTGGGATCTTGGCCTGCTTTTGGGGCAGCCAATATGAAGCACTTAAATTGCTGAATATAACTTTTCAGATTCTAAGGAAACAACCATGCATTCAACAAGCTTTAGATCTACTTTCACAGCCTTGAAAAATGACAATTTTCCCTAAAACTAGATCTAGAATGCTTGTAAATTTTCTTTTAGGAATGAGATTTAGTTTATGAGCTTTAAGGCAACAAGATCTATGTAAAATAAACTCTGAAATTGATAGATCTAAACAATTTTAAAGCTGCAAACAAGTAACCGGACTGATTTTAGAAAAAATTGAAGGAGGAAGAGGAAAAGAAGAGCATTTGTTGTTGGAAGCCTTGAAGATCAACCGTGGAGCTTTCTGGTGGAATGTCGAGGGACTATGCCTTTGAATGGTTTTGGAGAGAGTGAAGAAGCAAACTAGATCAACATCCTCTCCAAGCTAGGAACATGCAACTGAATCCAAAGACTTGCCAAAATACTTGTGAGATCCGGTTAATACATACATAGAGATTTCAGAATAACATGCATATAAACTTATAAAACATGCTGAATCTAAATCTCTAAACATGCATCAAAAAGGAAAGAGATGGCCAATAAACTTATTAACAAACTCCTTTTCTATCAAGATTATAATAAACTTATTATCAATCTTAGCAATGAATCCACAAACAATCAACAAATTATGAACATAGATATAGGCTACCTTAGTAAAACATGGCAATGCTCATCCACACATACAATGACATGACACCATCTTGCCTCCAAAGCTTCACTTTATTCCAATAGCAAAATATATTACATAGTATTACAACAACAATAGCTCCTCAATCCAACTCTTACTAACTCGGAAAGGAGGCAACCATGCTTTATTTATACAAAAAATTGAAACCCCAGCCTAGAGGGGGCGCAAATCCCAAGGAGATAGACAACTGCAGCTGAAGGAGAGTCCATTAATGTCTGATTTAAAGCTGAACTGAGCTTCCACTGAGTCTAACTGTCAATCGGAGAGTTGATCTGACTGACACCTCAACCTGTTGACTGAAGCATCCACCAAAACTCATCCAGATGAGCCCACACGTGTGGAGGAGAGAGGGAGGGCGAAATTCCCATGATTGCATGCTGTGGTGCACTCCCAGATCAGCCCAGATCACCTCCTTCAGTTAAGCAATTGTTAGATTCAGTCAATCCCAAGCCGATGAGACTGATTTCAGTCAAATTGGAGCAAATCCCAATGATTTAGGATTTGGGGTTTTCTCCATTATTTAATTAATTCATCAATTAAATAATCAATATTTTATTTTTTGGGGCTTTTTGACTTGAGTGATGGAAAATTACTCAAAACTTGGAAATAGTGGGTCTATAGGTTTACTGGGTGCTCTTAGCTTGAAAATGAGCACCTACATGACTGAAACTGATTATTGAGCCCACTTTTATTACAAAACCAATTTTTCAAATTAAATTATTAAAAAATAGCCTAAGATTTTGAAAAATTAAATTTTAATAAAAAACACTGAGAAAAACAAAAAATTAAAAACCTAGGGGGACTTAGAACATGTTCATATGACTCAACCATAATTCCTAGCATGTTTATACATTGACACATAGACTCTAATAACCTCAACAGGCCTAAATGCCAAGCCGACCACCCCAACTTTGGAGGTATTGAGTGAAAAACTCAGAAATTATAAGTCGTTTATTCAACAACCAATAATAACCAAGGGGAAAAAACACCCTGGGCTGATCGTATTGACAAATAAAGTCTATGAGATCGAGTCTTTTATAGACACTATCATGCTAGAACATTTATTACAACTCCCTCGAGGGGGTATGAACATGTGATATAGTACAACAAGCACTTCTAAGAAGAACTTCCGAAGGTCTTCTGAAGTCTGAACAAATCATCTTTGTTCGGTTCACCAGGCTCACTTGATAAAAACCACCAAGTAGAACTCAGGTGGTAACAAGTAGCAAAAAGAATTCTTCAATATGTCTAGGGAACCAAGAATTTCAGGGTGCACTACACAACTAGTTCCTCATTTCAACTAGCTGGATTTTCTGATTCAGATTGGGTTGGAGATCCCATTGACAGGAAGTCAACTTTAGGTTTTGTCTTTATGTTTGCTGAAGGTCCCATTTGCTGGTCAAGTAAGAAACAACACACCATTTCACTTTCATCAGCAGAGGCCGAGTACAGGGCAGCAGTCAATGCTGCTACATAGTGTGTTTGGTTGCAGGGAATTCTCCGGGAATTTGGTGTCACAATTGATTCTCCAACCAACATTTGGGTTGACAATCAAAGTGCCATCAAAATATCTACTGATCCAGTACAGAGACAGAGGACAAAACATATTGAGATACACATGCATTACATTTGGGGCTTAGTGCATGATAGGGTGATCTCACTGCAGTATTGCTCATCCACTGAGCAAACTGCTGATATTTTTATCAAGGCTTTCACAGAGAAGACCTTCACCTACCTGAGATCTTTGCTTGAGGTGAGTGAAGGATGGTAATTTGCTGTTATTTATTGCAGGTCCAGCCGCATGTCCATTCTTGAGGGAAGGCTTTGTCCCATGTGGTTTTCCTTCTTTTCCTCGGTTCATATGGACAAATAAATTATAATTTCTGAATTATGTATTTGATGTGACTTGAGCTATTGTTGCCAAGGCCTCCATCATTTTGTGAGCTGTACTTAGTTGTTGGATTAAGGGAGGGTGTTAGAACAATAATCCAACTCATTAGTCCCTAATTACACTACTTAGTCAATTTTATTGCTTTTTAAGCTTTAATACACTATGTGGTGGACTAGGGTGGCTTAGTTGGTCAAATGCCATGTCAAATTGGGGCTTTCACACCCACATGAGCATTCCAGCTCAGTCAACCAGCCACATGTGCGCCCTCATCATTGCTGGTGCGCTCCCATTCATTGACTGTGGACAGCTAGGTTGACTTGGAGCGCTAGAGTGGGATTTTGACCAATTTTGGCTTGATTTGGTGCATTAAATGCTGCATTGAGACTCTAAACCACCCAGATTTCCACACCCACGGTGTCCAAGGTGTAATCATTGACCCACATCGCTTCAGCCAAATCCAGTCAACAATTCGTCGCTGTTTGGGTTGATTTGGGGCTTGATTGGCTCACTTAGGGGGGTTTGATGCCAATTTGGCAATTTTGACTTGTATGCTCACAAATGGCTTCCAAAGCCTCACAAAACTCCTATGTTGTATTATATACCTGATAACAACATGTTTCATGGTTAGACAATCCAAAATTATCTTGTTCTAGTTCACATTGTGTGTGTAATTTGTCTTTCATTTGATGGTTTTTTGTCAGTTTTGCACCAAATTTGATTTGTGAGTTTCACTAACGCTCCTAGATTTTCTTGTGGTTCGAATTTCTCACATGGTATCAGAGCTTGTTGGAGTTTTTTGAGTTGTAGATCAATTCAGAGTGATTTGAGCTGCATTTTTAGTGGAGTTGCAGATAAAATCGAATTGTGTTTTGCAGAACATCCGACAATTTCTTCATCAACAACGCAAGAAAATATGGAGGCTACCCACATCATGCTAACACCCTTCAATTTTTTTGATTGGAAGGCAGAGATGGTGATTCAGTTAAGATCCAATGGGCTTGACAGAGTTACCATGGGCACTGAGGTGTAACCAAATTCTGCAGTTGAGAAGGCCAAGTACTTCAACAGATTAGATGAGGCATTTGGATTGCTGTGCCTGAGCATCTCGAGAGAGCTATTGTTCCACATTGACAGTTTGACAACACCCAATGAGGTCTGGGTAAAACCAGAGACATTGTTTGGGAAAACTGATGGACTATCGTTTAGGCCCTAGTGTAAGGTAGAGGCTTAGGCCTGTAGGCTATTAGTGTATACTATGTAGTATATACTGTATATACTATATACTATATATTATGTATAATATATATTATTATATTATATATAATATATAATTATAATATATAATATATAATATGTAATATATAATATATAATACTATATTATAGTTACTGTTTATATTTGTCATTTCTTTTTAAATTTTTAAATTTAAAATTTTATTTAAAAATTAATATATTACATCAAGCCGTCAAGGATTAAAATTTAGTAATTTAAAATTTTAATTAATAAATTATATTCTTAAAATATTAAATATAAAATTTAAATCAATTAAGTTTAACTTTAGAAATGTAGATTTTAGATTTGTAAACTAATTTTTTGTATGTTTGATTTGCAATTATTTGCAATAAAACTCGCTATTTTTTTTTAAAATGTTACAAAGCTACAAACATGCTGAAGACTTTGGATCCATTTTGGGTGTATGCAGAGCCGATTGATCCACATAATCGACAAAAGTTTAGATGCAATATGTGTGGGAAGGAGATGACTAGGGGGGGATAAGTAGGCTCAAATACCACCTTGCACAACTTCCAGGGCATGAGTTGGATATTTGTAAAAACTCCATGAAATAGTTCATAGGTCCAAACTTGCAATTGAAGGTATTGGCAAAGAGGAAAGATGAAAGGGAAGCTTTGACGCAAGAACTTGGAATGAGAGCAGCATTAGGATCTGGGACAGTCAGACACACTTTAGGGGGAGTGGGGACTGAGACCTTATCCTCATCTCTTCTGCCATGCCTTCAACGACACATTCTATTTCTCACTTTTTGTTGAGATCTGGTCCTGGTGGACAACCAGGTATAAAGTCAATGTACAAGATAAAAGAGAAAAAGGAAGCAGATCAACTTGTGGGTCGAAGTCTTTTATGGAGTGATATTCCATTCCACTTTGCGAGGAACCCATTCTACGTGCCTATGTTTGAAGCTGTTGCTATTGTTGGGCTGAGGTATAAGCCCCCCACTTATGAGGAGTTGAGAGGGCCCATCCTTGATGATGAAAATGTCAATTACACTTCTAGGTTGGAGGAACTTCGACATTCATGGGAGGCCACATGATGCACCGTGATGTCAGATGGTTGGAGTGATAAGAAGGGTAGGACCCTTCTCAACTTCTTGGTTCATTGTCCTCGAGGCCTAATGTTTATAAAATTTGTGGATGCATCTGCACGGGTCAAAGATGCAACATTACTATGTCAGTTGTTGGATGAGTTCATCCAAGAGATACGTCCGCAGCATGTTGTCCAAGTAGTGCCGGACAATGCTGCGAATTGTGTGGCAGTTGGTAGGATGCTTATGGACAGGCATCCGACTTTGTTTTGGATACCTTGTGCAACACATTGTATTGAATTGATCTTAGAGGATATGGGGAAGATCCAGTTTATCAAGGATGTCATTAATTTAGCAAGAAGCATCACCAAATTTATATACAATCATGCTTCTGTGCTTAGCTTGATGAGGAAGTTCACTCATGATAGCGAGTTGGTCCGTCCTGCCATCACTCACTTTGCCACTTGTTTCATCTCTCTTCAATCTCTCCTTACTTATATGTGGGACTTGTAGACTATGTTCCTTTTAGCTGAGTGGCGTGCTTTATCAATTAGCACTAAACCGGAGGGACATGACATATTCAGGCTAGTGTCATACTAGGAGAGCTTCTGGGATGGGTTGAAGGAGGTGTGTACTATATGTGAACCTTTGGTAAGGGTTCTACACTTGGTTGATGGAGATAAGCCTGCAATGGGCTACTTGTATGAGGCCATGGATAGGGCCAAAGACGCCATTCATGCCTACTATGAGGACAAGGGGGACGAAGGGCAAGTGAAACAAAAATTGATATGGGAGGTGATTGATCAACGATGGAACAAAACACTTCATCGCCCCATTCATGCTGCAGGCCTATTCCTCGACCCCGCATTCTCTTACTCATGTGACGTCAACTTTGATGCAAAGGTAATGGATGGGTTCTTGGAGTGTGTACAGAGGATGGTGCCAAGTGCACTTGACCGTTCAGAGATTTCCAAAGAGTTGGAAGTCTATAGGAAGGCCATGGGAACATTTGGCTTTGATATGGCTATTAATGACAAGAAGAACATAATGCCAATTAAGTTTCACCTTGTTTCAAAATTTAATTTCATTACTTTATTTGTTTTAAATTTCAAATTTTCAATGTCTTATCTTATGTTTCTACAATTCATTGTAGATACTTGGTGGGAAACCTATGGCAGATGAGTACCCCATCTCCAAAAGCTCGCTGTTCGAGTCCTTAGCCAAATAAACACATTGCTACATGAATATGGAAATAAAATCGATATATAAGATGTATAAGAGGTCTAGTGATAAAAAATGAAGGGGATCTGAAGACTGTCTTCGGATCCTTAGGGCATACGAAGACAGTTGACAGTACCATACACTCCTGAGTAGAATGGAGTGGCGAAAAGGAAGAATATATCTATTGTTGGAGCCTACGCTGTTGGGAGTGGGAGCGAAAAGTGAAATTTTCAAAAGATCCCGATTTGGGAGCGTTTTTTATATAATATATATTTTAATATATTTTGATGCACATATATTAAAAAAAACATGTATTATGCCAAATCAGCTATAGAAAACATAGATAGAACCATTTATTACACATGTCACATATAACATCAATCATCTAGGAGCTATGACTTGTAGCATTGTCATCAAATGACCAATCATCAACAACATCAATCTTCAAATTTCAACATATAATATTTTCCATCAACAAACTCTAACAATCTAATAGATAACATCAACCATGAAATGAAACAAAGCATCATGATATCATATTGAATACAAAAGAGTTGTAAGATCATAAGATGATAAAAATCAAGACGCAATCAACATTTTAAAGTTCAAAGTTCAAACTTCAAAGTAGGCCATAATGTTTACAAAATAGGCCATAATAAAGATGAAACACAAAGTATTATGATACTATCTAGTAATCTACTAAGTTTTCCCCTTGCCATGAGAAACTTCCAATTTTTTTTCTCGTGTTCTAGGTGGAATAGGAGCTGTTGGAAGTGATCGTGGAACACGAGAATAAGATGAGTGCCCCCCACGGATTGTCGGACGTTGTGAAGCTAAAGGCAAAACTCCTGCATCTGGAAACCTGCTGGTGGTTGGGGGTGGCATCTTTGATGTATGAATCAGATCACCCTCATGATCACCCAATAGTTCATCCTCCAAGCGCTCTAATGCAATGGCTCCATCCTCCACATTAGCCTCCTCTGGATTGCTGTCCCAAGTTAAAAAAGTTCTATCATTCTTGGCCGCTTCACAATAATGGGACAACAGCCTCAAGTTTTAGTGCACATAAACCAAACTTTCGGCCCGTTCTATATTCAAACTATTTCTCTTGACGTCGTGGATGAAGCTGTAGGTGCTCCTACACCTCTCTGCAGAAGAACTATTGACAACTCGTGAAAGTACCCTCATCACCAATTTATGCAAATATGTGGCACCACTGCCATACATGTTCCACCAACGGATATGATCCAACCTCTCTCGATCTTTGGTTGCATGCAAGGTACCAAAGACTCCATGTTCACTGATGTATTGGCTCAATTCACTCCATACTTGAGCACACTCCTCATCAGGGACCAACTTGTCTAATGCAAGCATATACCCATTTTGCACCTCTGGATTTGTGTGTGGTATATCCCTAACTCCACCACCAAGTGCAGGTTGGGCCAACCAAGATGGAGAATAATATTTTGAGGTAAGGACATATGCAAGGGCATGGAGTGGAACATTCAAATTATCCCACCTTTTGACCACATGTTTATGAATATGGTCATACAAGATTGCATCTCTTTGCTCAACAATGTCTTTGATATGACCAAGCATGCTATCCATTTGCTCATACACCTTCACAATCAGCGACTGATCTGTATCTGCAAAACGAATCATATTATAAACGGGCTTGGTGAATTGTAGAACATACTTAACCTGTGCCTAGAAATGTCCATCAAGAACGGTGTCCTCCACGTCCTGAAAGTCATGTCTATCAGATATGCTTGTAGCTTTGGCTTTCAATCCCTGCCATGAATCACTTGAGACCATACTAGCCAATGCCTCTCTTACCTTCAAAAGCCTCTTGAAGGTGAGGTAGTAGCTAGCAAATCTCGTCTTCACAATCTTCAATAGCTCCAACCTAGAGTAATTATGAAAAATGTGGTGGGCCATGCTATGATTGGTGATAAATTTTATCATTTTCTTACCTCTCTTGTACAAGGCACCAATCCATTGGTAACTGGGGTCCTTCATCTTAACAATATCATGCATCAAAAGGTTTAATGTGTGAACCAAACACCCTGACCAAAATATGTTGGGATACTTATCCTCAATGATTGCTCCTGTTGCCTTGCTATTAGCAGCATTATCCGCGATGACATGAATGACATTGTATGGCCCAATTGTTTGAATGGTATCAAGTAAAGGTTGTGCAATATTAATACCAGTCTTGTAGCGATCTGAGTAGTCATGAGCTGAAAGGAAGACCACACCGCTAGCAGACACACCAAGAATATTTATCAATGGCTTGCCTTTAACATTTGTCCACCCATCAGATACAATGGATACCCCATAGTTCGACCAATCATTTGTAAACTTTCCAAGAGCACTATTGATTTTGGCTCTTTCCCTCTCAAGTCCCACGGTTCTAGCTTTGTTATACCCAGGGCTCCTATATCTTAAAGGGGCACCATTGATGGCTTGTACCATTTCATGCCAATAGGGTGAGTGAAGAACATTGAATGGCACACCACATGCATAGAGAAACCTGTAATGTTTTGAATCCACATCATCTCTGCAACCAAGGTCAAGGAAATCTGATAATGTTTTTCGCATAGGCAAGAATCCACTAGCATGGGTGGATGATGATATAGATCCACTACTAAACATTCTCTGTGGGGATTCAGATTCGACCCTTGATCTCTTGGAATTGTTTTGAGCGGCCTCTTCTTCCATCTTGTATTTGTTTCTTTCTTTAGCTGACACTTTGTCACATGTTTTGACTCCAGTAGCCTTACCTTGGTCACATGGCATAATCCCACACAAATGCTTTCTCACACAGGTATATGAACCTGTGTAAGTTTTATTACAATGGAGGCATGTAAACTTTGTGGTTCCACCCCCTCTCCCTCCCCCAATCCTTGTCACATACTTCCACAAAGGTGTTGTGTCTTTTTATTTTTTCCCCTACAATAGAATGATGGAGAAGAAGAAATTGTGAAGAGTAGGAAAAAAACACATACAAGATTTAAAATTTTAACATAGTGAAATATTTTTTTCAAAAACAAACAAAGATTGGGTTTTTAGAGCTTACCTCTTTAGTCTTCAAGGATGGTTGGATGTCTCTATGGAAGCCTTCAATCTTCCTTCCAAGCTTTCACAAATAGAAGCTTTCAATCTCCCCTCCAATCTCCCTTCCAAGCTCCTACAAATTTGCTCCCAAACAACTAGCAAAGCCACTCAAAGCTGTAGCAAGACAAATGAAAACAAGCAAATGAGGAATAGAATGAGTTCAAATGGAGTCGAGTAGTGTTTATAAAGCTAATTAAACCTTAGCCAATCACTAAAAAACATTTTTTTTTTGCAAAAATGAGAAATTGAGAATTGTTTTTCCTAACTCGCAGAATCTCTCAGGGAGCGTTTTTTTTGGCTTGGAATCGCTCAAGGAGCGATGATGAATCGCTCCGGGAGTGTCGGTCCCTCAACGATTCCGATTTGGGTAGGGAGCGTTTTTTCCCCCGAAATCACGATTTCGAAAAACGCTCTCGGGAGGAATCGCGACTCCAGGAGCGATTCCTCCCGGAGCGCGAATTATGAGCGATTCGAGGGGGGGAGGAGCGATTCCCTGCAACCTTGGTTGGAGCAGCGAGAGCCATGTTACATGATCAATCACTTCCTTTCTTTCATTGGGTCGAGGCATGTAGTACAACTGTTTACCTTCAGAACTTGTGTCCCCATCGTGTCATGGGGAACAAAACTCTTGAGGAGATGTCCACAGGCAAGAAGCTTGAAGTGAGTCATTTTCGCATATTTGGTTGCCTGACTTTTTCACATGTCCCTTTTGAGAAGAGGACAAAGCTTGGGCCCACAACAGAGAGAGGTATCTTTGTGGGGTATGATGAGACTTCGAAGGCTTTCTGCATTGATCTTCCTGCCTGAGGAATGTTGTAGTGAGGCGAGAAGTGAGATTTGAGGAGGAGCAGTACTTCAAGAAGTCTAGAGAGTTAGTGTGGGAGGAGCAACAGGCTCCCCCACGTTAGGCAACTTCACAGGTACTTTCAGTACAGAGTACAGTTTCATAGGTTTTTGGGGTTACTGGGCCATAGGTTACATGCATAGGATCTTCAGGTTCAGTGGTTCATCCAGTAGGTACTTCGGGGACAGGTTTTGGTCCTCAGGTCACAGGCTAACCATACATAGCTACCAGATCACAGATTTCACCAGTGGTTGGTTCACTAGCTTGTGGAACACAGGTTTCAGGGCCTTCTACTTCTAGGAGTTCTTCAGATGATGACAAACTAGTTTGGTAGCAACCTTCAGGGAACATGAAGCCTAAATGGCTTCTTGAGACCTTGAAGGAAGCTAAGTATTTTGGAGCGCCCAAGGAACTAGTGAGGACTATAGTGATGCTAGATAGGTTGGGTATGGCCTTGGTTGCTAGTATTCGTGATTCAGAGCCATCTACTTTTGAGTAGGCTTCTTAGCGTCATGTTTGGAGATATGCCATGATGGAAGAGTACCATTCCTTCATGAATAACCTTGTTTGGGAGATTGTTTCGAGACCTGAGGGGAAGTCGATGTTGACTTCTCAATGGCTTTACAAGGTAAAGAATGCATGCAGATGGCAGTGTGGAGAAATACAAAGCTCGGTTTGTGGCGTGGGAGTTTTCATAGGTAGAAGGAGTTGATTATGATGAGACCTTTGAACCGATTGCTCGTTATACTTCTATCAGATCATTGATTTCCATTGCTGCGGAAATGGGTTGGAAGATCCATCAGATGGATGTGAAGACTTCATTTCTCAATGGAATCATACAGGAGGAGGTTTATGTGGAGCAGCAACAGGGCTTTGAGATTCATGGGAAAGAGTCTCATGTTTGCCGGCTGAAGAAAGCCTTGTATGGGCTGAAGCAAGCTCCTCGAGCTTAGTATTCTAGGATAGACTCTTACTGGGTGTCGATGGGTTTTCAGAAGAGAGGTTGATCCGAATCTCTACTTCATCATGGTTGGAGATGATCCGTCATTCTTCTGTTGTATGTGGATAATTTATTTATTACAGGTGATGAGAGTCCTATTGTAGTTTGCAAGAGAGATCTTGCTTTAGAGTATGAGATGACTGACATTGGGTTGATGCATTATTTTTTGGGATTGGAGGTTTGGCAGGAGCCTGGTCATATTTTCCTAGGGTACGGAAAGTATGCTGTAGATATTTTGAGGAGATTTCGGAAGGAGGATTGCATGCCGATGTCTACATCTATGGTCACGAACTGGAAGAAGCTTCATGCCTCTGAGGGAGAGTTGGTGGATTCTACCTTATACCGTCAGCTCATAGGTTCGTTGATGTATTTGGTAAACTCTAGGCCATATTTGTGTTTTGCCATGAACGCTCTCAGTTAGTTCATGGTGGAGCCTAGGAGTGCACTGGGTTACCGCGAAACATGTGTTGAGATACCTTGCAGGTACAGTGGATTATGGTTTGGATTATAGGAGATTGGATGGGGTTAGTTTGCTTGGCTTCACGGATACAGATTTGGCAGACAATCTGGTAGACAGAAAGAGCACTTCCAGATGTTGTTTTAGTTTGGGATCCACAACAATGTTGTGGTTCAGTCAGAAGCAAAAGTCTGTTGCTTTGAGTTTTGCAGAGGCCGAGTGCATGGCAGTCAGTCAGGCTAGTTGCGAGGCACTATGGCTTCAGAAGTTGGTGGATTTATTTGATCAGGAGCTGAGGCCTACGGTGATTTATTGTGACAATCAGAGTTGCATCCATCTTTCTGAGAATCCTGTATTTCATGATAGGTCAAAGCATATTGAGATCAGGTACCATTTCATTTGTGATTATGTTCAGAGAGGAGCTGTGGAGTTGCAGTACATTTCCATTGATGAGCAAGTTGTAGATATCCTGACGAAGTCTCTTGGAAGAGGCAAGTTCATTTACTTCAGAGATAAGTTGGGAGTGGTGAAGAACAACTTCCTCGGTAAGAGGGAGTGTTGAAGTTTTACCTTGTCAGCTAAGATACCAGACACACTCATATAAGGCCGCGTGTCCGTGTGTCTGACATGGACACTGAAAGAGTGTGTCGGACACGTCTCTAGAGGGTGTCCCGAACTCGGACACGCGTGTCCGATGACTGTCACAGCGTGTCCCGAAAACAGGACATGCAAAGAACGGAAAAGACGTTCGCGCCTATTTAAAACCTTTTTCTTTCTTTCTTTTCTTTTGTCATTTTGAGTTGGAGAGAGAGCTCTAAGGAGTGTTTTTTTGCAGGTGAAGAAGATTTCAAGGCTTTGGAAGGGTTTCCAAGTGCATAGAGGGTGGATTTGGTTGGGTAGATTGCAAACTCAACCATCAAACAAGAAGAACAATGTCTCATTCAGCCATGGCATGAGCTAAAGGGCAAAGGAAAGGGAGAAATGCCCCATCTATTGTCTCCCCTCCTATTCCTCTAAACACAAGCTCTTTTGCTCCTCCTGCTAGTGTTCCATCTGCTGCTAGTGGAGCACATGCTCCATTGAACCCTGTTTTAGCGAGACAACATGCCTAAGAGAAAAAATACCCTTTTTGGAGGTATGTGACTAGGAAAGAAGGTGGGGGAGGCAATGTGTCTTGGACTTGCAATTTTTGCAAGAATGAGTTTAAGAGCACATACTACCGAGTTAAGGGCCATTTGTTGGGCCTTCCTTCTTGTGGGATTTCTTCATGTAAAGCGGTGAGTGTTACCCAAAGGAGAGACATGAGAAAGGAGGATCAAGAAGGCTTAGGCAATGTAGCAGCAACAAACAAGAAAAAGGACAAGGATCCTCTTCCATTCTTAAGGAATCCCTCTAGCATTCGCCCTTCATTTTCACTTAGCAGAGGTGATACATATCCAACAAGAAAGAGGCCATCTTCAAGTAGTCCAATAGACAAGATTTTCCAACAAGAGGCGCAAGAAGAGGTGGACCTAACCATTGCATTCGTTTTCTACCTCAACTTCATCTCATTCAATGTTGCACGACCACCATTGTTTATTGAGATGTGTCGAAGTCTCATTGAACGAGCTCCATCTGGTTATGTGCCTCCTCGTTCAGAGAAGCTTAGAACCACATTGTTGGTTAAGGCAAAGAAGGAGGTGGATAAAATTCTTGAGCCAATTAGATCAACATGGCCCTCATCCAGAGTGAGTATTGTTTTTGATGGATAGACATATCCAACACGCCATCCACTCATCAATTTCATGGTATCTTCCCAAAATGGGCCGGTGTTCTTGAAAGCGGTGGATGCTCTTGGGAAATACAAGGATGCACATTTTATGGGTGAGTTATTCATCAAAATCATTGAAGAAGTAGGTGTTGATTCTTGTGTACAAATCATCACGGACAATGCACCTGTTTGCAAGGCTGCTGGCATGATTATGGAAACTAAATATCCATAGGTATTTTCATTTTGGACACCTTTCATTGCTAATTTGCTCATTGTTTGAATTTATCACAAAATTTATCTAGGGGAAAGGCCATTTTAATGATTTGAGTTGTTTCTTGTTAATGTTGTAGAGTCATTTATACTTGCTTTTTTTGCTCTTACAGATTTTTTGGACACCTTGCATTGTCCATTCCTTGAACTTAGCACTGAACTCCATTGCTTCAAATGTGACATCGATTGACAACATTATTGAGGATGCACGCCATATCCGTAACTTTGTACAAAACCACAAAAATTCCCTCACCATCTACAAAGAGTACACACATCTTTCATTGCTGAAGATTGCAGATACTTGGTTTGCTTCTTCATTCATCATGCTCAAGAGGTTGAGGGAGGTCAAAACCGCTCTTGGGTCCATGGTGATTTCAGAGCATTGGTCTTTTTGGAGAAAGACAGATCAAAGTGCTTCTAAAAAGGTGAAGGACACAGTATTAGATGATGTTTGGTGGGAGAGGGGGGATCTTACCATTAAGATCATGGAGCCATACATTTCTTTTTGTGCTTTGCAGACATAGACCAGCCCATCCTAGCGGATGGTTATGAGGGGTGGGATTCCATGATTGAGTCCATGAAGACCATTGTTATGGAGAATGAGTGTCCTGAGTATGAGACATCGACAGAGAACTTATGGTCCACCATTCAGGATATTCTTATCTCCAAGTCGGATAAGAATCACACACCTTTGCATTGCTTGGCCCACTCCTTGAACTCCAAGTTCTATAGTAAGGAATGGCTCAATGTTGGGCCCTCACATAGAGTCCCTCTTCACATGGATGGAGAGATTTCACATGGGAGGAAGATAGCATTTAGGCGGCTATTTCAGGATATAGACTTACTTGATGAGGTGGAGGAGGGCTTTGTAGAGTTTTCCACTGCTACTGGGAGATTTGGAGGGTATGATGTGGTTGGAGACAGGGGAGTTAAGAATGTAACACCCCGGTTTTGGCCCCATTTGCATTAAAAATGTATATATTGTAATTAATCATGGTGAGGGCCTAAAGGCAAAAGCCCCACCATCAATTTAGCGTTTTATGTTTCGGCGATTAAAATCGATGCCGATGGTATTTCTTGCTAGCCAAGCACATTATAATTTTGGACATCATGTAAATATGCAATTTAATTAAAATATGTTGATTAATTTGTCATTGATGCCAACTATTGAGTCCTTGGTGCTCCTTGTGGAGCCCCTGAGGGTTAGTGTTTAGTTTGTGGTTGTTTTGTGCAAGAGGAGCCCTTTTGACCTTGTCCAAGCCCAAGCTTGAAGCCCTTGGAGGCCTTGGAACAATGACAAAAGCCCTGGTTACCCATTGACTTGCTCAAGTGCCCCTAAGTTGTATCTTGGTCCCATTTTGAGTCCATTGTCGAGTTCCTTGCTCATGGTTGATATTTGGTTACTAGTCTTTGTGCTACTTGTTATGCTTGTACTTGTCTTAGTCTCTTGATTAGTTGTTGGATGGATGATGTGGCTCATGTGTGTAAAGTATTTGATGTGTTGATGGTGAATCCCATTGTTTGCATTGGATGGTCTTGACATTGTTAAGTTCTTGTGAGGTCCTTGAGTCCACAATCTTAGATATTGATACTCTTGCATGTGGAGACTTAGGTGTTGGAACCCACACTGATGGTGGTATATTAGAACCCATTCTTATGGGGTCCTTGGTGTCCTTGAAAGTTTAAGTCTTGAACCCACATAAATGTTTTGATGTGCCTTGGACGCTATATGGTCATTGCCATGTAGTAGCCTTATAATCACGCATATGAAGCCCATAAGGTGTTGCAAACTAGTGGTGAGGTCTTTGTACACCTCTTTTGGGGTGTTGGTACTCTTATAGTGATGAAGATATATAGTGGAACCATTGGATATGTTTTTAATGATATGGAGACCTTGAACCATGATGATGTATGGTCCTATTTGTGGTTATATGGATATTGGGATTTAGATGGAGGTAGAGTCCATGGACGTGCCTTGATATGTTGAAGAAGACTTTGAAACTCTTGTAGTTGGTGGTATGGTCTTTTGCACCCTCATGTGTGGGGTCTTTGACATCCTGAACAAATTGAAGATTTTAAGGGTATTGGACCATGGGATTTCAAATAAAACCATCATGGGGAGATAGCCCTTGTCGTTCCATTTCCAATGGTAGGTGGCACGTCACGCGGCTCCTTACGGTTGAAGAGATATGAATTTTTGAAGTTTGGGTAGCCCACCTTTTTTGGGTGAGCCGACTAAACAAAAGAGAATTTAATTATTTGTAATTTTGAATTGCATGTCGGCTTAAGGTAATATTTTTTCTCTACAACCCATATAAATAGAATATCAAGCATTTCATTTTTTCATCAACACTTCTCTTACGAATTTCGCACATTTTGGAGAAAAGTGCGAAATTGTGTGACAGAAAATCTGGGCATCTTCACTAAAATAGGCATAACTTTCTCATACGAAATCGGAATTACAAAATTTTTGGCTCGTTGGAAAGCTTGTTACGAGGGCTATGTGATGACAGGATATAGAGTTTCTTTTGGGTGTTCTACTTTTTCTCCATCTTGTTATCTTCAATAAGGTATGGTTTGTGCTTCATGATTTCTCTTGTAATGGCACATGTCTCTCATGGATAGAGTTCATCTTTGATCTTAGTATGTGAGGCTATATATTGGTATATCTCTTTAAAGCATTCAATATGTTATGGAAGCTATGGTGATGGTTTTCTTGGCATATACCTTGATGTGATATTGATATAGATCTTGATGATTATCTTGGATAGATCTTGGTGTTTATCTTGATTGTTGTATAAGTGTAGTATTGAATGAGAAGTTGACATGTAAGTATTAGATATTGTGAGTTATTTATTTGATCAACCTAAACGTTTTCTTTGAAAACTAGTTTTACAAGTGTTGATCATTGTATCTTTGACCTAAGTGGAGCTGGATTGTTAATGACAACCTTTGACAGTGTTGTAAGTGATTATTTGCTTGATATTTGTTTGATTTGTTGACTTGATTTGAGTAGAGTGGAAAATCCTTTTGTGTCTAAGAGTTTATGATATTGATTGAGTTTGACATAGTTGGTTAAGTCTTTTATCTTATTTGTTGAGGTTATTTGGTTGAAGTATATCATGTTTAACTGTCAAGTATTCCTTGACTATGATTGAGGTTGGTTATGGTGTCATTGAGTTGAGTGTGTTTTGAAAAAGTTTGGTTGACAGTATGTGAAGTCTCTTGGTTGCTCGAATGTGTCTTTTACTTGATGAACTAGGCCAAGTAAGAAGGGTTGGTTGACTGTCAAAGCACTTGATTAGGTTAACACAAATATATGATTGATTTGGCACAGGTACACAAGCATCTTGGGACAGTTGAGAAAGATTGGCACAAGTTGCTTTATGTGCAGCTGGTTTGACTCAGATTGGATGAGTTGTATGAGCAGTTGGTTTGACCCAGGTGGACTGATTTTGGTGTGCAGACTCAGATTGACTGAGTTGGTTGATGTGAGAAACAGATTGATTGGTACAGGTTGATTGTACATGTTGATGAGTATTGTGATACAGTGGACAGTGATCGGTTGATGAGTAGATCTTGATGATGACATGTTCAGACCTTGATGTTTGATGACTTGACAGTAACCAGTATTGTTGATGAGCAACCTGACCAGCAGTATTGATGTTTGATGACACTGTGGGCAGAAAGATAATGTGACATTATTAACTACAGGGATGATTTGACAGTGACTAGAGTATAGAGAATATCAGCAGCAGAGTTTGGTATTTGACAGGTCCACAGGTTCAACAATATTCTTCTTATCAGGGTGGCCGGACGGGGCAAGGAAAGGAGGTCGTAGCCTCCTTCTGGTAGAAGCCGAAAAACTAGGGAGTGGTAGCTTCCTTCAGGTCGTAGCCTGTAAATTAAGGGGTCGTAGCCTCCTTCTAGTTGAAGCTGGAAAATTGAAGTCTTTATAATCAGGGGGTTGTTGCTTCCTTCCAGTTATTTCTGGAAAAATATTTTAAAAAGGCTTCCGTGGTTTTCCCCCCAGGACTTGGGTTTCCACGTAAAAATCTTGTGTACGGTGTTGCTATGCTTTCTGTGATGATGATGATATGATGATGATAACAATGCTGATGATGATATAATGATAATGTGATAATGCATAATATTGAATAAGTTGTTGATTATAAAAGTTGAAAAAGTAATAAAGACTGCACACCCAGATCTTGCATTTTGTTGTGTGTGCATCCTTTGTTTTGGTCTGAACTGGTTTGGAGTGGAATTGGGGAAGAATTAACTTGATAAACCTAGTGGGGAAAGGAACCTCACAGATAGATCAACGGAGCTAGTTTTTTTTCTTTGCACTCCCTGAAGAGCACTGGAATGGAAGGCATAGCCCGAGGGACTATGTAGCAGAGAAGGGGATGCTTCCTTGTGTTGGGTGTGTAGGTGTGGGGAAAGCCAAGCCAGATCTTGTGTAAGTGTCCATAACTCTGTGGTTCCACCTCCTTAGCAGCCTGATAAACCCAAATTTAGTTTTGTCTTGGCTGAATTGTGATATGTCTTTGGCTATGTGTGAGCCTGCTGTAGTTCCCTTATTCCTTGTGGGAATCATGCCCAACTTGGGGGTGGCAGTGCTGCTGAGAGATTGATGAGTACACTGGCTTATGGTTGGGTGGAACGTTGCAGCGACATAGCTGGTTGCGGGACAAGTTTCTCTTAAAGATAAGTATCTCTTGTGTTTAATATCTGCAACTGCATTTGTTTAATGAATTATGAACATGATGAATGCTGTGTTGAAATGTATTTGCTTCCGCTGTAGATTACATTGCATTATGCATCTGTAAATGTTTTATGTTCAATGCATTTGTTATTATGTTCATGGTGCTTAGATCCCTGCTTAAATGATAGTAGCAGCGCTATAGTTGTGTCTTCTCGGGCGGGAGGGGACGTGACAAAGAAGCCCTATAATTGGTGGGCAACTCATGGGGCAACATGTACAGTTTGAAGAAGAAAAGGCTTGAGCAGTCTAGAGTAGAGACGATGGTGTATGTCCAGTCCAACCTTCGTCTTATTTACAGGAAGAGGGAGGAGTGGGTGAAGGGAAAGACAAAGATGTGGGATGTCTTTCTTGATGATATGGGTTTGGACAACAGTATTGAGTTGGCATTAGCCAACCTGGATCTTAATGATCCAATGCTAGATCCGATGACGTTTGATGATAGTGATCCTTTGGAGGGGTCATCCTCCACACCAGCAGATATTGATCCTTAGATGGGTGGGGAGGAGGAGGAAGAGAATAGTGATGAGTTTGTTGATTTAGGCATGGAGGAGGACTATTGATAGATGAGACTCTTCATTCTTCCATCTTGATCTACACATTTTTGTATTTACTATTACTATTTAGTATTGGTCTAATTGGCATTTGCTAGTGGCATTTCGACATCTATGTAATACATTTTGATTTTCATGACTTAATGAGAAATATGGTTGACTCTTGAGTTACGGATATTGACATCTTGATCTATGACTATCATGAGTATATTGAATCATGAATTATCTATATCTCATAATCTCATTGTGATTACTGATTTGATTTGTAAATGTGTAATACTAATTGCTAATGTTAAATCATAAATGTGCATTGATTCAGATTTCTATTGAATATATATATATATATATATATCGTGTCCTGATTCCGGGGGTCTCCCGTGTCGGACACTCGAATCCCCATGTCCTTCGTGTCCCGTGTCTCCGTGTCAGGTGACTTAGCTTGTAAGTTGTTCCCCTTAGGTGACTTTTGCCTAAGTCACTAGGAAAAAGGGGTCTTCTCACATGAACTTTATATTAATGACTTGAGATGAGCATTAAATGCACTTTAGGGATTAAAGTGCACTTTAAGTAAAAATTTAAAAAGTGAGTGATTTAAAATTTAATTTTTGGAGAAAAGTGATTTTATCACAACCACTCATCTAATCCAATCTGGGCCCTTGGATTAGATGACCCTTCACTTACCATCTAATGTTTACCTAAAAGGAAAATTTCCATGTGAAGAGGCATATTGTTCATTTTTGAGAGAGAGAGAGTCAATTTCCAGAAAAAAGGAGGAGGACACAGCTTGAGGGAGTTATTTCCAGGCACGAATTCCAAGGCAAATTTACAGCAGGTTATTGGCATGATTCCCAATGCATATGGCACAGATTTCGAGGAAGGGTTTTCTGCATTAATTGTGCCGTACAGCACAGGCTGTACAGTACGATTTTCTTCTGCAGGTGGCACGAGAATCGAGAAGGCTGTTTGCTGAGTTGGCATGAGGTTCCAGATTTGTAGTGACGAATTTCGAGGTGTGACCGTACAAATGAGTACAGAAGTGACTGTACAGCAGGTACACAATTCGAGGAAGATTCTGCTGATCCGTACAGTTTGTGTAATTACACTTTGGCACAAAATTCAAGGCGTTGGGCAGAGATAAGTTGGTCTGAGTTTTTGTCATTAATGCTGTAACTTGAATTTGACTGAAACAAAAATTCCTCTCTCACTCTCTAACAGGTTTTCCCATTCTGGGTTTTGCCTGGACTATGTGCCGAAAAATCCTTGAGTCTAAAATTTCATGGAGTGCAAATTATTAATTATTTTCTGCCTGTCGAACGTGATCTTAATTCAGTGTTTCAAGTCTGATATTTTATATGAAGTTGCAGCAGTCATTCATATGTCGGTTGAGCATTAAACTCTTTTAAATTTGACTTGAAATCGGGTTGGGGTGAACACCAGAAATTTACAATTTAGGGGTTTGCAGGTGGCTCCATTCGATCCTTTTCTCTATCTCATGAATCTCAACGCTGCAGAGATCTTACAAGGCAACAAGTTGATGATGTTTACTAGGACAGATTGTGAAGACAATGAATGGAAACAAGAATGACCTATTAAAAGACCTATATTAGTCTAGACTATTTAAAATATTTATAAGCAATTTTGATAATCCCAAATATTTTATTTTAAGAGAAGTCAAATTATGGCTAATTTTTGTTGGTGCTCATCGGTGAAATGAGCTTGTGAACAGTGCCGAGTTTATTGGCTAGTCACTTGTAAACTGTGCAAGTTGGTCTCACAGATAGGTATAGGCCTATATGGAGATTTTGTACCCATAATGATTATAATCTCTTTATGTCATATGAAACGTACTGTAGGATTAACAACTTGTACCTTATACTTTTCTATTTTATAGATCTATGTGGATATGGATTATTGTTGTCAATCTTTTAGGGAGACATGTTGTACAATCTTATGTTTTAGAGACGGTATTTTTGTATATTTCACTGCCAAAAAGTTACAAGGGCCTCAAATTGTCATATAATAAATAGGCATTGTTTTAGTGCCTGCATATACCTATTCTTGAGCATTTAGGGATGTTGCAGATAGCTGACCAACCTGCAACCTGCACAGCTTGCTATGGTCATGATTCTGAGGTTGGACTATGTAGAAATCCTCTAGTTGAGAATCTTCTGGAAATGAAATATTGGTAAAGTATTTCCCATTTTATAGATTGGGGAGTACTTACATATGCTAACACATAATAGTTTATGTATTATGGGAACACATTTGTGGTTGTTTCAAAATATTGTAGATTACTTTTTCTGGGAAGCACGGGCTTGTCCTAATGCGCTTATTTTTATGTGCGGCATACTAGTCGCCATCTCATTTATGATGAAATATAGTTTCAAGTCTGTTGTCCTGCCATTACGATTTCCCCACTAATTTCCAAGCATCACGGCGAAGTAGTTGCTTAAAAGAAAGTATTCCATGATTTAAATTGATCCGTTGTGGGGAACTAGAGGGGTACATCTGTTCCACAAGGATGTACTTTGTGATGATTCTAATGTGTAAGTAAATGTGCAAGTATGCTCAATATTGTATGTAAGATTTTTACATTAACCGTTCTAATGTCTGAATCCCTGTGGCAGATAATTGGAAACCAGACTTTAGTGAAAGTTGTAAAGAACAAGCTGGCACCTCCTTTCAGGAATGCAGAATTTGAGCTGGAGTTCGGGAGGGGCATTTCATGTGAAGCTGAGATCCTGGAGTTAGGATGTCAATGTGGACTTGTCTCAAAATCAGGGACCTTCTATCGTGTAAATGAAGAACATCTTCGTGGTAAAGAGGCCGCCAAAAAGTATCTTCGGGAACATCATGATGTCCGTGATGATTTATTAAGAAAACTAAGAGAGGGAAAATTTGGAGATCAAGGAGACACACGTGACCTTGATGAGAATTTTAAGGATGTGCCTCAAGAAGACACCTATGGTTCAGAAGAGAAAGTTGTATCCATTACCAATAATGATGAACTAGAAGTATCTGGAATGACAGAAGCATATTGATTGGGTAGGCAAAAGACGATAGTCATTTTTTGCCTTCCATATAAGAAGGCACAATGGTTGCTTGCAGGTTTACTCATAGAATGCTTTTAGGAGATTTATAGCAGATTTGATTGCCGGAATATCTTTTAGAAGGACTACCATCTACCTTGAACATAAGTTGCGAGTAATCCTACTTAAAGAATTTCTTGATAAGGTGTATCTGATCGAAGAGAACAATAACCAGCAGAAAGGTTAATAGGCAGAGACAGTGGTATTCCAGTAATTATCTAAAATTTTGTTGCACCCTAAGGCAAAATACCTTAATGTGCTATAATCTAAATGAGCTTTTTCTGTTTCTCACCACCCAACCTCAAACCAGAAGGAAGAGTCAGAAGTAAATAGTCGAGACAAAATATGGAACTGGAAGTTATCCAGTTAAAGTGAATGTTGCAAAACAAGATTTTTATGTGTTAGCTGTCAGAGAAGATGATATTTACTGTAAGTAATAATTTGAAATTCTGGTTAACCATTTCTAATGCTGGAAAGTCATGTGCTCTCAGACATTCAGCTAATATAGTTGTCTCTAACATTGTATTGGCAAACATAAAACCTGTTTATTGCAACTACATTTGTCCCGCCATTCAACTTTAGGATTATCCCATATCATGGTAGCAAAGGACCGTGGAGAATGGATGCCATTTTCTCACTTTGTGGTCTTATTTTGATTGAATTCATACAGAAATCTGAAAGCGATTGATGAGATTTACTTAAGCTTCTATTAGCTATATTCTTTTGCAATTGATTTTTCTTCTGTTACATCCGTTCTAAAAAATCTATGCGCATTTTCTCACTTTTTCGTCTTATTTTGATTGAATTCATACAGAAATCAGAAAATCCTTGATAATATATTTAAACTTCTGTTCGTTATATTCTTTTGCAATTGATTTTTCTTCTATTTCATACTTTCAAAAAAATCTATATTCCGGTTCTTAACCCTTGTTTTTGAATTGACCGATGCTTACCTTTAATCTGAAAAAACAAAGATAAGATATGTTCAAGCTTCCATTTTTGTCATATTCATGTGCAATTGCATGATCTTCTGTTGAAGGTATATATGTTTTGAAAGATCTTAAAATTCTGAACTCTTTTGTTTGGCAATGTAGTGTGCTAATGCTTCTGAGTTTTACCGTGAAATGACCCTTAATGGCCCGTAATACTTGAGTGTGGGGACAGGGATATATATATCGACCCACTGAAGTAATAACTGTTCTAATTTAAAATGTCCTACGGGAAGTCTTCTTCAACTAAGAAGCCATGAGTGGAGCATTTATTTCTCCAGAGTACTCCATGAGTTGCACCTAGCCTTACTCGTTTTTTGCAAGCACCATGTCATTGTATAGACCCGAACCTTTGTGGGGGTAATAACAACACCTAGCTTTCATGAACCCAACAACGTTGATAATGCATACATATGGGTGCGTGTGTGAAAATTTGTAAAAAAATACAAATCTAATATTATGCACATTGCATTTTAAATAACAATAACATGGACATTGTTGTTTTGCATGATCATGATGTCTAATTCTATTTTGATTTATCAAATTCAGAATTCTCATTCAACATTGACTCATTAAAGTTTTGGATAATAATAGTCAACTTGGTCATTCTCACTTGAAAATTGAAATTTGCATCAATAGGTCTAGACTCTTGAGTCTTATAAATGTAAATCAAGTAAATGTGCCATACTACATTCCCTAATTGTATTTCCAAATATGAAATAGAAAATTCTAAAAATATTGAACAATATATTAGATTCAACTTTCTCAAGCCATGCCTGATAGCTTTATTGTGTCCTCATCATCATTGACATCACTAAGGTCCTTAGTGAACAAGCTCTCCAAGGATTTATAACTCATGCATGGGCTCCTCTTCGTTAATAGTCATTGGAGGTAGCTCGACAGGTTATTTTGTTGTAGTTCCATGTCCTTATTATATCAACTTTTGTGTATTGGTCCCATCTTTGGGAAACACTATCCTTGTACTCTCGGTCTTTTAGAAATATGAGAAAGTGTGCTATGAATGTAGACTAAGTTCTCTACTTTCTTCTATCCCAATTTGTTTCTCGTCATTGAATAGATGGAAGCATGAGTGCTCCAATTCATGATGAGGCATTGGTTCCTTGTCCAACTAATCATATGAAATTCTTTGTTAATTTGAGTATCAACACCATGAAACCACCATTGATCAATCAAATCTTTTTTTTTCTTGTACTTGCCCCTTAATTGTAAAAATGTTTTCCATTATGGCCATAAGTTGGGATATTTCCTATCTGCAATAGATTTCACTCACAAATAATATTCATGTTTTCATTAAATTCACTGAAGCACAGGTCCTTTGCGTTTGCATAGTGAAGCATATGACATATTTATCATTTTTTTGGAGTTTTAATCATTTGAAATTTCAATTCACATCGAAGGTTTCCCGGATCCAAACTCTTTGAATATTCAGTCTTAGAGCTTATATGAAATGTAAATTACAACAGAAAATGAGGGACTATTTCAATTTAATTCAATTATTTCTTGTGACTTCAATCCCAATCCATTAGATAATTCAAGAGAAAGGATACCAAACATATATTGACATGTTTTAGACCTACTTTCTTGGATTCAAACTCTAATAATATTCAGTCTTAGAGCTGATATGAAATCTAAATTACAATAGAAAATGGGGGACAATATTTCAATTCACTTCAATCCCAATCCATTAGATGATTCAAGAATAAGGATACCAAACATATGTCGACATGTTTCAGCCCTACTTTCGCAAGCATAAGCTAGTTTTCAAATCACTTTAATTATTGTTGTTTTATAGCTTGTAAATCTGCCCTAGAATCTTTGGGATATTTGTCAAATCACTCAACAATATCAGCCCTTAATAAGTCAAATCAACATGCATATTAAGTGTTAGAAACTACCCAATCAAGAAGACAATGAAAGTTGAACAATTATATAAGTATTGGACATTATAGTTTATCACAATAGATCTTACGACTTTGCAAAATCTTAGTTATGCAGTGGTCACTGAAGATTTAAGATTAATTGTTGTTAGCTTAATCTCACATAATGCTAAAATAAATTGTAACCATAAGGAAAATAGAGAGAGTAAAATAATACATCTACACATAACATAAGATATACATTGGGAAAACTTGCTAAGGAGAAAACTCAGCTAGATATGAGGACTGTGCCTTGCACTTTTCTTTTTCAATATGCAACACAAATACAAAGAAAGTGGTACTCTCTACGGAGTTAACTATAAACATTGGCTTGCATGGCTCCTACACGAACTCCTTCCTCTGTTATACACTAATGTCTACTCCTTGGCTCTTGCTTAGTGATGGGCCAATAAAATAATACCACAGAAATGGAACCCTTTTTTTTCTCCTAGTGGTCTAGTGTTTAACAATGTCTTGATAGCCATCTAGGGTTGGTTTTAAGTTTTTTTTATACCTCAACTCTCGGTTAGGGATATAGGGTTTGCAGTATAGAGGATGTTCTTGAAAGTCTGCACATGAATAGGTCCACATGTGTGGTTAATGAGAGTTGACATAGATTCCACTTAGTACCAGTTACTTTTTGTACTTTTCTATCCTTTCGAAGTGATTATCATCTCCATGATTGTTACTTTTTGTGACTATCATCTCCATGATAGTTACAAAAGTTTACATCAAAGTCTTTGACATAGAAAAGTACAAAAAATACGTATATAGGTTTTCAAATTTTGTTTTCGAAGTAAGTATAAAGCCTTTTATTTTATATGTACTTCAAAAGTATTAAGTGCATATATAATTATAATAAAAAATAATTTAAAAGTACATTTTCTATTATGATTATGGTTAATTATAGGTTTTCATCCACCATTTATAATTTCACAAGTAGGTACATCTAACTCAAGCAATGTCACCATAACCATAAGGGATGATATCATTATCTAAAATGTGATTGGTTCTTTTAAAGGTGATTTTGATGGTACAATTTTTTTTGTTTTGAGGCCTATTTTAGACCTCAAAATTCCCCTAATGGTTTTCTAAAGTGCACCCAAACCATTTCAAAGAACAAGTTTGTTGCTTCTTGTCCTTTGATGGTCTTTGTACAAGCCATGAGAATGCACATCTTATTAAGCCTATCAACTACCATAAATAGAGAGTCATGTTCCTTCTTGGTTCTTGATAGACTACCTACAAAATCCATGGAGATGCTCTCCCATGGTTTAGTAGGTACATGTAAGGAAATGTATAGACCTTGCTTCCTATTATGGGGCTTGATTATACAACATAATATCCATCCTCTAATAAATCACGCAACATCTTGCATTCTTACACAATAAACACACCTTTCGAAGCTAACAACTGTTTTCCCAACACCAAAATGCCTCACAACTTTGGAGGTGTGAGTCTCTCTGATAAGTTGCATTCTCTCACTTTTAGGAACACAATGTCTCTCCAACTTGTAGAGTAACTCATCATGGAGATGACAGTCAACTTTACTATAATTGGAATTGGCATTGGCATTATGTTGATTTCTTCCCATAAAAAACCCTTGTTGACTGTTATGGCATGGATAGGTGCAACCACATTTGAAAAGGAAGCTATGAACTTTTGAAGGTATTGCACTATCCCCAAAAAGTTCTTAACTTCAGTGGCAATTGTAGGACTTGGCCACTTTGTCTTGGGCTCTATCTTTGGAGGAACAATCCTAAGATCTCCTCCACTAGTAACATACCCCGAATACACCAAAGCCTATTGAGCAAATTCTAAATGCACTATTACAAATGAATCTATAAAATGACGCAACACATCATTCATCAAGCACATAAATGGTAAATGCAGTTGGTGTATTACACAAAACAAAATGCATTACTAACCATTCATATAGGCCTTGCCTAGTCTTGAAGGCGGTCTTCTAGGTGTATTCTTCCTTCACTTGTACATAGTGGTATCTTGGTTTTGATTTGTGATCGAACATGAAGTACTTGGCATGCTGCAACTAATCTAATAAATCATCGATCTTGGGAAGAGGATATTGATTATTGAAGGTGATCTTATTCAGAGCTCTGTAGCCAATACATATTCTCCAAGTCCCATCAATTTTGGGAACTATAATGATGGGTGACCCACAAGGTGAGGTGCTTGGTTGGATTAGTCCTTTTTCCAACAGTGGTTGTAATTGCTTCTTCAACTATTTTGTTTCTAGAATAGTCTGTTTGTATAGTCTAGTGTTTGGCAATGTAGAATCAGACATTAGTTGTATCTCGTGCTTCACTTTTCTCTAGTGCATCTTTCCATAGATGCTTTAAATTTCATCGATTCACCTTCTTTCCAATAATATCTTAAGAAGAGTAATACAAACTTTCTACTTGAACTAGTAAGCTTTATGGCTTCGTTGGCACTTACCAAAGAGATATTTGATTTACTTTTGTGTGCATTGATGATGAACAAATTCCTATCCTTGATCAAGTGGTATTGGTTTTCTCTCCTCAGAATGATTGCATTCCTCATATACATGTAAGGGCTTCCAAACACTACACCACAAACATCAAGCGGTATTACATCTACTTGAACTTTAATAATATAATCTGCACCTATAACAAATTTAATCTTGCATTGCTTTGTGACCCTAAGTTTTGCATCCTTGTTTTCCCATCCCAATGGGTAAGGGTTAGGATGATCACAAACTTTCAATCTAAGCTTAATGGTATTGGCCTATGAATCAGAATCGAGTAGATCATCAACCTTGGTCTTTTTTACTCGAATCTTGAAGTGGAAGAGTTTCATAATCTCCTCTTCCTCGGGATGGAGGCTACTTCAGTTTACTTCCTTTTGCATTGTAGTGGAAACCATTTTGTCATTGACATTTGAGTTGTTCTCTCCCTAGTTTCCTGAATCCATGGTCATGATATTCTTCTCCTTAACATCCTTCTTGTGGTTTTTTGGGTTCAACTTTGAATGTAGCTTTCAAAACTTTCCTTCATGATTACCGTGGTTTTTCAGATCCTTGCATAGATGTGTTGTGGTTGTAGTCTTCTTATATTTTCCTTTCCCCTTCTTCTACCATTCCTTGAAAGTATCTAAATGTTTTCTGCTTGGAACTACTTGGCTTCCCTTTCTTCTTCTCCATATTCTCAAGATACTATGCTTGTACACATGCCTCATCAACAATTCCAGGCTTGAAGAACCTACCTATTTAGACCATGGAGACCACCCATATACTTGAGTAGTACATACGATTTCTTGGGAGATATGCTCAACATATTGACCATTTTTCTAAATTCAATGGTGCACTCTTGTGCACTTTTTCTTTGCTTTTGTTAGAAGTAATGCCAATGGATCCATTGGTCCTCTTCATACCCAATAGGGTAATTTGATGAGGATTTTAAATTCCTCCCACTTAGTTATTGGGGGACCACCCTCTAACTTGAGTGTCTCCATGTGGCTTTCCCACTAAGTTAGGGCATGGCCCTCTAACTTCAGTTAGGAAAGTGAAATCTTTTGCTCCTCTGCTATACTATGGACACCAAAATAAACTTTTATTGCAATCAATGATCCAACTTAATAACATCGATCTCACATTGATAGGGCTTGATGTCCACTTTTAATTCGACTTTAAACAAAGATTGGGAAGAATTGTTGTTGCTGGAATTTGGCTTTTCTTTCTCTGTTTTATTTCCATCACATTTTCTAAATCTTTAGTACTGTCCCCTAATGTCCTGTTTGGTTTGCCTTTGAGTTAGACATTCTAAACCCATCGAAAGGTCCGAACTTACTCTCTAGAGGCACCATTAGGATCGACATATTGTGATATACACAAGGGACTTGTTTTTCCTACATAAATCGCTCTCCATATTTGCCCCTCGATTGTTCACTGGACTCATCTGCCTTGGCTAGGATTTGAAGGATTTTTTTTTCACTGCACCAATTTCTATATCTTGCAATTTCCCATAAAACCCAAAGAAAACTAATATGATTCCAATATGATCTGTAAACCGCAGTGGATATTTCACTAAAGCATTTCGTCACAACAAATCTTACAACCTTTTGCAAAGTCTTAATTGTGCAGTGTTGTTTACTAAAGATTTAAGATTCATTGTTGTTAGCTTAATCTGAAAAATGCTAAAATAAATTGAAACCAAAAGGAAAATAGATAGAGAAACATAACACATCTACACATATAATATAAGATATACGCTGAGAAAATCCACAATATGGAAAAACACAACCAAAAGTGAGGACCTTGTCTTGCGCTTTTCCAATATGTAATGTAAATATAAAGAAAATGGTACTCTTTATGGAGTTACCTATGACACTGTGGCATTCATGGCTCTATAAGATCTCCTGCTTCCTTTGTTATGCTCTAATATCCACTCCTTGGTGTTGAATGTACAACATCAGGAGTCATTCTCCGGACTTGTGAGTCATATCAAGTCCTATCTATATCCTCATGTATTGAGGTGGGATGCTAGTACTGAAGTCTTGTGAAATTATCAAGACTATAGACTTGTGTGTAATACCAAGTCAAACTTGTGAGTAATATCAAGTCAAGTATTCTCATAGACGGTACCCTATGAGATGGACCTCCAGTTATAGAGATAAGATTGTGAGTAATATCAAGCTGGGTCTTGCGAGTAATATCAATACAATAGACTTGTGAGTAATATCAAGTCCTACGAATATCCTCATTGTTTTGAGGTGGCATACTTTGGTTGGTAAAGTGGTTATACTATGTGATGTATTGCTAACCATGGTCATTCAAGATGGATAAAACTATTAAGTCTCCTCTAGAGACTGATCACCTGTAGAGTGAATTACTTTAGCATATGACTATATGGTCTGGGGTAATATATATGATCATCAGTATGTGTGACAATTCTTCAGAGTATAATATGATATGATAGATGATTAAACATAGACCATCCTGTAAGATAAAAAGATAAAAATAAAGAGATAAGAATAAAGAGATGATGAGAGAAAGAGAATTCGAAGTTCCCATGTAGATGACTAAGTGAACTCAAGTTATAAAGCTCCAGTTAAAGATGAATGCCTCAATCAGTGCTTTAGTTAAAGCATAAATTGAACTATTAATGATCAACATTCAATTAAGTAAAGAAGAGCTCAGTGTTAATCAATCAACAAGATTAAGTTAATAATGGTTAACTATGTGATTAAATAAATATGGATTAGTTAACTAAAGTGTTTACACTTCAGTTAGACTAACAAAAGACACTTAAGTTAATCAAAGGACGACACTTTCGTTAAGCATGCGACACTTGAGTTATTGCACCATGACACTTATGTTGTCCTATTAACTAAGTCATCAATATTTAGTTAGAGATTGAGTTCACTCCAATGTTAGTTAACTATTATTTAATATCAATGATTGAAGGTATGGTGCACTAGTTGTGCATGATGAAGATTCAATGCATGGATTGACTATTCCAAAAAGGCAATTCGAAATTGTAAAGTATGTGTGGCTAATTATCATGCAACCATTCTCTAGGGTTTGCATCTTATGGCTTGTTTTTAATATGCTAGGCATATGGAAAGTTCATGACAATTGTAACATTGGATCTCTCTTCTCTATTGCTCCGTATTCTCTCTTGTTGAGTAAACTTCTTGTGTTATAAAAGTCATTCTAGGAAATCTATCTATTATACTCTGAAGAATTGTTGAGGTTTTTCATCCTCTCTATTATGAGGATTTTCCCAAGGGTACATCTTGTGTTGTGGATGAATGATTGTGTGATTGAATTGTTAATTGTTACAGGTCCTCAACTTATCATTGATGAACGCTTTAAAGTTCAAGTATCTCCATTATTGCTCAAAACATTGACACTTGGCTCCTATAAGCTATGGAACAATATAATAATGCCATAAGAATGAAACCCCCTTCTCTTAGTGGCCCAATAATTAACAATGTATTGATAGCCATCTAGGGCTAATATTAGGGATTTTGCATGTCTCAACGCTTGACTAGAGTTAGGATTTTGAACCCTATATAATGTTCTTGAAAGTCCTCCCATGACTAGCTCCACATGTGTGGGTTATGAGAGCTGACGTGGAATCCACTTAGTACCATGGTGGTCAACAATATAAGTCAATTTGCAACATGCATAAATTCCTTATACGAACTTCGACAGAGGCAATCTTTGCGTTGTCGAAAAGCTCACATAGTGTCAAAATATGGTTTATTGATCCTTCAAATTGAAATTCTCTCCAAGTCACAATCTTAGGCTCAGTGCTTCTCCAAGAGGGTGTGCACCAACAAGGTGTTAAGCTAAAGCTTTATTTTTTCCATGGTTTTCATTGTACAAGTGTCCTCATGCGAGGCACTCCTCTAACAACATGCTACATGCCCTCCCATGTGTCAAATTCTACTCTCATGTGATGTAATGCACCATATAATATATAATGATAATAAAATACTAATAAAAAAATAAAAAATAAAAAATATGATAATATTAATAAATGAAGTTATAAGGGAATTCTAAATTTGGTTAAACATTGGTTTAAAGAGTAAAGACAAATGAAACTAAGTACAGATGCATGTTATGCATGAGGATTTTTACAAGAATATGATTTGAGAATAAGCTATATAATGGAGGTTGAGATGGTAAGGAAGTGGATTTTTTTGCTTGGATCCCATTTGGTTTTGAGAAGTTCTTGGAGCTCGTCCTTTTAAAGGAAAATAAATGATTGTTGACATGGTTTAATATTGAATGAGGGCTCATGAGCTCTTATTTGTATTGATTGATGGGTTGGTTGAGAGGAGAATTACCCTCTTCATGTTGTTGCTCTATTGGTTGTGATCAACAAGAGCCAGCAACTGGAGTTCGATGGTTCCCTCTTCACATCAAAGATTGCAAGTAAGTTTCCTTACAAGTTTTAGGAATGTCACATCACATTGTCTTTACATTTCATTTATGAAGTAAGTAGTTGGAGCATATTATTTTTACAAATTTTACTTAAATACACATGTTAATGAGGAGTTCACGTATGTTAAATATTATACTCGTGGGATTATGCATGTTGATGAGTTTACTTTAAATTAAAAGTAATTTATGCTTTTTAGGACTTACATATGGCATCAAATACAATGTTCTCCTCTGTTGGACCTTTGCAATTTCATATCGTCAATGATTCCTAGTTATAAATGATTAATACGCTTTGAAATTAAAATATATAAATATTCATTAGACATTAAAAAAAAAGTTAATTGCTAGACTTGTGGTTAACAACCGTACGCTCTAACCAACAAGTCCTCCTTGTATGTGGGTTTGAAATCTTATAAATCTTTATTGGTTTTCCCTAAACCTTCTAATTCCAATCTTAACTCATCAACAATGGAGGCAATACTTTTTAAAATTGATTTCGCTATACTATGTTGCGAGGCAATGCTTTTTAAAATTGATTTCGCTATACTATGTTGTGATGGTGTTGAGCAATTTTCTTGTCTAGCTTATCATTGTAGCAAGCGACTCTAATTTTCTTTTTGGGGTTGGGAAATCCTCTAATCTTGTTGCGATGCATTCATCATGCTCATGTTGCTGAGGTTGATAATTTGAGCAACAATCCTCTAATCTATCTTTGGTGCCATTCAGATTTTATTGTTAGGGTTGAACATTTGGGCATTTTAACGTTCCCTTCCAACATCTTTTCCTTAGGTTGGGTACATACGAACACCAATTTTCAAATTTTGTCTTTCCATGAGTGACATAAACTAAGGAACACATAGGTAGGTACGTAAATATAAAATGCAATGGAATCAACAACTAGATCCACACTCACATCATGCGGAAACAATATATTCATAGTAAAAACAAATAGATTTTTTCATATCCATAGACAACAACACTTATCTTTTAGATAAAGAAGATCTAAGAAACTGATTGTCTGAGAGTGATTTTCCACTCAATCAAAAGTATCAATTGTAGATGTCACCCCCAAGTTGGGCTATGAAGCTAATAAAGAAAAAATTAACGTCAGGGTTCTTCTCTCTCAGCCCAACCTATTTGCTTTTATGCTTAGTCATTATGCTCACCATGAAGCATTACATGCACCTCATTCAACCATCACAACCATGGAAATCTCTTCCATAACCCCACACAACACAAGAAATTCCTATCTTTTCTTTGCTCAACATTCCCTCAAAGCACCCTTCCCTTACACTATTCTTTAGCGTGTGCAGAAAGAATCCAACTTGTTGTATGCTTTTAGAGTTTTGGCTATAAAATAAATATCTGGCTTCTCAAGCATCCAACGAGTAGAAAATGTATAATGGATGAAGGTTTCATAACTTGTCCAACCTCTATGCTCAACTACAACCATCATTGTTTACTCTATTTTCTATAATTATCCCTTCACAATGTTGGTTCTACTTCAATTGGAAATGATAGGATTGATGAAAAGACAACTCACGCTACCTCTCGCATTAGAATGAATGGTTCTTACAATTGTCATAAGGAGTATTCTCAATCTATTCTTTCATAACTACATGAGAAGACTTTCCTGCCAATCTCTCACATGCATTCACTAATTGGTTTAAGAAGTCAAAGGAAGTATTTACATTATTTAGGACACATGGCAGAAAATGGATGAGTTTTAAGGCTGACACTTGGCAAAAGAGGATTTCCTTTTCCATAGGCCCCTCCTCTTCCCCTCTAGTGTTCTATACACAACCATCTTGGACCATTTTATTATTTCCCCAACATTAATTTTGACATAGCTTTAAGTTATCATGAACAAGCCAACCACATGGTCCATAGATCTGTTTGATATACCTTTGTGAGTTGTGAGTTTGTCTATAGATCTATGTGCTCAATTTAATAGCCTCATTCCCATCATATCAGTGCACCAGGTATATATACTCAGTTAAGGACCAAATCCAACTTCATCAATTCAAAGATTAGACCCCTTGATATTCTCTTATTGTAATTTACTTTGATATAATATAATGAGCACATGGATACATGTATCATTTGTATAAAATAATTCTTTCTATGTCACCTATCAATTTATCACTTCACAAATTACTATTGGCACTCCCCCATGAGATACCTTTTGCCATCAAAAATTGCTCGCTTACTAGCTAAGTCACAGAATATCAACATGGTGGAAAGAAATATGATGTATTTTAGTTATATGGGTACCTCCTAACCTCACACATCAGGGGGCATATGTTGTCACCTAAATTTCATAAACATATGACATTTAGTGCTTGCTACATAAAGACATCATCAACATATAGAATTAATCTTATAAAGATTATTCTTTAGAAAAATCAACATGAAAAACAAAGCAATGTCAAGAATACTTATATATGTGTTAATAATTTACCTTAAATCTTGAATTGTCAATCCAAGGATTTGTAAACCTTGAGGTACACATGCAGGAAATGTAGGACTAGAGTGTTAATGTGCGCGTAAGTTAGATATTTCTATGCTAGATAATGGAAACTAATGGTCTATGAGTTCCTAAATTCTAGAAATATTTTTACTCAGTACTAAAAGAGAGATATGTTACACTAGTAGAATTTTACAACTACTAAATAAAACTCCATTCTAGGAATAAAACTAACACTATGGGAGAGGAAATCAAATATTCACACCAAATGAAGCTAATTGTGGTTAAAGGGTAAATATAATTAAAAGAAGTACAAGAAATAACTATTTTAAATCTGAAGAAGTAAAGGAGACTAAGAAATGTTAAGTTAACGAGTCATGTCCTTATTACGACAACCTACCTAAGAGTACATTATGATAAGATAATGACAAATCTAAGGGTTTTTAACAGAACTACGATACAGGAACAAATGCTCAAAACAAAAGATGAGTATTGAAGAGGAAATAATGAAACAATCTACATTATCAAAACTAAAAATACAATCTTTGTGATGACTATTCTAAAGAAGATCTATCATGCTACTTCAAATACTTCTTGAAAATAGAGTAAATAAAATTTCCAAATAAACCCTAGTATAATTGTGTGCAGAATAAAACTTGTATATTAACAATGAAATTATAGAATCCAGTCACAAGGAGAAGTACTACAAACGGGATGGTTATGACTTGAGTAACACAAATACTAAACCTAGACCTAGGAGTAAGAACACAAAGACTAGTTTCAAAAACTAGTTCGAAATTCTAAGATTGTTGACCTAAACCTACATGTCCTCCTATAAAATTCATTGTCTAGAAACACTTTTGAATGAGGAAACTGATCTTCTCCCCAACAATAATATTTTAAGTGCAAAAATATCATACAACCTTTCACTAAATGAAAATACGCTTCTCCTAGGTGTAGGATCGATTATATTTTGTCCTCTTGAAAATGTAAGTTGTGGGAAAAAACAGGGTATTCCAGAGTGACTGAATAAAAGGATCTCTAGACTCAATCCTATTATGTACTAGGGAATCCTATACAACAACCAATATTCTAGTGAGAAACATACAATGATTATGCATATATTTAAATATAAAATCTTTGTGATGACCTATCGTGGTTCAAACGTCGTAACAATACAGGATCTTAACCCTAGATAGATGACTGTGAGCAAGTGATGTCTATGTTAAAGTATTCTAACTTCAAAATATATTCTATTGTATTTGAGTTGTATTCTCCTTTGGAGATGTTATTCCTCCATTCAGAGATATCCTTGATGTAATTGGTCATGTAAACGTCATGAAGTAAACCCTTTGTTGTAATTCAGGGCAATAGTACCCACAAAAGTAATATATAAAATGTATTTTGAGTCTCCTAAGGTAGGTCATCCCTAATTAGGTAACCTGGCCGACCTAGTTAGTTATTTGAGGCACTCACCTAATGAATATAAATAAGTGAGGCGCCTCTCTCATTCTCACACATCTTACACTCAAGTATTGCGCTAGAGAGAGAGAGAGAGAGAGAGAGAGAGAGAGAGAGAGAGTCTACTGTTGAAGATGAGAAACTATTCTTTTTGTTGGGGGTTTTACACTGTACTTGATCGAATTCTATACAGAGGAAATTTTGCGGGGTTTTCTCCCTTGTAGTTTTCGCAAGGAAAATCTTTGTGTTCTCTTGTGTTGTTGTACTTGTCTTTCTTTTAGTGATCCTTTTGCTTATGGTCATGATATTATGATGCTAAATGTTTTATATCTTGTATAACCATTAAAAATATAACATGGTTTCAGAGCCAACCTAAAAGAAGTCTTTGTGCAGCAGAAACACTGCTACAACTACAACTACTAAAGATTAGGGTTTCATGCTTGAAAACACTAGAAGACAAAAAATAGTCATCTTGGTACTATCACTATAAATCGAGATTGGAGAAGGCCCAGGAGCTGAAACTTTGACAGGAAGAAGATAAAATATTACTGTACCATGTGTAAATGTTTCATCCTCAAATTCACTATAATATAGGAGATATGATTCCTCCAACGCAGAGTTCCATCCTCTCCCAGAATTTGGCCTTAAACAGGTGACCTAGGGAGAATTTCTATATCTTAGGATAGGAAGGTCCAAATTAAATTTATCAAGATATTATAGATAGGAAATGGAATTTATTTTATGTGGTAAACATTTCAAACCATGAAGGTGAAACAGTGACACATGGTAGTTTGTACAAGTCCGATATGCTGAACAGTCCTGAAATAAGTCACCTTGGGTAAATTTGCATAAGTATGTAATATCCCAATTCCCGATATTTTCTATTTCTAAACAATTATGCTGATACAACTGGGCATGCAAACTGCCATGCAAAAATCCCTATTTTATAGGAAAAATTAGGGTTAGGGTTTGCGAGATAGAATGAACACTTACCACTGATAAGTCGGTCTGAACTACTCCATTGAAAGTCTGCCAGTACTGCAAGCTAGATCAGAGAGGATCTGAGCTCCTTTGATTCAGGTGAATTCCCCCAGCAGCAAGACGCCCAAGTAGGAAAGTGTGACGCCCTCAAGGAAGGAGGGCTTCGATCGGACTGAGAATTTGCAGGACTGATAGCGGTTCAGTGTCGGAGAGAATTCCCGGAGCATGCGAAGGTTCTGAGATCTCTAGGTAGGTTAGCGAATTACTTCAGAGAGGTAGTTACTCACCCCTTAGAACCCCAAAACGGCTGATAACTGCTTCGGATGAGCACTGATGGATCTGAAACTCACTGGGTACCGGAGTATGAAGCTGATGATGAGAATGGTGCCTGAGTTTTGGAAGGAAACTGAGATCTGAAGGCCCAACAGCTAATTAGGGCTTTCTGGCTGAAAACCCCCTCTTACGGCTGCACACGTGTCCCTGCAACGATCTATACCATATACTAGATAACTGATGAGTGAATGAAGAACAAGTGGTGAACCTTTATGGCTTACCCAGAATAAGACTGGGACAGATGTTTCACTGCCGAAATCCTGTTAGTTCAAGACTCTGTCTCCAACCCCAACTACTGTGCTGCACGTTGTGCTGCTATCCAAGAGCTCCCAAAATAATCATAATCAAAAAGTGAAGTCTCCTTTCACTTTATCCTCTATTTATAAATTTCAACTGTGCAAAACCTAATCTTTGACCTAATTAGGTCACTTTATCTTCTAATTTGCTGTTGACTTGCATGCATGCATATGGAGACTTAAAGAGTGCATGCATTATTAAATAATGCTAGGATGGCATGCACGAAGGTGGCCTTTGGTCCCGGTGGCCCTTCTCGACCAAATGATGATGCCCTAGACCTTCTATGGATGGCATCAGTTCTTAGCTGATTCCCTAGCTGTCAGTAACCGCTCGAACCCACAGGAATCACATAGGTTAGCGGTTTTGGGGCCTTAAGGCCTAATTGGAAGAGGACATTACAGTCCTCCCCGCTCGAGATTGCTTGTCCTCAAGCAACTTCAAATTGGAATGCTGCAATACCTGTTCACCTTCCCAGGTGGCATCTTCTGGCGGTAGTTCCTTCCATTGAACTAAGTATTCCCTGATTACCCTGTTCCTGAGCTTCCTCTCTCTAGTCTGAATGATCCGTTCGGGAATCAATATCAGTAGTCCTTCATCATCTAAAGGAGGCAATTCGGTGGATGGAGCAATGTGTTTCCAAAGGGTCTTCTTCAGGCTAGATACATGGAACACGTTGTGAATTTTGCTTTCCTGAGGAAGTTCTAGCTCATATGCCACCTCTACCACTTTCCAGATTATTTTGTAGGGTCCATAGAAGCGGGGTTTCAACTTCTCTGCTCCTTTCTTCTTAAGCGAGGACTATCTGTAGGGTTGGAGCCTTAAGTATACTAAATCCCTTACCTCGAAGCTCCGTTCAATCCTGTGTTTGTTGGCATACATATTCTGTTGATTCTGGGCTGTTTGTAAATTCTCCTTCAGTATTTTCAGTATGTCCTGACTGTCTTGTATCCAATCCTTAGCCTTAGGATCCCTACTGTCTCCGAATGCCAAATCTACATAGTCCAAGGCCTTGTATCAATATAATGCCTTAAAAGGAGCCATCCTAATAGACATGTGATAAGTAGTGTTGTAGCAATACTCCCTTAGGTGTAGCCATTTGATCCAGGTCCATTGCTGTCCTGCTACATAATTCCTTAGATACCCTTCGATCCATTTGTTGACTATTTCTGTTTTCCCGTCACTCTGGGGGTGATAACTCGTACTAGTAGCCAGTTCGGTCCCCACCAACCTGAACAGTTCCTGCCAGAAGGCACCCGTGAACCTACTATCTTGATCACTGACAATGGTCTTAGGCAACTTGTGTAACCTGAAAACCTCCCTGAAAAATAACTCCGCTACTTGAGATGCCGAGTAGTCTGATGGTATCGAGAAGAAATGTGCAAACTTGGTCAGTCTGTCAACTACTACATATAAACAATCCCTCCCTTGGACCTTGGGCAAGCCTGTAATGAAGTCCATGGAGATGCTCTCCCACTTCTGTTCTGGAATCTGTAGTGGCTGGAGTAACCCTACGGGGTGGGTGTTCTCAATCTTGTTCTGTTGACAGATGCTACATTCCCAGACATGCTGCATAATCTTCCCCTTGAGGCCCTTCCAAGAGAACCTCTCTCTGATCTGCCTGTAGTTTTTTAAGAAACCTTAATGCCCTGATAAAGGAGAATCGTGGGCTGCCTGAATGATCTTCTTCCTCAATGTGGATTCTGGAATGAGGTATATTCTGTCCTTGTAATAGATGATGTCATCCACAATCCTGTACCTGTCATCCTGAATTTTCCCGTCCAATAATTCGCAAGCGAATTTATTTTTGGAGTATTCCATTAAGAGAAGTGCCCTCCAATCCGTGGATATACTACTGAGAGATAATGGGGATGGACGCCTGGATAATGCATCAGCTACTACATTATTCTTACCTTTCACATACTCGATCTCGAAATCATAGGCTTGTACCTTGCTGACCCATTTCTGCTGTCACTCATTTAGTTCCTTCTGTTCCAAGAAATACTTGAGGCTGTTATGATCGGTTTTGATTTTGAACTTACTGCCCACCAGGTACTGTCTGAATTTTGTGAGAGCATGCAAGATGGCCAGCATCTCCTTGTCATATATGGAGTAATGGGGCTCGTAGTTCTTCAGTTTACGGCTCTCAAATGCAATAGGGTGATGATTCTGCATCAACACTACTCCTAACCCTTCCCCTGTGGCATCACATTCTACCACAAAAGGTTGTGAGAAATATGGTAATGCCAGAACTGGACAAGAACTCATAATAACCTTCATCTCCTCGAAAGTTTTCTGTGCTAAGTCTGTCCAAGTGAACGCTCCTTTCTTGGTGAGATCTGTGAGGGGTGCTGCAAATTGGGAGAATCCCTTAACGTACCGTCGGTAATAAGTACACAGACCTAGGAACCCTCTCAACTCTGTAACTATTTTTGGCTCAGGCCAATCTCTGATAGCCCTGATTTTCTCCATGTCAACCTGTACTCCTTCTGCATTGATTACGTGTCCTAAGTACAACATTTCTTTCATGCCAAACTCACACTTGGACATTTTTCCATATAGTGAATGCTCTTCTAAAATACTCAATGTTTCGTCCAGGTGTTTTAGATGTTCTTCCCAGGTTTTGCTGTAAATCAGGATGTCATCAAAGAATACCAGTAAAAATTTACGTAGCTGTGCTCGGAAGGTATGGTTCATGCATGACTGAAAAGTGGCCAGAGCATTGGTCAGTCCGAAGGGCATGACCAGAAACTCATAGTGACCATAATGACAGGGGAAAGCTGTTTTGGAGATGTCCTGGTCCCTTACCCTGATCTGATGGTTCCCCGAGCGAAGATCGATCTTGGAGAAGTATTGAGCTCCCCGAAGTTCATCCATGAGTTCGTCAATTCTGGGAATGGGATACCTGTTCTTGATGGTCTTTTTGTTAAGTTCTCGATAATCGATGCACATATGCAGAGTACCATCCTTCTTCTTAAACAGAACTACTGAAGATGCAAAGGGGCTAGAACTGGGTCGTATATAACCAAGCTCCAGTAATTCTTTGATGGTTTTCTCAATCTCATCCTTGTACCTCTTGGGATGCCTGTAAGGAGTGGTGATGATTTCTTGTGTTCCCTCCTCTAGCTCGATGATGTGTTCAAAACCCCGGTCTGGTGGTCTGCTTGATGGAAGGTCCCGAAAAACCTTTTCGTGTTTTTTGTAGCAAGGTTTGAATGTCACTGGGGTGTTGTGAGCTGGTCTCTGGGGGTTTTCTGAAGGTGACAAAACATTCTGCAGCCCATTCTATATCATCCTGTCAGAGCACTGCCTCCATTCTCTGTGACGAGACCGGTTTTGGGGGATAAGTGTTCATGCCCCTCAAAATTACCCATTTTCCGTCTGGCCCCTGGAACTCTATTTCCATTGCCCTATAGTCTATAGTGTATTTCCCTATAGAGTAAAGCCACTGAACACCCAATACCACATGAGTATCCGCTACGTCCACTACATAGAAAGAGTCTGTCATCTGGTAGTTACCTAAGGAAACATTCAGTTTTGGGATCCAGTAGTTGCACTCCATGCTAG
>LPNX010595249.1:184000-355150 GCA_001517045.1 Pseudotsuga menziesii | reverse complement strand
CCGGCTAATAGCATCCTGCAGAGTGAGGGGTTTGTAGGCTTTCACCCATCCCCGTAGTGGCTCTATGAGGGCCTCAGTGAATAACATAGTCAATCTACTCTTTGACACATCTGTTACCATAACGGCTAGCCTCTGAAATTCTTAAAGGAAAGATTCTGCGCTACCAGTCTGCTTGAGTTGAGCCAACTCCCTGAAATGGATCTCTGGATCTTTCCTATCAAACCTCTCCATGAGTTTCTGAGTGAACTCACTGTAAGAATGTATGGTGTTGTGACCCAATGTCACCAATCCGTGGTACCACAATTCATGAGCTTCTTCGTCCAGGTGAAGTGCAACCAACTTAATGGCGTTTGTCTTTGTCATGGGGTTGATTTGGAAATAGGTATCCAACTTTTGGACCCATGTTCTCGCTGATCCTCTGCGAGTCCCATCAAAGTTTGGGATGGTTAACCTGCCCAAGGTCTTCTGCAGCTCATAGTTGTGATTGAAACCCTTGTTGAAATTCCTGGGCCTGTTCCTACTCTTCATGTTGTAGAAGTCTGAGAAAGACATGGCAGCATGAAACTCATCCCCTAAGTCTCTGTACTCCTACAAATAAGCCCCAAAAGGATCGCTGGGTTCTACCTGCATGACCAGGTCCCCTACTGTATCTGCCAAGAAGTGAGGCATGGTAGGCCTGATAGTAGGTCTGCTGTATATGTGCAGAGTGTTCTGGATGTTGGTGTTTACCATCTTTCCACTACTGCTTGAAGATCCCCGCTCTACCGGTGAGGGGGGTGTACTGCTGATACCTGGTTCCGGTTTCGTTGACAGTCTGTTGATGGCATTGAGGACTTATTTTTGTCCTTTGGCTAAGTCTTGCAATGCAGAGACCAAGCTGCGAAATTCCATCCGATCCTCCTCTTCTCCCATTCCTTTTCCCCTATCTGTATGTATACCTGTCTGTTCCATGTCTGAATTGGTATCTTCTAGTTGGATATCTTCAAATTCTTCTGTGTATCTACTCTTCCTCCTCCTATAGGTTACAAAAGGATCTCCTTCTGTATTCATCTACTTTTCATCTCTTAAGCCCATAGCTGGCCAAGAAAATAGCTCTGATACCATTGTAATATCCCAAATCCCGATATTTTCTATTTCTAAACAATTATGCTAATACATCTGGGCATGCAAACTGCCATGCAAAAATCCCTATTTTATAGGAAAAATTAGGGTTAGGGTTTGCGAGATAGAATGAACACTTACCACTAATAAGCCGGTCTGAACTACTCCAGAGAAAGTTTGCCAGTACTGCAAGCTGGATCGGAGAGGATCTGAGCTCCTCTGCTTCAGGTGAATTCCCCCAGCAGCAAGACGCCCAAGTAGGAAAGTGTGACGCCCTCAAGGAAGGAGGGGTCCGATCAGACCGAGAATTTGCAGGGCTTATAGCGGTTCAGTGTCGGAGAGAATGCCCAGAGCATGCGAAGGTTCTAATATCTCTAGGTAGGGTAGCGAATTACTTCAGACAGGTAGCTACTCACCCCTTGGAACCTCGAAATGGCTGATAACTGCTTCGGATGAGCACTGATGGATCTGAAACTCACTGGGTACCGGAGTATGAAGCTGATGATGAGAATGGTGCTTGAGTTTCGGAAGGAAACTGAGATCTGAAGGCCTAGCAACTAATTAGGGCTTTCTGGCTGAAAACCCCCTCTTACGGCTGCACACGTGTCCCAGCAACGATCTATACCATATACTAGATAACTGATGAATGAATGAAGAACAAGTGGTGAACCTGTATGGCTTACCCGGAATAAGACTAGGACAGATGTTTCACTGCCGAAATCTTGTTAGCTGAAGACTTCGTCTCCAACCCCAACTGCTGTGCTGCTATCCAAGAGCTCCCAAAATAATCATAATCAAAAAGTGAAGTCTCCTTTCACTTTATCCTCTATTTATAAAGTTCAACTGCACAAAACCTAATCTTTGACCTAATTAGGTCACTTTATCTTCTAATTTTCCGTTGACTTGCATGCATGCGGATGGAGACTTAAAGAGTGCATGCATTATTAAATAATGCTAGGATGGCACGAAGGTGGCCTTTGGTCTCGGTGGCCCTTCTCGACCAAATGATGATGCCCTAGATCTTCTATGGATGGCATCAGTTCTTAGCTGATTCCCTAGCTGTCAGTAACCGCTCGAACCCACAGGAATCACATAGGTTAGCGGTTTTGGGGCCTTAAGGCCTAATTGGAAGAGGACATTACAAAGTACCACCTGATGAATCCAATTCTACTCTAACCTATGGGGTTGGAAAGAATACCGACTAGGATACCTCAATACTAAGTTTCATACCTTGAGGAGCTGAAAATTCAGAGCCATAGTAGAAACAAGATCGATCAATTCTGTAGAAGAAACCAGAGAAAAACTAGGGTTTCCTGTTCCGGGAACTTCCATCCACTAATCAGTTGAAGAAGGAGGACCATCAAATTCTACCTAGGAGGGCGCATCTATCTATGTAATAATTTTCTCATTTTGTGGGCTTTCAATTTTTGTGCCTAACACTACTACTGGAGAAAACTGGGGCATCGGATATTTTGCAAATTTTTCCATTATTTTGGGAAAATAAGTATGTTGCTCAGCTTGGCTTGAGGAGGCACATATTTCTATCCAATCAGATTTGAAAGATACCTAAGTTGAAAATTAAGGTTTGTCTATCAAACCCTAGGTCCACCAGAAGTAGTCTTCCAAAATATCCTTCAAGCAAGCATCAAGTTAAAGTAATCTCACTGGTAAGTTCCATTCTCTCTATTTCCATTTGAGGTTATCATTTTTATCATGATGACAAACAGTACAAAACCTGAGGACAAGCTTGAAAGAGTTGAGAAATTATAAGCATGGAATTATAGAGTGGTTATCATACTTGAAGATCAAGCATCCATGAAGAACTATGTCAAAGAAGAAGTTGCAGATCCAGACAGAGATGAAGTCGAAGCAAAGCAAAAGAAGGACCTAGTCAAAACAAAGATAAGTATTTCTGTATCCATTGGATCTCACATGTATCATCCTTGAATAATCCCAAGGATATGTTTGATGCAATGAACAACATGTACGAAGATGACCCTGAGAACTCAACTTAAGGATGTGAAGGTGTAATGTCAAAAATCATTCATTGATTACTTCACAAGAACATCTCATCTCAAGGAGAAATTAGAAGCCGTTGAAGACAATGATAAAGAAGCAGAAGCATAAATTGCAATTTTGAATGGTATTCCAAATTCAGTCAAGAGAGTTGTTCTAGTAGGAATATCACATATGGAGGAATGCATGATTGATTGATGGCAAAAGAATAAGACATGGGAATCAAGCCCTAAAAACTCATGCCAAGCAGAGAAATAACAAGAAGGAATAACATTCCCACCAAGAATAGAAGGACATCTCAAAAACCAATAGTTCAGTTGTGATGAATAAAAGGGTGATATGATCTAGAAGTACGAGTCGATAATATAGAATGATGTTTGGATATGAGTTAAAGACATGAAGGGAAGTTTTATGAAGTCTTCCAAGTATATCTACAAGATCAATTATACCACATATCAAAGTATCAAAAGATATGAAGCATGTTTCATGGTTTCTATCAGAAAGAGAGAGTCAACAAGACACTGCTCTAGGGGCTAGACACACCTCTTCAGTTGTAGATATTACACTAGACAGTTGGTGTAATCAAAGTAGAAGAATAGGTCGAGTTACTTATATGGTTTGAGACTCTTTACAGAGAACCATCTATACACAGAAGCATTGGTACAAGCTCAGTAGGAACCTGTGGGATAGCACATACAATTACATTAGGAGCTTAAGGATCAGCTAAAGTGATCCCAACCTTTACTACAAGGTTGAAGATATAATCCTATAAAGTATGAAAACATCATAGATGGATACAAATAATACTAGTAGCAGAGGAGGATACCTATCACTCCATTGTTTTAATACAGATGCAAATGGAGGATGGTGCTCCACCTCAGAGGGAGTGACTACGGTAGATCTCAAATCTCGAGAATCTTGGCATGATTCTTGGGATTAGAGGTATGATGAAATCCAGAGGAAATTTTACTTATCCAAGTAAAATACGCAAAGAAAATGGTGTGGTACGTAAAGGGTACTACAAATATATGATGACTTTGTTTGAGTTGATAGTTCTACGAACAGAAATATCACTCCAACATATTGCAGAAATCGGAGTGTTTCTTTCAATGCAACCAAGGATGAATACATTGCAGCTGAGAAGAAAGCAAGTAAATATTCCTCAAAGTAATGAGGAATATGATCTAGAATAATTATATCGATGAAGATGAATATTAAACTCTTATCCATTTCATCATTGATAAGAAGAGATGCACTGGTAGGACACACAGACACAGTCCTATGCGATCTGTGGTGTAAGAAGACTTGCTCAGTATTTCTGATCTTGAGCAAGATGGGAACAAGTGCTCAAAATCAGACGGTGAAGTTGAACACATTGGAAGAGACTCCAGAAATTCAAGAAGACAAAGATCAATACTGAGTCTACCAAACAAACAAAGATAAGTATTTGAATTGTGATTTCCTATATATCTAGTTGTTCAAGATGTGTACATAGATATGTTTCTAGATTCAGGAAATATATTATGCATATTAGAATATTTGTAGTTTACTACTAATATGCAGTTGATGGGTAAGTGGCTTATGTCATTGTACAACATTCCATTGCTACTTATGAAACCTGCTTGCTGAAATAATGTCTTGGAAATATGGACGGAATATAGAAAGTTACCGTATGTATATGGTATATAGATGATTGTTGCATTAGCGGAAATAGTTGCATGATTATATTTATCTTTATGCATGAGAATTTGTCATTTTGAATATGTTACGAAATGTTTCTAATCATACAACTGTATTTGACTTGTAGGAATGATTGTATACAATCACCTACAAGAGAAGAAATGATGAAGTTGCGGACGTACAAGAGAAGAATGATGTAGTTACATATGCACAAAAGAAGAATGATGCAAGTTGTAAATGTAAGATGCATTTACAGATGTACAAGAAGAGAATGTTAAAGAACAAGTTACAGAAGGGAGTTGTAAATCTTAGGCATGTTCCTACAGGGGAACAAGTAGCAGATGTGTTGACTAAGCCTCTCTCTTGTGCAAAGTTTGAATACTTTTGAGACAAGATTGGTGTGGTCTGAAAGGACCTCTCTTGAAAGAGGGAGTAAAAGTAGATGGAAGATGGATGCAATGGTGAGTAGCTTAGTCTAGAAAAGGGTAATTCTGGCTAGGCTTGTTTGGCCCGAAAGGGTTAGTAAGTCATATGAGGCCTATTGATCCTAGGCGAATTAGTATGTCTGGTTAGGATTGTTTGTCCCAAAAGGGTTAGTAAGCTAGACAAGGCTTGTTTGGTCCCCAGGAAGATCCATCTGTCTAACTAGGCTTGTTGGCTCGAAAGGGTTAGTAAGTTAGACAAAATGCCTAGAGAGATATACGAGAGAACTCACCGTGATGCTTCTCTGAGATAGTTAGAGGGAAAGAAGTGGTTAGTATGTCTGGCTAGGCTTGGTTGGCCCAAAAGCGTTAGTAATCTAGACACAGATTGTTTGGTCCCCAAGGAGATCAATCTGTTTGACTAGGCATGTCGGCCCAAAAGTTTTAGTAAGTCAGACAAGATGTTGTTGTAAGTGGTTTTAGTATTGTTATACAGATGATTGCTGAGATGTTTGCTTCAGTATTGTTATACTGATGATTATTGAGATGATTTCTTCAGTATTGTTATACTCATGACTGTTGAGATGTTTTCTTCAGTATTGTTAAATTGATGATTGTTGAGATGTTTTCTTCAGTATTGATGATTGTTGAGATGTTTGCTTCAATATTGCTATACTAATTTTTGATGAGATGTGTGCTTTAGTATTACTATATTGATGATTGTTGATTGTAGAGATGATTGCTGAGATAGTTTCAATATTCCTATACTGATGTAGCGGGATCAATATTTTCATACTGATGTTGTTTAGATGATTGTTGAGATAGTTTCAATATTACCATATTGATATAACAGATTCAACATTTTCATACTGATATTGATGTGGCAAGTTCGGTATTTTTCATATTGATATTGATGAGGAAAGCTCATTATTTTCATACTGATGTTGATGAGGTAGTTTCAATATTTCTATATTGATGTTGATAAGATAGTTTTGGGATTTATATACTGGTGATGGTGACATAATTTCAGTATTTCTATATTGATGTTGATAATGATGTTTCTTCAGCATTTGTACGTTTATGATGATGATGTGGTTATGGTCCCAACACCTTGTGTTGATGATGTTGATATGGTTGTGGTCCCAACACCCTGTGTTGATAATGTTGATGTGGTTGAAGTCATAACACTTTGTGTTTATGATGATGATGTTGTTTCAACATTTTTATGTTGATGATGATGATGATGTTCCAACATCTCTATGTTGATAATGCAGATGATGATATAGCATTTATTGATGATGTTGCTTTAGCAATAACATGCTAATGGTGTTGTTGCTGTTTCAGTATTCACATACTTATGATGCAGATGATGATGTTTCAGTATTTACCAATGATGCATATGTTGATGTTTATGTATTTACATACTGATAATGCAGATGTTGATGTTTCAGTATTTACATACTGATGATGCAGATGATGGTGTTTCAGTATTTACATACTAATGTTGTAGATTATGTTTCAATATTCACATACTGATGTTGAAGAAGAAGATCCAGTATTCGCATACTGATGTGGCATAAGCAAATTCATTATTCACATACTGATATTACATAAGAAGATTCAGAAGATGATTCAGTATTCACATACTGATGTTGAAGAAAAAGATTCAATATTCACATACTGATGTGGCAGGAGAAGATTCAGTATTCACATACTAATGTTACAGAAGAAGGTTCTGAAGATGATTCAGTATTCACATATTGATGTGGCAGAAGATGATTTAGTATCCACATATCGGATACTATAGAAGATGATTCAGTATTCATATACTGATAGAAGATGATTTACCACGTACAAAAGATGATTCAGTATTTACATACTGAGATTGCAGAAGATGGTCCAGCTGAGATCGATGATGAAAATGTATGATGATGTTCCAAAAATTCCTATGACATATAGAGATTCACCAAACAGTTGTACATATGTGATGATGGTTTTTGTTGATGTAGAATACCTTCCTAGTTAAGAGGGAGTGTTAAAGTATTGTAACTTTGGAAGATATTTTACTGTACTTTTGTTGTATTCTCCTTCGAAGATGTTATTCCTCCATTAGGATATGTCCTTGATGTAATTGTTCATGTAAAAGTCATGAGGTAAACCATCTGTTGTAAGTAGAGGAAATAGTACCCACAAAAGTAATATATAAAATGTATTTTGAGTCTCCCAATGTAGATTAGACCTAATTAGGGAACCTGGCCAACCTAGTTATTTATTTGAGGGAATCACCTAATGAATATAAATAGGTGAGGTGCCTCTCTCATTCTCACACATATTACACTCAAGTATTGCGCTGGAGAGAGAGAGAGAGAGAGAGAGAGAGAGAGAGAGTCTACTGTGGAAAATGAGAAACTATTCTTGTTGCTAGGTTTTTTACATTGTACTTGGTCGAATTCTATGCTGAGAAAGTTTTGCGGGGTTTTCTCCCTTGTGTGTTCCCCAAGGAAAATATTTGTGTTCTCTTGTGTTGTTGTACTTGTCTTTATCTCAATGATCCTTTTTATTATGGTTATGATATTATGATGCTAAATTTTTTATATCTTGTATAACCATTAAAAATCTAACTGTCTTTAGGTGAAATATAGAGACTAATCCAGAAAAGGAAACAAATGACCAATTACAATGCTTGTAGCCTCATTGGATAACATTTTATAGTTGTTATAAGCACTAAATGAAATAACTTGATTAAACTACGAGAAATGGAGAACTGAATCAAAACTTGTATGCACATGTATTTGCTAGAATTTAGCCTACCAAGCCACGAAGGATTCCTATAATCACAAAAAGTAAGCAAGTGTAGAACTAGATCAATACAGGGAAAGCAATGAAAAATGGGGTTATATTATCTATGAAGACTACCAATTCAATTTATAATGCATTCCCTTTTTTTGTTTTTACTCATATTTATGATATAGAGATAGACATAGTTATTTGAAGTGTGAACAAGAGTAGAAAAATAGTGCAAAACTAGAATAAGGATCTTCAGGAAAGATTATTGTTAAAAAAACAGGATCGTAAAGAAACAACAATAAACAATAAACAAGATTCAAATACTAAAACACATTACAATACAGACATAGATAAAACGTGGTTCACCCAATATGGGCTACGTCCACATAGAAATTGACAATCCTCTATTATTATACCATCCAACAAAATGAAGGGATACAATTTGCAACAACCCTGATGCACTTCCTCTTCACTCTCTCACTGTCTCTCTCACACAATCACATAGTGTTTTAGAATGCTACAATACAATACAAAGACGTATTACAATGCTTTCCTTTTATAGGGGAATTACAATGGGAAAATACCACAGGTCACCCACTACCATGGTCCCTCATACTGTTGGACAACAAACATCCCACCCCACATCCCCTGCTAGTATGAGTGTATAGTAAAACTGGGGTACAAACACAGCTGAACAATAACATTTATGAATATGGAAGTTTAGGCTCCACAACGAGCAATCTCCCAATTGGAGACTAGTCACAAAAAATCTATCGATGTTGCACTTGTTGGACTATGCTCTGAATATTGGACTTGGCAAATTTATCTTCTTCATCTTCATGCTTGAAGGCCAACTGAAATCGAGCAGGAACTTAATTTCTCTCTGTTTAGTACCTTCATTAACATGTCTACATGATTCTAGTTAGTATGTATCTTTTCCAACTTTAACTGTTCATCTTCCAGAACATATCTTATGAAATGGTACTTTAGTTGTATATGTTTAGTCTTCGAATGAAAAGTTGTGATATTTCCAAGATGAATGGCACTCTGGTTGTCACTGTACAACCTTCTATTCTCTTGCTTCTTACCCAATTCCTCCATGAACCTCTGCAACCAAATCATCTCTTTACTAGACTTAGTAGCAGCAACATACTCTGCTTCCGTTGTTTAAAGTGAAACAACCTTTTGAAATTTTGAAATACAACTTTTTTTGTTCCACTTACAGTAAAAACATACCTTGTGGTGCTCCTCCTATTGTCTTTATGACATTCCATATCTACATCAACATATCCATGTAGAACAATGTCTAAACCTCCAAATCATAATGCATGATAATTGGTACCTCTTCAATACATGAGAATCCAATGTATTGTCTTCCAATCCTATTTACCTAGATTGTTCATATACCTACTCACAACTCCCACTTCATGTGCAATATATGGTCTTGTGCACACCATGGCATACATCAAGCTTCCAACTGCCGATGAATAAGGAACCTTGAACATTTATTTTATCTCTTCCTCTGTCTTGGGACACATCTCCTTACTTAGTTTGAAATGGATGGCCAAAGCTGTACTAACTAGTTTTGCATTCTTCATCCTAAAACTCTTCAGCAGATTTTCTATGTACTCACCTTGATACAAGGTCAATTTACGATTTTTCTTGTCTTTTGTTATTCTCATACCAAGGATTTCCTTTGAAGCACCCTAATCCTTCATCGCAAATGATTTAGCTAGTTTCCTTTTGAGCACATTTATATCCTGCATGTCAGACATTGCAACACGCATTTCATCCACATATAATAACAAGATAATATATCTTCCATTATCTATCCTCTTGAAATAAACACAGTGGTTAGAATGGCATATACTATAACCCTGCTTTGTCATAAACTTATCAAATTTTAAATACCACTTCCTTGGATCTTTCTTCAATCCATATAATATCTTCTTCAACCTGCAACCAAATTCTCCTTCCCTTTAACCTCATACCCCTATGGATGTTGCATATAAATATATTCTTCCAAATACCCATGGAGAAAGGTTGTTTTTACATCTAACTGTTCAAGATGCAAATCTTCTACCATCACTATACTTAAGAGAGTCCTAATTGAAGTCATTTTAACAACAGGAGAAAATATTTCATCAAATTATATACCTTTATTTTGTGCAAACCCTTTAAAACAAGTCTATCCTTGTACCTCTTCTTTCCTCCATCTCCTTACTTCAACCTGCAAACCCATTTATTCTGTAATGCTCTTTTTCTTGTAGGCAACTCAACCAAATCCTAGGTCTGGTTTTTTACCACTTATTCCATCTCCTCATTCATTCCTTCCTCCTACTTATTTCTAGTGTATGTTAATATTTCATATGCTTAGCTAGATATCATTAGTGTTTAATCCAAATTCACAATAGTAGCATATGCAGAATCGCTGAAAGAAACACAATCACAATATAGACCCAATATTTATCCTGGGAAACCCTCAAGAGGAAGAAAACCCAACAAAAATTCCTCTGTATAAAATGTATAAGTTAAAACCCCAAAAAAGGTATTCTCGTCCTTGCTGGTATCTCTCTCTCTCTCTCTCTCTCTCTCTCTCTCTCCTATGCCCTATACAAGTGAGTGAGTTTGTGTTCTAATGAGAAACACAGATCCTCTATTTATACACTTTGAGTCACTTTACTTTTACCCTAACAAGTCGGCCCCACTAAACTGACTGGGCCGACTTCACCTAGGAAGAATCAAAACAATATTACATATTATTCATTGGGGTACTATTGACCTAAATTACAATGGAGGCTTTACCTCATGACTCTATGATGACCAAATACAATACTAACATCCCGACAGAGGAATAATAACATCTCCCTTGGGATACATCAGTAAATACATTTATAATATCCTTTGAAGTTACAATATTTCAACACACCCCCTTGACGAGAAGGGTATTCTGTTGACAACATCATCATCAACTATAGGAGTAACGAGAGAGAGTATCTTCAGCAGTATCAAGCTAATACATCTACACATCATAGGAAGTTTTCAACAATCATCAGTAGCTGGAACAATTACTCTTCAATGTCTTCATCTTTTGCAGCACACATTCACTTGATCCTTTTTGCAACAACAATTCGATCTTTTGATCCTTCATAGAAGCACTTTGATCTTATCGATCCTTTGTAGTAGTACTTCGATCTTCTTGATCCTTTGCAGCAGCACTTTGATCTTCTCGATCCTTTGCAGCAACACTTCGATCTTCTTGACCCTTTGCAACAACACTTCGATCTTCTCGATCCTTTACAACAACACTTCGATATTCTTGATCCTTTACAACAGACTTTGATCTTTTTGATACTTTGCAGCAACACTTTGATCTTCTTGTTCCTTTGCAGGAGCACTTCGACCCTCTTGATCCTTTGTAGGAGAACTTCGATCTTCTTGATCCTTTGCAGAAACATTTTGATCTTCTTGATCCTTTGTAGCTGCACTTCGACCTTTTCGATCCTTTTCCTCCACACTAACTGCAATACACATGATATATTTGCGAGATGATCAATCCCTATCATTTTAGGACATACATCCAAGGATTATGCAATCCTCTATCATCATACTCCCCCTTAACGAGGAGGGTCCATTGTATCGACTAGTTGATTTGTCCACAAATGAATGCAAGACCATATTGTCCGCAAGGACTTTGGCGTAGACCATCCTCAACTTGTTAGAGATAGGACCACTCTAAGCGAGTGTTATACTACGACATCTACATGTACATGTAGGCATACTCTTCATGCAAGAGTATCGTCTGCAACTACAGATCTCGATTGAGCCTAGATACAGGCCCTGTTTTCTGTAAAGAATATCATAGGACATCCTCAATGTAAAATCTAGGACCACTCCATGCGATTGTTATAATACGATGTCCTTAAGGACTCATCGTAGGACATCCTCAACATTAAAGCTAGAACCATTCTCAAGCGAATGGTAGACTACAACATCCACATATAAATGTAGGTAAACTCTCCATGTGAGAGTAACTTCTGTAAGGAAGATCTTGACCACACCTAAATGCAGGCCCTATCGTCCGTAAGGACTCATCGTAGAGCATCCTTTGTTTCAAATATAGGACCACTCCTAAGCAAGAGTTATTCTACGACATCAACAAATGAATGTGGGTACACTCTCCATGCGAGAGTAACATCTACAGGGCCATCCTTAGCTAGTAAGGACCACTCATGGGAACAGAGTGTTATTTCCTGCAATACCATCCTCAAGAGAGGATACTATCATCCACAATTGAATGTCGGACCTTGTCAGCATTTTCAGGCGTACTTGGCCTCTTTCATACTAGAGCTTCATTATCATTGCATCATCAATTATAGTCTTATAGTCACTCCCCCTTTCTAAGGAGGATCCATATCATCAACCTGCTCCCCTTCGACCGAGGAGGGTTCATATCTTCGACATGTTCTTCCTTTTCGAGGAGAGTCCATATCTTTGACTTGCTCCTCCTTTCTGAAGAGATTCCATATCTTCATCATTCCTTCTTGCAAGGAAAGTCTTTTCTGACTACACCAAGCTTGTCACATAAATATTCAAACTTTACTTGAGATAGAGGCTTGGTCATCACATCAGAAACTTGCTCATCGATACTCACATATTGGATCTTTATAGGTTCCTTTTGTACCATATCCCTTTTATAAAAGCACCACATTTCTATGTGCTTTGATTTATCATGGAACAAGGGATTCTCTGTCGTATTTATACAACTTTGGTTGTCATAAAGAATCACTGTGGTATCCCACTCCATGACAAATAGACCTGACATCAGTTTCTGAAGCTATGTCGCTTCACAACTAGCGAGCAAGCTGATATGTACTCTGCTTTAGCTGTGTTGAGAGAAACATTGGACTATTTATTACTCAACAATGAGATCATGGTGGATCCCAGACAATAACATCCACCTGAGGTGCTCTTTATGTCTGTAGTACTTCCTTCCAATCTGAATCTGTATATACATACAATATGTAGTCATGATCTCTAACATCATTATAGTCAAAATATATCGTACCTTTTAGATACCTCATCACATGATTTGTAGCTATCAGGTGAACCCATCTAGGTTTAACTAGATACTGACTTAAGGTGTTCACAACAAAGCATATATCTGACCTTATATTTGTCAGATACATCAATGACCCAATAAGTATATGTCTATACTAAGTCATATCCACTAACTCTAATGATTCATCAGATAAAAGCTTCAGGTCGGTGTCCATGGGTGCATCAGGGGAATTTTTAGGTCTAAAATGGGCATCATAAGAGATATAATAAAATATTATGAGTTAGGCATTTTGTGGGGAAGGTATATTTACAACTCATCTCTTACACTATAACCAATGCAACTATGGTTAAGTTAAATTGAAAATATGTCTAAAATAAAACCAATAAAAAAACATCTTTAATATGACTAAAAGTAAAGTACTTTTGAGTACATAAATTACGTTTAAATATAATATGATTGATATGACTAAAAGCAAAGTACTTTTGAGTACATAAATTACTTTTGGATATAATATGATGAAGTACTTATATAGTAATATACTCATAAAATAAAATATATTAATTTTGAAATTTGAAGCATAAGTTACTTCTTCAATAGTCAAAATATGTTTATAAACCATGTATTTATAGTTTTGAATTTTAAACATAAAGTTAAATTTAAATGAATAAGTTGTCATTTCACACACACATATATATATTAAAAATAGAAATTAATTTTAAAATATAAATATAAAACTATAAATTAAAAAAAAAACATTTTTTAAATTTATTTTTCATTTTTTTAATACACCTTCAAAATCACGTGTAAACTCATTTTTAATGGTTTCTTGTGATATATATTATGTATATTATATATCATTTTTAATGCAATAATTAATAACATCATTAAATAAATTTTAAAAAAAAATTGTTAATATTAGGATAAAGGAATAGTACATAAATTTTTATCACAAAAAGTTGAGTTAATATTAAGCAAATAAAAATATATGTAATAAACACTATTATTATATATAATAAGAATTATAATAATATAATATCTTATTATGATATAATAGTTTATTCAATTTGCTACAGTAAGACTTTGTGCATGTATTTGGTTTTGTAACTTGAATGTACATGTCTAATTTATATTGGTATAGGTNAAGTGATTTTGATTTTAAATAAAGATTTGACATATATATTTTAAATATTGAAAAAGTAATTACATAATTTTAGTTTTGAATAGAGCATTTACTTTTTTTTTTATATTTGTAATTTATTTTATATTGAAATATAAAGAGTACTTTAGTACATTTATATTATATTCAAAAATAATTTATGAGTACGATTTTCATAATGAGTACTTTACTTACAACATTGATATAGTTAACTATGGGTTTTCACTAACTATTTACAATTTGACAAATACGCATTCTTAACTTAACCAATACCATCTCAACTATTATAGATGATGTCATCCTCTAGAATGTTATTGGTTCTTTTAAAATGAATTTTGATAGTACATTTTTTGTTTTGAGGCCCATTTTTTACCTCAGAATTTCCCTAATGTGGCCATGGCTTTACATTCCAACAAATCAAATATTTTCAATATTTCTACTGCATACTTTCCCTGGTTCAAAAAGATTCCTTATGGGCTCTTCCACACTTCCAGCATAAGAAAATAATGCATCAATCCAAGATCTTTCATCTCGAATTCTTAGGATAGCTTCTTCTTTCTTTCTGTGATTTGTTTCCCATTTCCAGTTAGAAATAGATCATCTACATATAGTAATAGTATGAGAGGTTCATCATCCATAATATTCATGTAAAGGTTAGGATCATCAACTTTACTTTTGGTAAAGCCCAAGCTTGTCAATAAGCTATCTATTCTACCATACCAAGCTCTAGGAGCTTACTTCGGTCCATACAAAGCCTTTTCAACTTACATACATGAGTCACTATGTCTTCGACTTCAAATCCTTGCGGTTGTTCGATATAAATCTCTTCCTCAATCATACAATTCAGGAAGGTTGTCTTTACATCCATCTGGTGTAGATTCCACTTCATCATGGAAGCAAGTGCCATGATGGTTCTGATGGAAGTGTACCTTGCTATTAGCGAAAATGTCTCTTCATAATCAATCTCCTCTTTCTGAGAGAATCCTCTAGCCACAAATATTGCCTTGTACTTTTCAATACTTCCATCAGCAGCATGTTTTGTCTTGTAGATCCATTTCAAACATACCATACTCTTGTTTTTTGGTTTGGGTACTATATCCCAAACATCATTCTTCATTATTGACTAGTATTCTTCTTTCATTGCTTCCACCCATTATTTCTTCTGGACAACTTCCTCATAGTTGGTGGGTTCTTGATCTACAAGGTCACACATCAAAGCTACATAACTAGAGTATGGCTTTGATCTTTTTCTTGTTCTTATGGAGCCTTATGGAGCTCCATACTTTTCTGCTTCTTGTATGATTTCTCTTACCCAAGCAGATTTTCTCTTTCGATATATATCCATAGTAAGGCATTCCTAAGGTTCTAGCATATCATGATATTCATATGCTACTATTTCGGGAGAGGTTTCAGCCTCTCCTTTTTGGGAGGTACATCCTCTTCATGTACTTCTTCAAGTTGACACCTTCTAGATTTCTTAAGATTTGTCTCTTCATCAAATGTTACATCTCTACTAATCTCTATATGATGGAATCCTGAAATGTATATCCTGAAGGATTTAGAGACTTCACAGTATCCAACAAATATTCCCTTATTTCTAGAAGGATCCAACTTGGTTCTCTTCTCTTTTGGAATATGTACATATATTAGACAACCAAATATCTTGATATGAATCACTTCAGGTTTCTTTCCTTTATACATTTCTTCAGGAGTCTTAAATCCAAGAGCAATGTGAGATAATCTATTTGTTCACATACACGGTTTTTCTTGCTGCTTCAGCCCATAGGTGAATGGGGAGGTCTTGGTCATGAATCATTGTTTTCACTGCTTCCATAATGGTTCTATTCTTTCTTTCTGCAACACCATTCTATTGATGATTGTAGGGAGTGGTTAGTTCCCTCTTAATTCCTGCCTCATTTCTTTCTTTCCGCAACACCATTATTTTGAAGTATATTCTCCACCATTATCTGATCCTGGTGTCTTGATTCTTCTTTTTGAATGTCTCTTTATCAAGGCTTTGAATTCCTTCAATTTTTTAACACTTCAGTCTTGGTTTTCAAGAAATATATCCATGTCTTTCTTGAATAGTCATAAATAAATGTAACATAATATTCATATCCACTTAAAGATGTGGAGGGAATAAGACCACATACATTAGAATGAATTAATTCCAACGTACATTTTGTCTTTGTTTCACTTTTCGGAAAGGGATTCTTGATGTTCTTTCCTCTTGCACATCCTTTGCAAGGTCCTTCATGATCAATCTTCAGATATTGTAAACCTGTTACAACCTTTCTCACATAGAGTAGTGCTTTGTAATTGATGTAATCAGGAATCCTACTATGCCATAGTTCACTTGAGCTAGTGGTCTCATGGATGAGGGTTGTCTCTGGATGTCCTTTGAGTTTGTACAGTCCTCCTTCTTATTCACCAATGACCACAACATCTTCAAGTGTCTTTCCTTTGGACCACATAAGCACTTGTCCATCTATAAAAGCAACTCTATATCCTTTCTTATCTAGTGTTGAGATGGAAAGTAGGTTCTTTTTCAAACCTGGTACATATAGTACTTCCTTAATCTTCGTGGAAGTTCTAGAGTCGAGCTTGTAGCTTAATTCACCAATACCTTTGATGGGATATTGATTGTCATCTCCTAATGATAATTTTTGAGGAGAGATATTTTCTTCAAGTCTTGATAGAGTTTGCTTCTTCCCTATCATGTGCTTTGAACCACCACTATCAATAAGCCATGTATCTTCTCCAGGTGTCACAGACCCAAATAGTGTTGAGAATAGTACATCTTCTTCTTCTTTTGTTAGTCTCTTTTGAGGTATTTCTTCTTCCTCATCTTCATCTAGATGAGCATGATGTCTTTTGTTGTTCTTATTCTTTGATGGACACTCTCTAGAAAGGTGTCCTATCTTATGTCATTTATAGCATTGATACTTTGAGTAATTTTTCTTCTGATTATTTTCTCTTTTCTTTTTAAACTTTTTCTTTGAAGGTTTATGAATACCCTACTTGAATTTTGATTGTTTTCTTCCTTTAGTATGGATGGCTAGATCTTGATTATATTCTCTAAGTAGAGATTCTTTGTTAGTTACTCTAGCTTCTTCTTGAATGCAATCTTCCCATACAATGTCAAACTTCATACTTTATTTTCTGGCACACAGAGTCTGTATAAATGAATCTCAAGGTCTAGTGAGACCATTGAGAGCAGTCATAACTAGTTCATCCTCATCAAGGGTGTCTCTAATGGCACTTAGTTGTTCCCTAAACTGGGATACCCTTGTGAAGTAATCTTGAATTGATTCTCCTTTACTCATCTTGGTGCCCTTCAGCTGAGCTCTCAAATTCATCTTTCTGTTGATGTTCCTTCCCTCATACATTCTGGAAAGTGCATCATACATTTTCTTTGGTGTCCTCTTCTTAGATAACATTTGAGGTATCAAGTGATCTTTGATAGAATCAATAATGATCCTCATTTCCTTGATTAGGTCTTGCTCATGATTCTCCTTAGCTTCAACTTCTATTGGTTCTGCAACTTCATCCTTGATGTACTTCTCAAGACCATTCTCTTTAAGAATGATACTAGTCCTATACTTCCATGCTAGGAAGTTTTATATGCCTTCCAATTTGTCCTCAAACTTAGTGCTTGGGGCCATCCTATCCAGGAGGTCACTAAAAAGTGAAATTTCTCAAAATGAAAAGATGACCTTACCAAGAGATGCACTTGACTGAGACGGGTTGGTTGGTCCACTTGATTTCTGGAGATCCCAAATCTTCACCCTTCAAGTCTTACTTTTGAGGTTCCAATTTTCATAGAATTTATGGTTTTGGTTTTTTGCGGTTTTCTAGTTCAGGGCCAACCTAGGGTTTTGGATTTACCAGAGATTCAACCACCCAAAAAATTCGATCCTGGGCTCAATAGATTTTCTTTAGGGAGGCGCAAATTTCTATGCAAGAAGATCTTCAAAATTCCAAACTCTACATAAACCCTAATTTCTTCGGGAGGCAGAGGAGAGAGAGTTTCACCTTGTGAAAGTTGTTCTATTTAGGCTAGCTCTGATACCATGTTAATGTTTCATATGCTTAGCTAGATATCATTAGTGTTTAATCCAAATTCACAGCAGTAGCATATGCAAAATAACTGAAAGAAACACAATCACAAGATAGACACAATATTTATCCTGGGAAATCCTCAAGGGGAAGAAAACCCAGCAAAACTTCCTTTGTATAAGATGTATAAGATAAAACCCCAAAACAAGTATTTTTCTCCTTCCTGGTATGTCTCTCTCTCTCTCTCCTATGCGCTACACAAGTGAGTGAGTCTGTGTTCTAATGGGGAACACATCTCCTCTATTTATACACTTTAAGTCACTTGAATTTTACCCTAACAAGTCGGCCCCACTAAATTAATTGGGCTGAATTCACCTAGGAAGAATCAAAAAAGTATTATATAGCATTCATTGGGGTACTATTGACCCGACTTACAATGGAGGCTTTAGCTCATAACTCTATGATGACCGAATACAATAGTAACATCCCGATGGAGGAATAATAACATCTCCCTTGGGGTACATGAGTAAAATACTTTTAGAATATCCTTTGAAGTTATAATATTTCAACAGTTTCTACCTGCATTGCCTCTTCATAACATTTTGGTTCACCAGAATCAATCATCAATATATAATACAGTGAAGGAGAGAATCGTTTAGGGGATATAATTAACCTGGTATATCTTCTTACACTTGTAGGAGTTTGAGGTGCCTCCTGTTATTTTTTATTTTATGGTACCTTCGAAACTTCATTTTCTTTGATTTCATCAAGCATTGCGTGCTCTGTGTTTTCCTTTTCCTCTTTCTTTCCCTGCAACGTATATTTGTATATGACCTTTTCATTAAATACCAAATCTCTACTGCTAGTGATTTTTTATTTTCATAATCCCATAAGCGATAACCAAAATCATCAACCCTGTATCCAATAATGGTGCATTTGTTGTATTTAGCCTCAGGCTTTGTTCTATTTTCTTTATCAATATGGACAAATGCTTCACAACCAAAAGTTCTGATAAATGAGTAGTTTACCTTTTTACATGTCCATACCTCCTCTGAAATTCCACTATCCAAAGCACTTGAAGACCTTCTATTTATAAAATAAATATAAGTATCTATAGCAGCATCCCAAAACTATAAAGGCAACCCTACATGAAATATCATACACCTTGCACGCTCCATGATCATCTTATCTGACACACCATTTTCTTGTGGTGTTATTGGGACTATGTTCTCTCTACGGATCCCATGGTATGAATAGTAACTATCAAACTCCTTGTTGTAGCATTCACCTCCATTATCAAGTCTGAGACATTTCAACTTATTCCCTATCTCATTCTCAACCAAAACTTTCCACTTCTTAAAAGTAGAAAACACATTAGATTTATGTATAATGCAATAAACCCAAGTTTTCCTTGTTGCGTCATCAATAAAAGTAACATAATAATGAGATCCACTGAGATATTGTACCTAAGTTGGTCCCCATACATCTGTATGCACATTCTCTAGCTTTTCACTCTTCTTATGTTTCCCAACCCTGAAAAATCTAACTCTCTTTTGTTTTCCATAAACACAATTCTCACATAATTCTGAACTTGCATGCTTCAAATCTGGAATTAATTTCCTTGAGTGGAGAATCTCCATCCCATTATCACTCTTGTGGCCAAGTATTTGATGCCACAATGTTGCACTTGTTTTTGTGCAAGCTACAAAGATATAATAATTAGTATTATGAGGACATAAATACAACGTACCTATCCTATCTCCTTTTTCTATTGTCGGTCCTCGTTTAGTGATCTTCCAACATGTTTCTCCAAAAGCAAACAAACAACCTCTATCTCCCAACCGCCTTGTTGAGATAATATTTCTTTTCATAGAAGGAATATGCCTTACATCTCTTAGCAACCATTCATTTCCATTATTTAACTTCATTTATACCTTACCCATTCCAAGAATTTTACATGGTTCATCATCCCCTAATAAAACATGTCCAAAATCACCTGGAACATAATCATGAAATAATTTCCTATGGGGTGTAGCATGACAGGAAGCCCCTGAATCTACTGCCCAATAATCACTAGTATTATCTAATGCAATAATCAAAGCATCTTGTAACACATCACCTGATACATTTGCATATTGAGTAGTCTCTTGGTGCATGTCTCCTTTCTTCTTTGGAGCTATGCAGTCTCTATTCAGATGTCCTCTCTTACCACAATTCCAGCACTCTATCTTTCCCAGTCTGGACTTGGATATGCCCTTTCTAGACTTGTTACGATTACCTAGGATCCTTCATCTCTCCCTTTGTCTTCCCATTCTCTCCATGGTCAATGCATTACCTGATGTCTCACCTATGCTTTTTTTTGCATTTCCTCACTAAGAATAACACCAACAACATTATCAAATTTAAGAGTGTTTAAACTAGGTACAAAGTTACATATATCCATGACCAAGCCATTCCATCTTTCTGGCAATGAGCACATGATTAGAATATCCATAACCTCATCATCAAAGTTCACTTTTATAGAACTTAGATAACTAGTAATCGTAATAAATTCATTTAAATGGTCAACAACATATCCACCTTCTGACATCTTCATATTAAATAAGAACTTCATTAAAAATATCTTTTTGGAAGCATAGGGTTTTTCATAGAGCTTATCCAATGCACTCATCACACCCTCTGTTGTCTTTTCTTTTGAAATATTGAAAGCCATCGATGAACCCAAGAACAATCGTATTGCTCCCAATGCCTTGTTGTTAAGAACCTCCCATTCTTCATCTTTCATAGTCGCTGATTGTTTTGTTTTTCTGCCCAACAGTAGGAGTAGATCCTTCTGGTACATATAGTCCTCTATTTGCACCTTCCTTCTTCTACCATTTCTCCCACTCGAACCAGGAACCCTTCTTTCTTGCGAATTTACCATCCAAATAGGCCATTTGGCTCTGATACCAATTGTTAGAAAAACAGGATCATAGAGAAATAACAATAAACAATAAACAAGATGCAAATATTAAAACACATTACAATATAGACACAGATATACCGTGGTTCACCCAAGAAGAGATACCTCCACATATAAATTGTCAGCCCTTTATTATTATACCATCTAGCAAAATGAAGGGATACAACCTGCAGCAACCCCATTTCACTTCCTCTTCATTCTCTCACAGACTCTCTCACGCAATCACAAAGATTGTTTTACAATGCTACAATACAATACACAATCGTATTACAATTCTTCCCTTTTATATGGGAATTACCATGGGAAAAAACCATGGGTCACTCAATACCATGGGCCCACAAAATGTTGGCCAATAAACATCCCAAAGATTTCTTATGGGGGGCCGTCGGCCCTCGCATCCCCTACTGGGAAGAGTGTATAGTAAAATTGGAGTACAAACACATCTGAACAATAACATCTCTGAATTTGGAAGATTAGGCTCCACAACCAACACTTATAATCCAAAGTTTATTGACATAGACAGATGATTGCAAGACAAGAAACAACTAAACTACTCATGTAAACATAGATCTGTAGTCCACATACACAACATGAACATCAATATAGATATAACTATATTCTTATAATCAATAACAAAGAAACAAATGTGGATTATGAACATTCAACTAAAAGAAACACAAAGCAAAACCTCTCTAGAGTAGTGGGCCCTCCTTCCTGGCAAGGCTATAAGTTATGTCATAAAAAGTAGTAGAACATATGACGCAATTTCAATAGTGTTGATGTATTTGTAACTTCGGAATGTATTCACTTGTATATCTCATGTATTGTACCCCGATGTTCCTATCGGGAGTTTCTATAATGTAAACAAGTCATGTCAAGTCATTGTGGGTAATCCTCCTATTGTTCAAGGGTTAAAGTCCCCGCAGTTGCGGGGCCCTAGGGTTATTAGACTCTCCTAGAGAAGTCGTCCCTAGTGAGTCATTGTCAAGTTTGGAATTAGTATAAATAGAGAGTGAGCCTCTCTAAGCATAGCTGAGGAAGAAGAAGTTGTTGGGGATAGAGAGAAAGAGGCTACTATTGTCGGGATATCATCTTACTATTTTTGGGGCTTTGCTATTGGTGTTGATTCTATCTCTGAGGAAGTTGCGGGTTTTTCTCCTTTATGGTTTCCCCAAGGAAAATTTTTGTGTTCATTGTCTCATATGTTTGATTGTTGTGCTTGTTATTCTCTCAGTTAAGATCCTAAGTTAATGCTAGCTTAAATGATAAAAATATAACATGGTATTAGAGCTAACCTGAGAGGAAAACACCGTGCAGCTGCGGAAACTAGGGCTTCCTACTTTTTGGATCTCTCTCCGCATATTTTCAGCAAAAGAAGGTTGGGTTGACTCTCCTCCCCAGGGTGCATCTTTCTGTCGAAGCATAATCTGATTATGAGCATTTTCAGTTATTGACTTGACACTGCTGCTGAAAATTAGGGCTTTCCACAGAAGTGGAATTTTTGAGTGAGCCCAGGCCTGGATTGATCTCCTCCTCAAAATCAAAGTTTAGATATCAAGAACAAATCTTTTGGTTGGATATAACTCTAGGAAAGTCAAACCCTAATCTACTCCTGAACCAGCTCTGCAAAAATTCAGCTCCAGATCCAGATCCGACATCTTAACTTGGTAAGATCTAAATCTTTTGTATTTCCATTTGAGGTTCTCAGTTAAGATGTCTCATCATACCAAGCTTGATGAAAAGCTTGAGGGAGATGATAACTTCAGAGCCTGGAAGTATAGGATCTCCCTGGTCCTGGAAGAAAATGAGTTGGACTCCTACATCAATGAGGAGATTCTAGTTCCAAAGGGAAATGAGGCTAAGGCCTTACATAAGAAGAAGTTGGTTATGGCTAAGAGGATTATTGTTGATTCAATCAAGGATCACCTCATACCATAGGTGTCCTCCCTTAAGACACCTAAATCTATGTTTGATGCCCTAACCAAACTGTTTGAAGGAATGAACATAAACCAGAAGATGACCTTAAGGAACCAATTGAAGAATGTGAAGATCCATAATGCGGAGACCATACAGCCATATTTCACAAGGGTCTCCTAGATCAAAGAATAGCTTGAAGTAGTGGATGAAGGAGTGGAGAATGTAGATATTGTAATGACCACCTTGAATGGTCTCCCTAGGACATGAGACTCTTCCATTCAAGGGATCTGTGCCAGAAAGAAGCTAGTCAAGTTCAAAAGACTATGGGAAGAAGGCTCCTAAGTAGAAGCTTGGATAGCAGCTCAAGAAGAAAATATGGGAAGTGAAGATCAAGCTCTCACAGTACAATCCAAGAAAACCAGAACTAGCCACCACAGAGGTAATTACTCTCACTAGAAGAGTAACTTTAGAAAGCATAGAGATATGTCTAAGTCATTTGCTATACATGTGATGAAAGAAGGACACTTTGCTAGATATTTTCCTAGAAACAAAAGTAGATCTCACAAGAAGAAGGGAAACAAGAGAAGACATCATGCTCATGCTGTAGAGGATGATGAACCTTCCACAAAGAGAACCAAACAAAACAATGATGATTCTTCAAGTGATGAAGAATATGTTCTGATTTCTGCTCTCATGGGAACTATCACACATGGTAGCAATGATTAGCTTATATACAGTGGTGGTTCCAAACATATGACAAGATTCAAGGAATCCTTTGTGAAACTATCTGAACATGAATCACCTCACAAGGTGAAACTTGGAGATGACTACCAGTATCCAATAAAAGGTAGCGGTGAATCCTCATATAAGATAGACTTTGGAAGCTCTATCAAGATGAAAGATGTATTGTTTGTACCTAGACTAAAGAAGAACCTCCTCTCCATATCTGCATTGGATGCAAAAGAAATGAGGGTTGCATTTGTAGATGGCCAAGTCCTCATGTGGCCAAAGGGAAAGTCTTTTGATGATGCAGTAGTGATTGGGGAACAAGAAGGAGGACTATACAAATTGAAGGGCCAACCAAAACAATATTTGGTTCATGACTGGGTAGAACCAAATGAGCTTTGGCATAGAAGGCTTGTACATGTGCATTATAGAGCACTGCCACTTGCAAGCAAAGTTGTTGAAGGTCTCTCGGAAATGCAGACAAAACATGAAGGTGTATGCAAAGGATGTACGATAGGGAAGAACACAAAGAAGACATTTCCAAGTAGTGGAGTAAGGAAAAAGGAATCTTGGAAATCATCAACTCCGATGTATGCGGCCCAATGTCATCTAGTTCATTAAGCGGGTATGTATACTATGTTCCTTTTATTGATGATTTTTCAAGAAAGACATGGATATACTTTATGAAGAACAAAGATGAAGTATTCAGCAAGTTGAAAGAATTCAAAGCCTTGATTGAGAACCACACTGAAAAGAAGATCAAGACCTTTCAATCAGATAATGGTGGAGAATTCACATCAAATGAATTCAAAGAGTTATGCAAAGACCCAGGGATTAAGAGGGAGTTATCCACTCCATATAATCCACAACAGAATGGGATTGCAGAAATAAATAATAGAACGATCATGGAAGCCGCAAGGGCCATGCTTCATGATCAAGATATTCCCATGCATTATGGGCAGAAGCTTCCAGAATAATGGTATATTTACAGAACCGTACTCCACACAGAGTACTCGAGAAAAAGACACATGGAGAAGTCTTCTCCGGCAAGAAACCAGAAGTTAGCCATCTCAGAATATTCGGTTGTCCTGTATACATACATATTTCGAAAGAAAAGAGGATGAAGTTAGATCCTTCAGGAAAGAAGGGTATATTTGCGGGATACTCTGAAAGATTGAAGGCTAACAGAATATACTTCCCAGGATTCAAGAAGATTGACATCAGCAGAGATGTAACATTTGACGAAGATTCAGCCTACATCAAATCTAGGAAGAAACCAGCTGAAGAACCTGAAGAAACATAAGCACCCAAAATTCATGATACAACCATGAATGAATAAATTCAAGAAGAGGATTGAGAATTAGAAGAACCTCAAGAACCTGTGGATCCACCTCAGGAGAAGAATCCTCACAAGAGGAAACCTGCTTGGGTACGTGAAATTATCCAAGGTGCAGAAATATATGGAGCTTCAGAAGAAACACACAGGGGAAGGAAGAGAACTAGGTACTGCTCTAGTTATGTAGCCCTGCTATGTGAAATTATTGATAAAGAACCTTCCAACTAAGAAGAAGCAGCATAAAGAAAAGAATGGAAGGATTCTATGATCGAAGAGTATCAATCGATCATGAAGATTGATGTTTGGGATGTTGTCCCAAGACCAGAAGGGAAGTCCATTGTAACTTCCAAATGGAGCTACAAGATCAAGCATGCTGCAGATGGCAACATAGAGAAATATAAAGCAAGATTCATGGCTCGTGGATTCTCCCAGAAAGAAGGAATAGACTATGAAGAAAATTTTTCACTTGTATCCAAATACACTTCCATCAGATTAGCACTTGCTCTGGCTACAGTGATGAAATGGAAGATACACCAGATGGATGTCAAGACTGCTTTCTTGAATGGTGTAGTAGAAGAGGAAGTGTATGTGGAGCAACCACTTGGTTTTGAGACACATGACAGGGAGTCTCATGTGTGTAGATTGAAGAAATCCCTATACGGTTTGAAACAGGCACCTAGGACATGGTACGGAAGAATTGATGGCTTTCTATCCAGTTTGAGCTTTACCAAAAGTAAAGCAGATTCCAACCTTTACTACAAGGTTGAAAAAGGTAACCCAATGATACTCCTACTGTATGTGGATGATCTGTTTGTAACATGTATGGATGGGTTGATTGCTTATATGAAGAGGAAGCTTGCTGCCGATTTTGAAATAAAAGACTTGGATATGATACACTATTTTCTAGGAATGGAGGTGTGGCAGAATGCGGATGGAATCTTCCTCGAACAAGGGAAGTATGCAGTAGAGATCCCAAAGAGGTTTGGGATGATGGACTGCAAGGCCATAGCCACACCTATGGCATCGAACCTGAACCTATTGAGTGATGCTTCATCATAAGCGGTTGATGCTATGATGTATCATCAGATGATTGGGTCCTTGATGTACCTGGTGAACATGGGACTAGATATTTACTTTGCTATGAACACCTTGAGCCAGTTCCTGATAGATCTGAGACATGTTCACTTGATTGCTGCAAAGCATATTTTGAGGGACTTGAAGGGTATAGTTGATTATGGGCTCGAGTACGAGGAGAATCAGAAGATTAACCTGGAGGGTTATGTTGATTCAGATTGGGTAGGCAGTGCCATCGATAGGAAGAGCACTTCAGAATGCTGCTTCAATATGGGATCAAGTGTGATCTCTTGGTTTAGTAGTAAGCATTCTTGTGTGGCACTGAGTACAGTTGAAGCAGAGTATGTCGCAGCTTGTTCATATAGTTGTGAGACAGTGTGGCTGAGAAAGCTACTGTCTGATTTATTTGATCTCCAGTTGGATGCTACTTGTATATATTGCGACAACTAGAGTTGTGTAAAGTTGTCAGAGAACCGGGTGTTCCATGACAAGTCAAATCATATCGAGATCAAGTATCACTATATCAGGGATATGGTGCAGAGATGAGCAGTGAATCTCCAGTATGTTGAGACGGACGAACAGATAGCTGATGTGTTGACAAAGCCATTGGCCAGAGTGAAGTTTGAGTACTTTGGGGAGAAGCTTGGTGTTCTCCATATCGAGGTTACCTCCAAGGGGAAATGATGAGACCTAGAGCCATTTTGACATGGTGAGAGGATTAGGTTCCTTCCATGGTCATATGTAAGGGTTGAGCCATTCTGTCATGGTGAGAGGATTGGTTCCTTCCATGCCAGATGTGAGTGCTGAGCCATTCTGATGGGACTATAGGATTGGTTCCTACATGATCAGATATAAGTGCTAAATGCCTTTCTTGGAATGGAGGCACCTGGTTAGTTACCAGGATACTCAGCTTGGTGCTGAGATGCCATTATCTGGGAGAATGGAGGCACTTGGTCAGTTACCAGGAATCCTTAGTATGGGACTGAGAGCCATTCTGGTGCGATGTGTTTACACATGGTCAGATGTAAGTGTAGTTCCCTTTCGATGTGGTGTGTTTGCACATGGTCGTATGTAAGTGCAGAGCCCTTCCGATGTGATGTGTTTGCACATGGTCAGATGTAAGTGCAAAGCCCTTTTGATGTGGTGTGTTCGTACATCGTCGGATGTAAGTGCAAAGCCCTTCCGATACAGTGTGTTCGCACATGGTCGAATATAAGTGCTGAGCCATTCTGGCACGATGTGTTTACACATGGTCATATATGAGTGCTGGGCCTTTCTAACAAGATGAGGTCAGATGTGAGTGTTGGATGTGCCTTTCTGACAAGATGAGGTCAAATGTAAGAGCTGGGTAGGCCATTCTGACTTAGGGTGAGATATAAGCGCCGAAGAAGACCTACATGAAGGCTAGGCCTACAACCAGCATGAAAAAGGGCTGGCTCTATAGAACTTCCTGTGACAATAAGAAACAAGAGATAGCACCGATGATGATGATCCAGATCAAGTGATGATCCGAATGTGATGATGATCCAGGTCAAGTGACGATCCATATTTGATGATGATACAGTGATGATGATCCAGTAGTGACGATGATCCAGATCTAGTGATGACCTAGATTTCGTGATGAAGAATACTTGAAGATGAAGAATACTTGAATATGAAGAAGAATTGAAGATGAAGATGAATTGAAGATGAAGAAGACTTGAAGATGAATATGACAAGATGATCCAGTCGATACAGAGAAGAAGACCAGTGCTGAAAATTGTGTCGAAAGAATACCTTCCTAGTTAAGAGGGAGTGTTGATGTATTTGTAACTTCAAAATGTATTCACTTGTATATCTCATGTACTGTAATGTGATGTTTATTTTGGGAAGTATCTGTAATATAATTGTGTCATTTCATGCCCTGATATTCCTATCGGGAGGTTCTATAATGTAAACAAGTCATGTCAAGTCATTGTGGGTAACCCTCCAATTGTTCAAGGGTTAAAGTCCCCGTAGTTGTGGGGCCCTAGGGTTATTAGAATCTCCTAGAGAAGTCAGCCCTGGTGAGTCATTGTCAAGTCAGAAATTAGTATAAATAGAGAGTGAGCCTCTCTATTTATCACAAACTCACTCACACTCAGTTGTAGCGCATAGGGTTATTAGACTCTCCTAGAGAAGTCAGCCCTAGTGAGTCATTGTCAAGTCAGAAATTAGTATAAATAGAGAGTGAGCCTCTCTATTTATCACAAACTCACTCACACTCAGTTGTAGCGCATAGTTGAGGAAGAAGAAGTTGTTGGGGCTAGAGATAAAGAGGCTACTACTGTCGGGATATCATCTTACTGTTTTTGGAGCTTTGCTATTGGTGTTGATTCTATCTCTGAGGAAGTTTCAGGGTTTTCTCCTTTATGGTTTCCCCGAGGAAAATATTTGTGTTCATTGTCTCATATGTTTGATTGCTGTGCTTTTTATTCTCTCAGTTAAGAGCCTAAGTTAATGCTAGCTTAAATGATAAAAATATAACAAACAGAACTCTAAATACCCATTATCAGTGAATCAAAATTACAGTAACATCAAAGTATTTTAGTAATTTGAACAACATAACAATACATCAGTTTCCAGAGAGAATTTGCATTCGGGTCTCTTCACATTTATACAGGGAGATGTTAAAAATAGTAAGGACAACGTTTCTCAGCCCTGTGGGTCATTACCAACTCGCTCAATTAATTAAATTTTCTCTAATAGGTCACTAAGGAGTTTCATTTACACATCTAGTGCATGAGGGTAAGTCGTTTAAGTATGTTGAATCGACCATGAACTCCATCGGGGTAACATTGAGAATTTTGTAACTTGAGATTTTAATTCTATGTTACATAATTGACAGTTCATGCTCTCTTGGTATTCAATACAACTCAACACCAGCTGAGAACCAAAACGCCACATTGATATGAATTTGATGAAGCATCGGTTCCTTGGTCAGGAAAGAAACATGTTTCATTTGCATTCCACCCTAGTGCAAAACCTTAGTACTGGAAGTGGTATTGAAAATACAATGTAAGTGTAATTATCCCATAAATAAATTCAATGATACTAAAACATAAGAATAAGCCAGAATGAATGGTGAATTACCTTAGTTGTTCGAATAGGGGGTTCATATTTAGTAGAATGGATATACAAGGATAAAATCGGGTAATAAAGGAGAATTGTGCATGTATATATTGGCAAAAAGAGAACGAAATTGGAGTCCATCACCCCCCTTGTTGAGTTCTTTGCTTCTCCATATGCAAAGACAAAATTGTGAACCTTGAAGTATTAAATACCATCTTCTCACATAAGGGTGTATAACCCTCGATTTAGGTGGTGCAATTCTTCACTTAATTGCCTCTTCAACAATTTGATTTGTTTTTATTTTACTTGGGCTTTGCAGCAAAAAATTATGCATTCTTGGGTCACTTGTTCAATCCTAACTTGTAGATCAATATTTTGGAATTTTAGGGTTTCATTCTCACATTTTATATGGTGGTCCAAAACCACATACTCATGCAGCTTCTCCTCTAATCCTCGGTTCTTTTGTTGGAGGAATTGGATAATATATGCCACTGGAGAATTAGTTTGTTGAGTAGGGTTGGATTTGAAACTAGGATTGTCTTGTTCATCTTGGAATCCATATATTGATGGTTGATCGCGATCCTTACTGTTAGTGCATAGTAATTCACTATGGATCACAAGTTAGCAATAGTCTTTAAAGTTTTGGGATTAAAGGTTTTTTTTAGTCATAGAGTCTATAGTCATGTAAAGTATAAAGTTAAGTCATGGGTCTAATTAGGGTCATGGTATGGTTATACTTTAAATTTGGGTCGTGAAAGTCATTTTATAGTATGTTTTTGTCCTTGATCCCATGTTAGTCATATTTCTAGTCCTAGAGAGTCAAGGAGTCACACCTTAGTCATATTGCCAATTATTAACGTATGAGACTTTATCATAAAACAATAGGTTGATGTTGGTTTTTTAAGGTATCTAATGTAATCATGTCTTTTTGAAAATTGTTCAAGGGTCATAATGAATCATGATGGATTGGTTTAGTGCATGTTGCAAAAAGTTAGGATATTTCACAATGAAGGGAAAAATAGCATCATGATATATCAAACATATCCTTCATACCCTAATTAACTGTCGAAAAGGGTGATTTGAGGTGTCAAGTCACTTTTTAGTTATAATCATGATTAATACTTAAGTTTAAAAGTTTGTTGCAAATTATCCTGGGGCAGTGAAAGGTCTTGTCTTTCCAAATCGTTTATGATTATGTTTGATTTGGTGTTTATATTCTAAAAAAGGCTTACCCCCCACATTTTTGTGTCAAAATTATGAACTAAAATCCCACTGCAACAAGTTCATTGTGAATGGTTGAAAAGTGCCTGAATACTATAAATCTCTCAAATATATGTATTTTTCCTTGCTACAGGTAATATTTCCACCCCATTTCAAAATTATCCCTTTTCTCATTCATAAGACGCAACAAAAATCCATGTTGCCAAATTTTTTCTAGATCATTGCAAAATAGTCGTCGCGAAATTTTTTCATCTGATATGAGTTGTCTTCATCATTGAAAAATACCTAGCTGCTGAATTGTTCTCTGTTACTAACAGTTCCTTTTTTCCCATTTTGAAACTTACCCATTTCTTATCTTCCATGTCGCTGTAAAATTTCCACACGCTGCGAAATATAGAGGTAGTGTTTTATTGTAGGTAAGTCTAATTGTTTCACAATGGTTAGAGGGAGAAAGAATAAATATAAAAAAAGAGGAGAGTTGGTCATATATGAACTGTTGGATATGGAGTTGATAGAATCTAATCCATCTGTGATTTAGATGTTTAAAAGGACTAGTTGCTTAGGGTTTTGTCAGAAGTTACAAGGAGGACATATGGAAGTGTCAAAACAATTTCCCCTGAATTATGATGGAGTGTAGACAAAGGTTGGCTAATTGGAGTTTTTTTGTCTTAGAGAGAACACTTTCAGTCACCACAGGGATACCCAGGGATGGTGAAAATTGGCTTAAGGGCATGGGTGTTGAAACTTCCTTCTGTAACCAATTTCTTAAACCTGAGCTTAAGGATGAAACCTTGTCTGTTGGAGTTCTGAAGGCACATATCCATGATCAATTTCACCCGCTACTGAAAACCATTCAAAAATATTTTACTTGTGATGGGAGATTTGTAATGGTTTACTATTATCACATCAGGCTCTTAATGCATTTCACAGGTAAGGAAAATATGATTTTTTCCATTTATATTCATAGGAGTATAGGAAAAATGGTAGACAAAGTTCAGGGGAAAAAACAAAATTTTGAGAATTCACTTTTGCACTTTGGTTTGATAAAGTTGTTGGCTTTAAAAGATTTCAAATCGAAGAATTTGGATTGGGAAGATTTTCTATTATCAATAGGTTTTAGTGTTGAATTTGTAGGTATCCCTCATGCCAAAAAGAAGATGCCTTCTCCTGTTCAGAAATAGACTCAGACAAGAACATGCATATAAATGGAGAGTAAAGGAAAAGGAAAAAGACAGGACCAATGTAACATCCCCGACCCTTCGACTAGAGAAGAGGACGCTACGATACACCAAACATGCGGGCATCTAGCCCCATGAACATATACATACATATAAAATGATGAAACTAAGCCTGAACAGACTACATACTAAGATTCATAATCATACATATATTCAGCAGAAGCAAAACCATATTAATTCATATACATGTTCATCATAAATAATTAACAGTAAACATAACTGCAGAAGTAAAATAGACAAGTATACTTATCTTATGAGAACTGTCCCGCAACCAGCTACGTCGCTGCAACGTTCCACCCAACCATAGGCCAGCGTGCTCCTTAATCTCTCAGCAACGCTGCCACCCCCGAGCCGGGCATGATTTACCAAGGAATAAGGAACTAGCAGGCTTACACATAGCCAAGGACAACAACACACAAGGATACACAGTTTAGCCAAGCCAACACAGTTGGGTTTATCAGGTGAACAACGGATCAGCCAAGCCAACCAAGTTGGGTTTTTCAGGCCATCCAAGAGATGGGAAAGGATAAATGGTAAGCTAGTGAGCTCATTGAAGAGCTAAGGACACCTACACCAGAACCAGCCTGGCTTCTAGGACACCCACACACACCCAACACAAGGAAATCAATCATTTCTCTGCAATGTAGTCCCTCAGGCCCTGACCTCCCTTCTAGTGCTATTCAGGGGTTGTGGAGAAGAAATCCATCCCACTAGCTCTGTCTGTGTGGTTTCCAAACCACCAAGTTTATCAAGCACATCAGGCCCTCATTCATCACTCCAACGCATTCCAAGGACAAAACCACTGCATGCATGCAACAATCAACAATTAAAGCTTTTGACAGGGGAAAAACAACTCCCTGAATCGTTCTTGGCCCTATCATGGAAAAAATGATTCCATAGCAACCTACAACAGTTCAAACATGGAAGAGACCATAGCCAGTGAACAACCATGAACCCACAGCACATGATCCCCAATGAAATCGCTGGATAACTTACACAGGAAGAAATGGGGAAGGAACAGACTCCCAATCTGTACATGAGAGAAAAGATGCAGCCGAAAACCACAGTTCAATGATGAACACCCAGGAGATTACCCCGTTTGAATAGGAGCACAAAAACAGGAAAAAGGGAACAATCTTTCTGCATGAACGGGAGGAAGAAGATCTCACAGATTAGCAATCCTAGAGAAAAGGGAGAACCAACCCCCACATAAGGATCGTGAATCCCTTTATCTTAGCCTGCATGAGGAAAATGAACCGTCGGCGCTAGAGAGAGTGCAGCCATGGAGAGAATGGGATCGTGGGCATAGTGGTTTTCCTGCCAGTGTGAGGGTCAACCTGGTGGAGTATGCATGTGGGCAAGGCATGGAAATCCTGCCACACTCCACTGCTAGCATTAACTACCCCAACCAACAGCAGAAAATTTAAGATGGCAGTTGGATGAGACAAGGGAAGGTGAGCAAATTAAACAAAATGGAGACACCTGGATTTTCCTCCATGGGATCAAGGTTTAAAATTCCCCCTCCTTATCCTTAGGAATCATTCCCTTTTCAATATGGTTGCAGTGAACATAGCTGGTTGGGTTCATTTAATTAAAATGCACATTTACATGATGCCACAATTTAATATGTGTCGTATGTCCCGATATACCATCGGTGACAATTCCAATCCGAAACATAACATAACCAAATCGATGGTGGGGCCTTTACCTTTAGCTCCACACCATGATTATTTACAATATATGTATCATGTATATTTAATGCATCGGGATCAAAACCGAGGTGTTACATTCCCCTCCCCCTTCAATAGCACTGTCCTCAGTGATTTACAAAATTTGAACAAAAGCTACACTGGTACCGCCTCAGTGTTCCGTAGAATTGAACAAAAATGGATGTGCCAATCGCATGGCATCCTCCAGCTCCCACATAGCCTCTTCAGGTCCGTAGTGCTCCCATTGCACCTTTACCTTCCCTATGGCTCGGTTCCGGAGCATTCTGACTTTCCTGTCAAGGATGCATGTTGGATCGATTTGGAATGCTCCCTTGGGTTCCACCTGCATCACATCCCAATTTATCACATGGTTAGGATCATGTACATATTTCTTAAGCAAGGAAACATGAAAAACATTATGAGCTCTAGTACTAGCAGGCAATGCAAGTCTATATGCATCTGGCCCTATTCTTTCAAGCACTTCAAACGGCCCACAATATCTTGGTGACAGCTTGGCACAAATTCCAAGCTTTAGGGAACTCTTCTTTTCTTTCACTCTGAGGTAAACATGATCCCCAACACTGAAATATCTGTTCATCCTATGCTTATCTGCATAGCTTTTCTGTCTGTCATGTGCTACTTTCAAATTCTGTTTGATCTTTACAACCTCTTGTTCCATTTCCTTCAGAAATTCTGGTCCAAGCACAACCTTGTTCACTAGGTTATCCCAAGTCACTGGTGTCCTACACCTTCTTCCATACAAAGCTTCATACAGACTCATCCCCAAGGATGCTTGCTGTCCATTGTTATAAGCAAACTCTACCAAGTGTAAGTAATCTTCCCACTTGGTTGGTTTGTCCATCACATACATGCGAAGCATATCTTCAAGCACCTGATTAACTCTTTCTGTCTGCCCATCTGTCTGAGGATGGTATGTGGTGTTGAAGTTTAGCTTTGTACCCAAATCTGCAAACAACCCCTTCCAAAAATTGGAGGTGAACTTGACATCTCTGTCAGAGACTATTGCCTTCGGCAATCCATGCAATTTGAAAATATCCTTCATGAATATCATTGCAATGTCATCAGTCTTATGCGTAGACTTCACTGGTATAAAGTGTGCTTCCTTTGTCAACTTGTCTACCACAACCATGATGGAATCATGTTGTCTCCAAGTCATCGGCAATCCTGTAATAAAATCCATGGAAATAACTTCCCATTTCTATTTCGGGACTGGAAAAGGCTGCAACAAACCTGTTGGATGTTGATGCTCAACCTTTACTTGTTGACATTTCATGCACCTTGAAATGTATTCAGCCATGTATTTTTTCATTCCTGGCCAAAAGTACTACTTTCTAGCTGTAGCAATTGTCTTCTGATATCCCGAGTGACCAGAATACAGAGCTTGATGGATTTCATCCATAACAACTCTCCTCAAATCTGCTACATTCGGAATATAAATTCTGCCTTTATAAGTAAGAATCCCATATTCTTCCAATTTATATCCCTCATACCTCTTCTCAATACTTTGTTGTTGCAATTTGTCTTTTACCTGCTCATACAATTCATCTTCGGCAACATGATTAGCAATTTGCTGCCTCAAATCTGATTGGAAAATACTAAGAGATGCCACATGCATTTCCTGCACCTTCCTGCTGAGTGCATTCGCTACCTTATTCTCTTTCCCCTTTATGTGCTTGATTTCAAAATCAAACTCACATAAAAATTCCAGCCATATCGCCTGTCTAGCATTCAGAGTAGGTTGATTAAACAAATACTTCAGACCACAATGGTCTGTCCTAAGTTCAAATCTTCTACCCATCAAGTAATGCCTCCACATATTGAGAGCATGTACTATGGATGCAAGCTCTAGGTCATGAGTGGCATAGTTATTCTTCTCATGCTCCTTCAACTTTCTCGATTCATAACATATCACGTGGTTGTCCTGCATAAGGACTCCTCCAAGCCCTTGTCTGCATGCATCGGTACACACCACAAAATATTTCTCTGGGTCTGCAACTTTCAATACTGGTGCACCAGTGAGAATATTTTTCAACCGCTGGAAGCTTTCTTCGCACTTCGAAGTCCATTTGAAATTTATCCCCTTCTTTTGCAAAGAAGTGATGACATGTGCAACTTTGGAAAATCCTTCAATGAATCTCCTGTAATATCTTGCAAGTCCCATAAAAGATCTTACATCCGTTACATTTCTTGGAGTAGGCCAATTCATAATGGCTTCAATCTTCTCTGGGTCCACTGATATACCCTCTTCTGAGATAATGTGACCTAAATACTAAATTCTATGTCTATAGAAGTCACACTTGCTTAGTTTTGCATAGAGCTGATGCTCCCTGAGAAATTGAAATGTCAATTTCAAATGCTCTTCATGTTCTTCCTTGTTCTTAGAATAAACAAGAATGTCATCAAGGAAAACAAGAACAAACTTGTCTAAATACTTGCTGAAGACACTGTTCATAAGGCACATGAACGTAGCTGGTGCATTTGTGAGACCAAATGGTACCACTACAAACTCATAATGTCCATACCTTGTCTTGAAGGTTGTATTATGAATGTCTTCGTCCTTAATTCTCACTTGATGGTAACCAGACCTCAAGTCAATCTTGGAAAATACCGTTGCTCCCCTCATTTGATCAAAGAGGTCATCAATCCTAGGCAAAGGATATTTATTCTTCACAATAACCTTGTTCAACTTTCTGTAATCAATACATAACCTGAGTGTACCATCTTTCTTCTTTACAAACAGAAATGGTGCTCCCCAAGGAGACACACTCGGCCGGATATACTTCTTTTCCAACAACTCTTGCAATTGCATCTTCAATTCTAGCATCTCCGGTGTATTCATACTGTAGGGTGTCTTGGACACTGGTGATACTCCTGGCACAAGTTCAATGGTGAAATCAATGTCCCTCTTTGGAGGAATCCCTAGAATCTCATCAGGAAATACATCCTTGAATTCCTGTAACACCTGATAGTCCTCCAACCTAGGAGTTTCATCTCCTATTGGCTCCAGAATGTGAGCTACGTGCAACTAGCAACCTTTCCTACAGAAATTCTTCAACTACATTGATGAAACCTGCCTTACTGAAATTACCTTTGGAATACCTTTCACAACTACTGGGTTTCCTTCTTCATCTGTGCATTCAAAAGTCTTGTTATAACAGTCAAGCTTCACTCTGTGAGCTTCTAACCAATCCATTCCAATGAGAACATCATAGGAACCAAGCGGTAGAACATTCAGATCTACACAAGTGATCAATCCATTCATGATCAATGGACATTTCTCTACCACTTCACTAACCTTTCTCTTAGTCCCAGTGGCTAGCTAAACTAACCAATATTTTCTATGTTTTACCTTCTTAAAAGCACAAATCTCCACTACTCTAGGAATGATGTAACTGTGAGTAGAACCAGGGTCAATCAAAATAGAAACAGATTGTTCAACAATCTTACCTGCAACTTCAACCACCGTTGACTAGTGATCTGCCTGGTGGTCCTCTAGTGCTGCATAAATTCTAGGGATTGCCCTTGCCACTTGACCCACTGTTTCTGCTTCCTAAATGTTATAAGCTGGCCTTGCACTTTCATTCTCCAGTGGACAATATCTGCGCAAGTGGGGTCCTTCACACTTCCAACATTTGAGGGGACCTTTATTTTGTTGCGGCTCTTCAGGATTTCCACCTATCACTCCAACTGGATTACTCGCAGCTTGGGATGGCTGCTTTTGCTAGTTCCTGAATATAGAAGGTTTGAAACCTTTATTTCTTTGGTCAAATTTCTCATTATTCTTGTCCTTCCATGCCTTATGGTAATCAGGTTTACCTTTGCTTTGCTCATAGCAATACTTAGCCTTCCTTTTGTCTTCTTCTAGAGTTCTAGGTTCATAAAACTCAATTCTATCTTTGTAAGACTGAGGAAATCCACTCAGAAACTGTTGGACCTTCACTTTTTCATCTCTGATGTATTGGACATACCTCAACAATTCCAAGAACTTATTTGCATATTCATCCATGGTCTATTGTCCCAATCTAAACTCCTGGAACTCCTTAATATTTTCATCATAATACCTGTCAAAGAGGTATTTCTGCTTGAAATACTTCTTGAACTATTTCCACTTCAGTCTCCTTTCACTGATCCTATTTACTTGCTTGAAGTGTTCCCACCAAATGGATGCTCTTCCATTCAGATTGAATATGGCAACTCTTGCCTTCATGTTTCCTGAATAGTCATGCACTTGGAAGTACTTCTTTATCCCAAGAATCCAAGCTTCAGCCTCTTGTCCAGTCTTTACCTCACCATCAAATGTAGGAGGTTTAGCCTTCTTAAATTCATCCCGACAGCGATCCCTATGGTGTCTTCTTCTTTTATTTTTATGAGAAGATGAGCTTGTATCTCCACTGGATTCTTCAGAATCAGATGATCCACTAAAATTCCTTCTCCTTCTCCTAGTGCTGCTCTTACTACCTTCTGGTCTTGTTGTACCTCATGCTGAGTCTATCTTTCTTTGCAAGTATGTCTAACTCTGCAACATGGCAGCATTCAACTGATGCTGCTCTTCCTGGGATTTAATCAAGCTTCTCATGGTGTCTGCAACATCTGATGGTGTCTCTTGGAATCTCCTTCCATTGGACTCTATGTCATCATTTCCATTATGGACGTTTGCTCCAATGGCATCTCCTGCACACTCGTAAGAATATCGAGGATCATATCCGTCATGGGTTCTCATGACTGAACCACCTCTTGTTTTACCACATTGTTCTTCCTGGAATACTATTCTTGGAGGTGTCTATAATTGTGCAAATGTGTTAGTAGCAAACTGTTAGATGCATATCATTAATGTAAATCAGAACTACTTACCTTCTTCTTTTGGAAATTTATAAAATAACAATTTTGCTAAAACACAAAATTTTCTCTCTCTCTTGTTCAGCCCTGTAATCCACTGACAGTCTGCTGAAATCTGCTGAAACAGTTGGAATTTGCTGAGAAAAATTCCACTTTGAAAACCCCAAAATTTCCTTCTCCTCATCGGGTCTCTTCCCCACTAACTTTCTAGCGTTTCGGCGGCTAAACTGTGTAGTTTTCTCTGCTGCTCATCGGCGGGTTGTTTGTCTATTTCTTTCCGTTGTATTGGGCCTGTAGTGGTCTAATACTTCGAGTTTTATCGATGATCCGCTTGTCTAATTTCCTCCACTGTATCGAGTCCGTAGAGATCTATCAGTCCAAACTTCATCGACGATTGGGACCATAAGTCTTATTGCATCGACAGGGAAACCAACTAATCTGCTGCATTGGTGGTCGGGTGCTCTATGCATCAGGTGTCTAGTTGTCTCGGCTTCCGCAACGGTGACCAACAGACCTTCCAGGGTTTCCACGGTTCACAACTTTGTCGGCGATCTGAGCGACTAGTCTCTGCGGCATCGAATGGATAGTTAACTAGGTAGCCGCAACGACGGGTGGTACTCCCACTGCGGTCTCCGCAGACCTTATACCCCATAGACACCTTCATCTTCTATATGTCGGCAATCAAATCTGTTATTTCATCGGATAGGTAGTCTCTTAGGCGGCTGCAACGACGGTTCATCATCATTTAACCCTTTCTGATCGGTCGTCTGATCCACTAGTAATTTTTTATTGACGATCTGAAACACAACTATTATAGCATCGACAGTCGAAACCTTTATCTGTTGGAATATTAGTGCTCTATACTTTCGCAATGATGGCGCACGAACCAATAATTCCTTTCGATGTTCATCGATGACCAATACAACTAACTTTCATCGATCGTCAATGGACGCAACACTTAGAAGAATTTTTGAATTTTATTCTTGCATTAGCTCTTCCTTTGACTAACGTTCACCAATCCTCTTCACTAGCCTCAACAACTTCGTTCGACAATCCCAACAACTATTCATCGGCGATCCCAACAACTATTCATCGTAGATCGTCGATGATTTCACCACTTCGTAAAATTTTCAAAATTTCCTCTTCTCTGTGGGTGAGCTTCAGACTAACATTTTGCTATGTCGGAGGACCTTCTCACTTAGTCCTCTGATGAGCCGATGGCCAACGAACGCAAATATTTCCACAATTTCCTTCTGATTGTCATTTGTTGGGTGACCTTCATACTATCTCTTCCACTGCATCGGAAGAACTTCGCACTAAGTTTTTCGATGAGCCAACAATTCTAGCACTTAGAAATTTTTTGTGAATTTTCCTGTCATTCACCCATTTTCTCCTGGTTTTTCCTGGGCAGTAAGCACCCTGCCTTTGTTAACTATTTCTCATGGCCCTCTGAGGCCCAAATGTTGCAACATAATCTCTGTCACAGCATCTTCATGGCCCATTCAGGCCCACGCTGCAACCTTTGCTCTAATACCACACTGTAATGTCCCCGACCCTCCGACCGGTGAAGAGGACGCTACGATACACCAAACATGCGGGCATCTAGCCCCATGAACATATACATACATATAAAATGTTGAAACAAATCCTAAACAGACTACATACTAAGATGCATAATCATACATATATTCAGCGGAAGAAAAACCACATTCACTCATATACATGTTCATCATAAATCATTAACAATAAACATAACTGCAGAAGTAAAATAGACAAGTATACTTATCTTATGAGAATTTTCCCGCAACCAGTTACGTCGCTGCAAAGTTCCACCCAACCATAGGCCAGCGTGCTCCTTAATCTCTCAGCAACACTGCCACCCCCGAGCTGGGCATGATTTCCCAAGGAATAAGGAACTAGCAGGCTTACACATAGCCAAGGACAACAACACACAAGGATACACAGTTCAGCCAAGCCAACACAGTTGGGTTTATCAGGAAAACAACGGATCATCCAATCCAACCAAGTTGGGTTTTTTAGGCCATCCAAGAGCTAGGAAAGGATAAATGCTAAGCTAGTGAGATCATTGAAGAGCTAAGGACACCTACACCAAAACCAGCCTGGCTTCTAGGACACCCACACACACCCAACACAAGGAAATCAGTCCTTTCTCTGCAATGCACTCCCTCAGGCCCTGACCTCCCTTCCAGTGCTATTCAGGGGTTGTGGAGAAGAAATCCAACCCACTAGCTCTGTCTGTGTGGTTTCCAAACCACCAAATTTATCAAGCACATCAGGCCCTCATTCATTACTCCAATGTAGTTTGAGGACAAAACCACTGCGTGCATGCAACAACTAGCAATTAAAGCTTTTGACTGGGGAAAAACAACTCCCTGAATTGTTCTAGGCCCTATTGTGGCCAAAATGATTCCACAACAACCTATAGCAGTTCAAACATGGAAGAGACCACAGCCAGCGAACAACCATGAACCCACAGCACATGATCCCCAATGAAATCGTTGGAGAACTTATAGAGGTATAAATGGGGAAGGAACAGACTCCCAATCTGTACATGAGAGAAAATATGCAGCCGACAACAACAGTTCAATGATTCTTGTGATTTATCAATATTTTATCCTAGAGAATTAAATACATTATATATACATTATACATATATGTATATATACATACATGTATGTATATGTACATACATGTATGTATATGTACATTATACATCTATATATATATATATACATATATTGCATAAGCTTGTGGAGGATTCAAAATCCTCCAAATATTACAAAATAGGAAACAATTGTAAAATATCTAAGGAAAACAGTCTAGCCCCTATAAATTAGGGTTTCTATCCTAGAGCATTAAATACATTTTTTATAAAAAAAAAATGATTCTTGTGATTTATCAATATTTTAATGGTCTTCATTTCTTCCAACTCAATTGTAGATGTGGCATATCTAACTACAGTCTAGATGCTTCCAGAAATTAAGATCTTGCAAATTTCGAAGCGAATAGGAATGCTACGAAATGTGTTTCTCAGATGATTTCGTAGAGAACTAGATTTCACTTCGAATGAATTTCTTAAGCCCTTTTTCCTACAAAATTAATTCTAGAAATAGTTCTATTGATCATATAAAAGTTTACGAAACTCATGAGAAATTTGTACCTTTCACTTTCACTTCTTTTTAGCATTGCAAATAAAAAACCTATCAAATTCACAACAAACCTGCAACATCATGCCTATTCTCCATAATTTGATGAAATAAAAATGATATTCATGTCTTGAAGGTAGGTGACAATTGTAATAGCTCCATGCTAGATAAATTATTCTAAAAAAAAATCCCTATAGATTTCGCAACGAATTGGAAACACTGCGAAATATGTTTCCAGGAGAATTTGCAGTGAATTTGTGATGCTACAAAATATCTCTTTTCAACTTTTATTTGTTTTTTTATGAGCTAAACCCAAAAATAAATAAATGACCATCTCAAACCTTCTTCAACTATATGCTGAAAACCATAACTAATATTTATCATTACAAATTGCCAATAACCCTAATCACAACTCTTCGAAAACATTTCAAACATAAAACAAAGGGTTTGGCTACTTGGCCATGCAAACTAATCTTCCAACATATTTTTGAAAACAATCATAGCTCACCACTCCTTCATGACTTCACGTCTTCAAAACTTTCTTTATATAAGAAAAAATAAAAAGGTAAAATTTTTAGGTAAAATTTGGGATGGTTGAGCATTATTTAACCTTGAAGTCCTTGAAGCTGCTACCTCAGCAAGGATATTCAAATTCCTTTTTGATACTTTTCTTTTCAGCCTCTCCAATTCTTCTTTCAAGGGTCTATTTTATGCTTGCAAGGTTCTATTCTTCCTTTTAAGATTGAATAATTGCTTTCTAGTGATTAACCATCTTCTCACATTTTTCTTGGCATTCTTAATCTTACCCACAATCTTAATCATTCCACTTGCTACCTTCGTTGCATGTTCTTGATGGGTTTATTTCTACTTTCTATTATCCTCCCTTAGTTGGAATATCATTAATTGTGCTTTCTTAAGCTCAACCTTGAGACCCTTATCCACATCATCATATTCTAGTTCCTGTGCTAGGCTAGTACTTCCTGCTCCATTGGAACTTCTTCTTCTACATCATCACTGGCTAGATCCCTCCTTCTTGCTGATTTGGTGAGGGGTCTCCTTGCTGCAGGGGTTTCTTCATCTTTAGGAGTAAATACTAACTTCATTTTTCCTTTTTGTTTCTCTTCAGTATTGTCATGGGTTTTGTTTGTATCTTGGTTGTAACACCCCGATTTTGACCCCGATGCATTAAATATACATGATACATATATTGTAAATAATCATGGTGCAGAGCTAAAGGAAAAGGCCCCACCATCGTTTTGGTTATGTTATGTTTCGGATTGGAATTGTCACCGATGGTATATCGGGACATAAGACACGTATTAAATTGTGGCATCATGTAAATGTGCATTTTAATTAAATGAACCCAACCAACTATGTTCACTGCAACCATATTGAAAAGGGAATGATTCCTAAGGATAAGGAGGGGGAATGTTAAAGCTTGATCCCATGGGGGAAAATCTAGGTGTCTCCACCTTGTTTAATTTGCTCACCTTCCCTTGTCTCATCCAACTGCCATCTTAAATGTTTTGCTATTGGTTGGGGCAGTTAATGCTGGCAGTGGAGTGTGGCAGGATTTCCATGCCTTTCCCACACGCACACTCCACCAGGCTGACCCTCACACTAGCAGGAAAACCACTCCACCCACAATCCCATTCTCTCCACGACTGCACTCTCTCCAGCGCTGACGGTTCATTTTCCTCATGTGGGTGAGATAAAGGGATTCACGATCCTTGTGTGGGGGTTGGTTCTCCCTTTTCTCTAGGATTGCTAGTATGTGAGATCTTCTTCCTCTCGTTCACACAGAAAGATTGTTCCTTTTTTCCTATTTTTGCGCTCCTGTTCGGACAAGGTAATGTCCTGGGTGTTCATCATTGAACTGTGGTTGTCTGCTGCATATTTTCTCTCATGTACAGATTGGGAGTCTGTTCCTTCCCCATTTATACCTCTATAAGTTCTCCAATGATTTCATTGGGGATCGTGTGCTGTGGGTTCATGGCCATCCAAGAGCTAGGAAAGGATAAATGCTAAGCTAGTGAGATCATTGAAGAGCTAAGGACACCTACACCAAAACCATCCTGGCTTCTAGGACACCCACACACACCCAACACAAGGAAATCATTCCTTTCTCTGCAACGCACTCCCTCAGGCCCTGACCTCCCTTCTAGTGCTATTCAGGGATTGTGGAGAAGAAATCCAACCCACTAGCTCTGTCTGTGTGGTTTCCAAACCACCAGGTTTATCAAGCACATCAGGCCCTCATTCATTACTCCAATGCAGTCTGAGGACAAAACCACTGCGTGCATGCAGCAACTAGCAATTAAAGCTTTTGACTGGGGAAAAACAACTCCCTGAATTGTTCTAGGCCCTATCGTGGCCAAAATTATTCCACAACAACCTAAAGTAGTTCAAACATGGAAGAGACCACAGCCAACGAACAACCATGAACCCACAGCACACGATCCCCAATGAAATCGTTGGAGAACTTATAGAGGTATAAATGGGGAAGGAATAGACTCCCAATCTGTACATGAGAGAAAATATGCAGCCGACAACCACAATTCAATGATGAACACCCAGGAAGGCGCTTGAAGGAAGAGAGTGAGGCAGGATCATGTCGAACAACCACCATGATGAGTATGTAGAGAAGTGGATGAAGATAGTGCGTAAGATAGGGTGATCATATCAGAGGTTAAATTGGTTGGCTCACCTCCTAATAAATTTCTTTAATTGGTCTAGAAATTGGTAATTTTGATTTCCCATGTTGATCATGTATGTAATAATTCATATGGATGGAACGTTCACACCAAGTAATTTGTCATAATTAAGATTTATGTAGCCAATCGAGGGGTTATGATAAAAATGATATATAATCAAATAACAATAAAATTGGCAGGGGATAGAAAAACGAGATGCAATGATGGAATGAAGAGATTGGCAGGGGGGCGAAGTAATGATAAACCCCATGTCACACAAGGATTACATAAGTTGGGATATTGAAATGGTGAATTATATTTGTAAGATTAGGATAGGAAATGTTAGGATAATGAATTAGGAAATCGAGGCCAAACAATTATGCATTCCATTTTAATTCTTAATGTCTAGTAATTTAAACCAATTTATAGAAAATATCACTACACACTATATTTACAGTTGGTGTGGATGACCTTGTGCAAAGTAGCTTGAGCTCATAATTGATGCAAAATCTTGATTGATGAATTGTCTCTTGAACTTAAAACAAACTTAGAAGACAAGTTAGAACTAGGAACAAGGTTGAAACACCTTTGTAGGTGCCACCATCTTGATTTTTGCAGTTCATCTACAGGCGTTTTAGTACAAATTTATGTACCAAAAGTATAGAAATACAACAAATTAGATTTGAAGCTACCAAAACGGTTCTATTAAAATATATCCTGGTGCTACAAGGGTTTGATAAATATCCACTGATAATGATAATGACCTTTTAGGATTGATTCTTCTTGGGATATTTGGAGTTTTGGAAAACTTTATTAATAGTGTTTTCTAAAAAAATAAAAGTTGAGGCCTTGCTAGAAGAAATCCTGAAAAATGAACTAATATGACTGAAAATGGATGCAGGATGGATCTAAATACTGATGTTGAGAACTAGACCAGACACAACCATGCATTGTAAGATGAATTCATCATATGGTGTTGAGTGAAGCGACAAATTAGTTGCAATGTATCAAGTGTAAGTAGGTGGATAGTCAGCCAATTGTGCTCCATGCTCTTTAAGGAGGAAGAGACTGAACCTGGGTAAAACCAATTTTTTTTAGACACATAAAGACTACCTCTTTTGGAACAACTAATTTCCAAACTGGACCACACTTGTCCCTCTTTATTCAAGTTGATAAAAGAATAAAATACAATGGAATCTACATGTTGGAGTTAGAACAAAAATATAGAAATATTCAACATAAACCACACAAGACACAGTTTTGTCTATGTGAATGGATTTTGTTGGGGTCAAACATAGACAAAAGTCTTTGGATTAAAAACCTTTAAGGAATGTTGTGAACCAATGCGAGGAATTTCACCATTGATGTTAATGAGTGCTAACGTGCCACAGTACATCCCACATAGTATGAATAAATATGCTAAGGTCAAGTCACAATGAAAGATCTAATAGATAGAGGAAGTTTTTGTATTCCTACTGTCATCAGTAGGGGTACTTTCCATTGAGTCGTGCAAACCTCGAGGCACTAAAAAGAATCTCTATCCTTAATCCTAGATAGGGTGTTGCAGTCGATAAGACAAGACTTGTTAGAAGGAAGGACATAGAAATTACTTCATCATCCAACATGAGAACAAGTAATATGATTTGAATAATGAGATGAGAGGACCAATAACTGACCATAGAATTCCAATTTGGACATTGCTCGTCGGTTTCCTTATTTTCAATCAAGTCCAAGTCTAGTTACCTTGGAAACCCACTTTTAACAACTAAAAAAATTCTTGTATTTACTTTTGTTTTATTATTATTATTATATATAGAAGAGGCCCAGAAGGATCCTCCTTGTTAACAACCTCTATTTCAAGATGCTACAACATGTTATGGACAAAATATTCTTTAGAAATGGGCGTATGATATACTTTAAGTTTATGCCCATTTACCACAAATAAATATTATTGTCATCAATTATTTTGATCTGTACTGAACCATTCTCAAAAACTTTCTCAACTTCATATGTTCCTAGCCAACGAGTGGCGAGATTACCCTTGAAATTTTTAAAGATGGAATAAAAAAGCAAAGTCCAATCACGTGGATGAAAGTGTTTCTTCTTAATTATGAATTAGTCATGCCATATTTATCTCTGATCTTGAACCAAAATAGTACACTGGATGGCATATTATTGGATCTCATCCAACTCATTCAACTGCATAACTCATTGTTAATGTGCTTCAATCAAGTCTAAACCCAACTGCATAGCCATTCAAAAAGTCTTCACTTAAAATTCAATTGGCAGTAAAACTTGCTTACCATACACAAGCTCATAAGGTGTGTGGCCTATATTATTTCTCCATGTCTCCCAAAGTTCTTTTGGAAGTCTGTCTGCCCAATCTTTTTGATGTAATTGGATGGTCTTGGTGAGGATAGCCTCCAACACTTTGTTTGTATATTTTTCTTTCCCATTGGCTTGAGGGTGGTATGGATATGACTTGTAATTCTTGATTTTATATTGCTCAATAATGGACTTCATCATCTTGGATGTAAAATGCACCCCCTAGTCAGTCACAATTTATCTAGGCACACCAAAACAAGTAAATATATGCTCATAAAGAAAATCAACAACATATTTTTTAGTGTCTTTAAAAAGTGATTTTGCTTCCACCCATTTTGTGACATAATTAGTGAAAACTAAAATATAACTCGTATTGCATGACATTGGAGAAATTGGTCCTACAAAGTCTAATTCCCATTTTTTAAAGGCTTCGATCAATACTTGAGGTTGAAATGGAATTTTATCTACTTGTGTTGTCCTTCCCATGTGTTGCCAACTGTCACAACTCTTAACATACCTTGTTGCATCTTTGAAAATAGATGGTCAGTAGTGTCTGAGGCACAAAAGTTTGTAAGCGGTTATTTTATCTACAAAATGGCCCCAACAAGGACCATCATGGTAGAATTAAAAAATATCATGTATTTAATATTCTCACATACATCTTCTGATAATCAAATTAGGACCAGTATGGAAAAGGTCACCTCCAATCCAAGAGTAGTTAGCACTCAATTGAATAATCATCTGCTTTTCATGAGATGGAATATTTTGCGGTAATTTTCTTATAGAAATATAATTTTCTATGTTTTCAAACAAAGGTGTGTGATTAGAGACAACAAACAAATATTCATCAAGAAATGTATCGTTCACATGAACAACATCATCATTATTAACATTGATTCTAGAAAGAAAGTCTGCAACTATATTTTCTCTACTAGGTCTATCTAAAATGGTGATATTGAATTATTGCAACAAAAGAAACCATATTGTAATTCTACCATTAATAATAGGTTTATTCATTCAAAATATAATATCAGAATGATCTGTGTGAATAAATATTTCATATCTTGTGATATAGTGTCTAAATTTGTTAAGTGCATGCGCAACAGCTAGAAACGTTTTCAATGATTGTATAGTTAGATTCAACAAGTGTAAGGTTCTTTCTAATAAAGTAAATGGCATATGAATATTGGTCTTAGTTTTATCCAAGAACAGCTCCTAAAGCTTTATCAAAAGTGTCAGTATAAATATGAAAAGGAAGAGACCAATTTTACCCCTTGAGTACTGGTGTTACTGACAATTTTTCTTTCAAGGTATCAAAAGCATATTGACAATGTGAATCCCATGAAAATATAGCATATTTATCAAACAAATTAAACAATGGTGCAACTATTCTACTTAAGTTTCAAATTAACCTCCTATAGTATCCTGCATGACCCAAGAAACTTCTTACCTTATTTTATGCTTGTGGGACTAGTGATTACTTCGATATTTGTTGGATCTACTCTAATTCTTGCAGCAAATATATGATGCCCAAGAACTATGACCTCAGTTAGAATAATTTTACATTTTTCATGGCTAAGGGAAAGGTTAATGTATTGGCATCTGATTAAGACTTTTTCAAATTAGCAATGGCCTCTTCAAAAGTATCACCATACACAGTAAAATCATCCATATAGATTTCCACACAATCATGGTTCAAATCAACAAAAATTCCTAGGACAAATATTTGGAATGTAGTAGGACCATTGCGTAAAACAAAAGGTAAAACATGGTATGCATAAGTACCCCTTGGACAAGTAAAGGTGATTTTATCTTGATCTTCTAGTATAATCTAAATTTGATTATAGCTAGTGAACACATCCAAAAAAAGAAAAATACTTCTTGCTAGCTAGTGTATCCAATACTTGATCATTATAAGGAAGAGGGAAATAATATTTCAATGTAGTTGTATTTAGCTCTATAAATTCCACACATATCCTCCATTTCCTGTTCTTTTAGTAAAAATAACAAGTGGAGAAACCCACTTACTATTGGATATGGGGTAGATAAAATTGGCAGTAAGCAATTATTGCAATTCTTGTTTCATGATATCTTTTAAGGATGGGTTCATTTGTCTTTGTGGTTGTCAAACAAGTTTGAAATTTTATTGAAAATAGATATGATGGGTACATGTTTTAGAAAGGATGCCTCGCATGTCCATATAATCCCAAGAAAAATCACTAGATTGTTCCTTAAGTACCTTTACTAACCGTTGGTGTTGATATGGATCCAGATTAGTATTAATGTGTAAAAATTTATCTAGACAAATATCAACAGGACTAGTGTAGTAACCTAAACGTGTACCTATGGATAGCACTAAATATGAGGATGAAACTACTGGACTACAATTTTCTTGAAACTCTGTACTAAACACATGTTCATACTCTGAAAAAGATTCAAGATAATCAATAGAATCAGTAGCAGAGATAAATTGGATTTGTATGTTTTCCTCAATTTGTTCCTGCAACCCCCTAGATTGTTCAATGGTAAGTAGGGGATATGCAATTTCCTCATCTAAATAAGGGTTATCTATCCAAAATAACTACTTTGGGGAAGGTTGTGTAGGTGGATAAAGAGTAATATTTTTTATGGATTTCCCATTGGAGATAGTCGTCTCCCCAAATCTTCAACTAATGAAAGCATCAATAGTAGCTAGCCAGGGTCTACCTAAAATCACAAGATGACCATGTGTAGTAGTCTTAGTTTGAATAACCATAAACACCATGGGATACTCCCATGATGCAAGGGTAACATTGGCATCTTCCAAAACAGCGACAAGTACAATATTGGAGCTATTAGCTAACTCAAGTATTGTTGGTGTAGGTATGAGAGAATATATCTAAGCAAATTCCATGGTAGGGACAATCATGATTTTAATATCGTCCCCAAGGTCAAATACGATGTTTCCTATGGAAATCCCATTGATATAAATAGTAACTATGTTATTTTCAATATCAATTTACTTCATAGGTTGTTCAAATATAATCTCAGATAACCGATCAATTACATGGATGGTAGGGAGGTCCTTGCATTTTCTGACTGTATTTTTAAGACATAATTCCCTTATAGTTTTGGCATAAATAGGAACATCTTTCATAGCCTGTAATAAAGGAATTATCACACAAACATTCCTTAATTTAGTTTCCATGTCAAATTCTAGTCGGGCCATGGGTTTTTCTATAGTGGGTCTCTCCAGATAGGGAGGAATTTTGAACTCTTCTGGTTGGCCAAAAGGTAGCGATAAGGATGATTATGGTGGTGATGGGACTTACTTCTCTAACTGATCATCATTTTCATGTGGAGTTAGGAGTTTCCTCCTCATCAATTTCTTCCTCAATGATGATAGTGGGATTTTTCTTTTTTAAAACCTTCCCAAACATAAGATGAATATCATGTAAAGGTACATAAACAATCATATAAGTTGGGAAGATTTGGGGCCCAACATTAAGAGCATGTTGGGCTCTATTATTTAGGTTAGTGATGGGTCAAGATGGAAATTGTCTAGGCCTGTGAGGAAGGGATTAATTAGGAGGTAATTAAAGTCGTGGAGGTTGAAATATAGTAGGTTGGGGTGGATGTAATTGAGGATGGTTTTTTGGATTAGGATGGGGATACTGAGACTAGGCAAGGTAAAAGTTTGAAAATGGTTGAGATGGAACATTTCCTTGTGTGTTTCCTCTCCAACCTTGTTGCCAAGGCTGGTTTTGGAATGGTTGAGGAGGGTATGCCTGCCATAAGTTTGGAACACCCCACTCTGACGAATTGTTACAATAAAACTGGCTAGATTATGCATAAGGATTGGAACTTATACCTTGAGGCCTTGTATGCCATGGCATTTTTTGTGTATCCAAGAAAGGGGGTTTCGTTGCTTCCCCATTTTCCTTATTAACATATTTAAATCCTAGTAATGAGGAGAAACTATCTGTTAAATGGTTTTCTACACAAATAACACAAATATGTACACTATTTAGTGGACAATATTTTAGTGGATGTTTTTTGTTGCACTTAGAACAGAAAATAGATAAAGCAACATTTTCATCTTCTTGTCTTTTTCTTTTTTTTTTAAATGCATCTAGCTTATTACTAAGGGTACTCAAAATATTTGCTTTAAATTTTTGTAATATATTTCCTATTTATGTTCTAGTTACCCCTACAATAGATTTACTACCTCTAGAAAATGTATCTCTACCTTATCTCCCTAGCTTAGCCCTACTTCTAGAGTACTTTTTACAAAGGTCACAAATATTTTGGAAAGAGCTTTGAGAGATATCACCAAAGCTCATGAGATTCAGAGAAGATGGTTTTTTATTCCTCCAGAATTCCCTTCAAGAAGATGGTTTTTTATATAATCCTCATTCAAAACACCATGTTTGGAATTCTGTAGGTTGTAAAGAAACAATTCAACGTAGTCTTCAAGGCTCTCATCTTCCTACTTCTACATTTTGAAAATATCAATTTTCATGTCCCCAGTATTCCAATACTCTTGATACTTTTTTAAGAAAAGTTTTATTCGTCCCTTACCAAGATAGAATGGAACATTCCCATAAACCCATAAACCATTTAAGATTAGAATATTTCAACATAGAAAGGAACAATTTCAATTTCTTAGCACCACTATTGTAATTATAACTTCTACACAAAATGTCAAATTCTAATAGAAATGCATCCGGATCATCTGTCACTAAGACATGAAAATGGGGTAAGATCGAGGAAGGAATATTTTTCATATTAACATGTTTTGTGAGGTATAAGATTGAAAATCCAAATGTTACCCCATGCTCTTCATTACTTGTATTTTTGCATTCTCATCGCCTGCATTTGAAGCTGTCTTCATCGCCCATATTTCCAAACAAATAAAATGAATGTTCTAAAATAGCACCCAAATGAGAGGAATAAGGATGTTATACAGTTAAACTTGTAGGTATACACTCAACTTGTGACACTATAGTGTCTCTTACAACTTCAAATAATTTAGAAATATTTTATGGGATCACACGTTGGTCAGAAGTTGTCAAATTGTCATCATTTTCCCCTAATCCACAGTAGTTTTAGATTATGAGTTCTCTAATTTTGGAATACTAATTTATGGCTTTTCTCCCATTTGAATTCTTCCTCCTATAGATTGCTCATCTTGGTTAGTAGTAGGGGTTTTGGAACTATAAGAATATTTATCATACAAATTATTCTTGACTGGAATTGTGAGTTCTAGATTACCTCTAGGTTTACTCATAAGGAAATTGCATAATGATAACATTTTTGAAGGGATCACCAAAGAGAAAGTGTCTTGCTATTACACCATGGTATTGTCATGAGGTCTCCAATGTGTCTTACCATCCTTATGCTTCCTGTAAACACAATTAACAAAAACAACTATATAAAGCTTACTATTACCTATCTCTCTATAAGTCCTACTAAAATAATGATTTACTAAACCAAGGATGAAGAAAAAAAAACAAGCCACTAATATTGTAGTGAGGATTTCTCCTCACTGCAGGAGCAGGAATGACTCCCTTGTACCTATAGGGCATAAGGGTAGATTCCTACTGTTGGAAAATAGGAAAAACGAAATGGAAATGCAAGTAAACAAAACAATAAATTAAACTAAGCTAATCTAGTGACAGAAACCAGAACTAAACTAAATCATAAGCAAGAGCAGAAAGAAGAAGTAGAAGCTTTGTGAACCCCTTTGCAGAAAACGGGTTAGGGTTCCACCTCCTTAAACCTTGCAAAACAAACCTAAGATACAATGGAGAAACCTGCAAACAATGTTAAACAAAACCTGCAAGAAACAATGGTTAGAAGTAAAAGCAATCTAAATAGCTAAGAAGCAAACACAAAAAACACAAATATACCTTCTCTTAGTGGGTAATGGGCCACCATGCCCTAGCTACTAGAAGCCTCTCTCTCTTGGTTGGGGGAGCAATGGCTCAAATGGGAATGGATGTGGAGGAGAGGGAATGTGGGTGGTTTGAGAGGCAAAGGTCTCAAAGCATCCACGGGTAGCATAACAATAGGCAAGGGATAAGTGTTTTGAGAGTGACCCCCCACCCTCCTTTTATAGTTTTTCCAAGGGATTTTAGGGTTTTAAGCCCTTGGTCAGGGATTTAGCCCCTTTTTTTGGGCCTTTAGCCCCTTCTGCCCTAAATTTAGCCCCTTTTAGGGTTTTAGCTCCTAGGGAGCTATTTTGGGCTCTTTTTTGGGGTTTTATCCCTTTTCTTCATCCTTGGGCTCGTTTGGAGGTGTGGGGGTTTAATGGAAGGTCTGATGGAGTGATATGGGGGTTGTGAGATGGTGTCCTTGGGTGGTGTAGGCCATAGAGAGCTATGTGGGGGATTTTTGGGTTAACAAATTTCCCCCTGATGTGTGAGGGCGGGAGCTCAACGTATGGCTGACGGACATCATAGGATTTGCTGTGTGGAGGTGGTACTTCCGGGGCTGGGGCATGGTGGATTTTGGTTTTTGTATTAATTTAGTTCCCATCAATGGGTGAGATACAAATGTGTGACATGTATATGGACGAGGTGGGCATCCCCATGCTCGTGACAATGCCAAAAGAATAATTTGATCTATGCTCTGAAATACAAGAGCCGATCATATACAACTGATGTTACAATGATGGTTGCCTCCATGTGAGGCTGAATACAATATTGATCTGGTACATTGGACCCATGGCATTCTCATGGAATATTATATCTTCATGACTGACGGTCTGCTGGATCTGGTACATAGCTGTGTGGACTCACTAATTGAAAGTCAAAGTCTCTGTGGTACAAGTATGCTGCATCAATCATAAAGGCATATCGAAGCACTGATGGGGCTTCTGATCACTGTCTCCAACGCAACCTAGAAATCACAAGGGAAATAACCTATTTAGGTCCCTCAAGTGGACTCACCAATGTTCTAGATTCAAGTGACATCCGGGGTCTTTGACCAAGTATTGAGCGGAACAAACCCTGTACGAATCTCAACTGTGCGATGATGGAGTCGAAATCGAGCACGTGAGAAACAACCATCCCAAGAGGCACTAAGGACTCCTCTCAAGTGGTCCAAGGAACTCATCAATGATGTTAATGAAACCAAGGTACAAGGACCTCTGGGTCTATCCTCTGGAATATATGTATTGGCATCGATAGAGGGAGACCTACCCCTAGTCAAGGAAATGATGTTTCCTTGACCAGGAACGCGAGGTGGATAACCGAAAGGTGTGAAGCAATTTGTGGAATGACTCGTTGAATTGGGGGGGAGGGGAGGAGGGAAATAACTAAATAGGGGCAGGGGGGGTGGGAGACTCAAAATTCCTTTGTTCAGAGTATGACGGTAGGGCATACCAGGAAGCAAATGAAACTTGACTCAAGGGAATGGGATCATAGCTGTAATACCAGGAATGTCGCTACAGATGGGAAATACTTGGAGGATGTGGACGCTTTTGATACTGATGGGATCCAAGGAAGACACATTGCAGAGTACTCTTAACAAAGGCGACCCCATGTGGGAATGTTGCTAAACTGTTTGTTGTGGGGGGGTGTCTAGGGACACCGTTATGGTACGATCTCATGGATTTTTTGCGAGCCTGAGAAGGTAAATGCTCGATGGTGCTTTCAATTTTAGAGAGTCTAAAAGAACAAAGAAGACTCTAGTGGGGGCCCTTTTTCATTGGTAGTCTCCTGTGCCCAAAAAAGGATAAAAGTATACATAGGAGAGCTCGCCCATCCTGGAGGGGATGAGAGACTTCTTTACCGTTGGTAGTCCAATCAGGTCGGAAAAGGTTAAACCTATACTGACTGGACAGTCATTCAAATAATTTTACGAGCATGAACGAAACCAAGTTTTCTCAGCGATCTTTTCTTATTGAAATGACTGGAAAAGAGCTTAACAACAACCGGTGGTGAGATTTTTCATAAAGTGCGGCCCCTTTGCCCGAGAAAGCACAAAAGTATGTAGAGGGGAACGGTCTTGGCTTGAGTGTGCCAAGGAGGTCCTTTTGATGAGATGGTCTACATGGTCCGCAAAAGGAGGTAAATGAGACGATGTAGACGCCCTTTCCTATACTTCAAAGAGTAGGAAAGGAAGCAGCTGCCCTCGGTGATATTTTCATTGTTTTAAGGAGTCAGAAAAGAGCTTAAACGAAACTCCAATGTGGTCAACTGACTGCGGTGGAACGAGCGGTGTCCCATGTTGGGACGGTGGACAAAGGTTCAAAGGTCATCTGCATAGTATGGACAAAGCAGAAGGCTCTCAAACATACCAATACATGCGTGGGATATATCACGACAGAGGCTCGCGAGTCAGTGCCGTAGAGGCACGTAAACCAAGGTGGCTCTCGAATAGAGGTCAGGAGAGCATGTGTGTGTGTTGCAATGGATGAACTTGACTACATGCAATGTGAGTGAAAGTCTAGGGGCACTTATATGCCAAGTACGTGCAAGAAAAGAAATCATTTTGTGGACAGTGGTCTAGAGACCCGCGTAAGGTGCGATAAAAAGAAAAGACAATCTATGTGTTAAAAATGCAAAATCAAAGCTAAAATTACATTCCTTAACGGGCGGTGGCCCGAAAACTCGCATGAGTAGCAGTCAAGAAGTGTGATACAAGTACAGGTCCGTAGACACTTGCATCATCATGTCATGGCTTCGTAAATCGAGGTGACTTGTGGGAAATGGTCCTAAAATTGGTCTGTTAAACATGAGATGATGGTCTCATCAGGAGATGGAAATTTGAGACCGGAGGTGTGAGAGGTGTCTCGAACCGGTTCCGGGTGACTTTAGATTAGTAGCTGATGGTGCTGCCCTTGACTTGTGCTAAAAAATGTTGAAAAATAAGAAAGGGAAAAAAACTACGCTATAAGGGACTCATAGTGGTTATATCACGCATAAAATATCTTGAGGTGGAGCCCATTGCACGGCTTCTTCAAGAGTCGACCGTTTGATTCAGCAAAGAGGTATGCCCCCTTGCCGAGACGAAGGTCATTAGCAAGGCGGGATGACGAAATCTGGTCTTTTATGGGAAGAAATGATTCCACACTATGGTTTAAAGGGAATGGGGTAAAACCGAAGGTGGTCTTACATATATCTCGGTCATTGCATAAGTGGTGCCAGGATAGATCAGGTGGATCTTCCATGGGTGATGAGATGGAAGGGTGACTGGTGCTAGAGATAATGTAAATGGTATTGGTTGTGGCTTTGGTTGCCTTGCCCCCAGTCTTTGTTGGAGGAAGAGGGGCAGGCCTCAAGACGGTAGGAGTCTTTGATGTACCTAGAGGTAGGTTCAACATCAGCTCAATTGGCTAAACATGAGTCAACACATCCTGGGGCCTCATAGGTAGGGAAGGTGGTTCAAGGTACCACACAGGATCTCCCAGTGTGAAATCCTGTAGATTGCGGGTCACTAAGGAAGACTTACTCATGATCCTGGATGGTGGGAAAAGGAAAAGGATAATGTTGATCGGGAATGAACCCCATTGTTTCCCTAGTAACTGAGGTTGAGGTTGCAACTGAGGTTACAGCTGTGGCTATGGAAACAATGGAAGATACAAGTCTGATGGACCGTCAGTGATGGTGGAGACAAGAGGGTCTATAGAAATGGACATCATGTAAATGGACATGGTGTCTGAAGAAGGTGGTGGGGGGTGAACTTCTTCGATCAAGGTGATCTCAGACTCAAGGGAATGTTGACGGAGGTCAGCTAGAGCCAATCGAAATTCAAGTAGGTCTTGGCAATGGTGGGAGTAATGTCCATACAAGCTGCAAAGGGCGCAAGCATGGTTTGTCCTCAATGCCTTGTTCTTGACTACTAGCATAGTTGGGAGTTCAACCACGGGGATGTTTTCGTTCGTGTCCATGGCATCCAGATGCGCACGGATCACTGGGATTTCAGGGAAATTCTAAGTTGGATGGCCCTGTTGCTTGCAGATGGCGTAAGGTGGGACTTGTCGTGATTCTGTGGTGGCTTTGGCATTCTTGCCCCTAGCCCTTTTCGGGTTGGGTGGTGGGGGTGCGGGTGCGGTGGTTGGCTTGTGCAGACCGGGTGGAGGGTGAGACTCAACTGCAATAGGTTCCACTGGGGTTTAAACAACCTGGGGCATTACTGGTTGAGCTGGTGGATCAAGATACCACACTAGGATCCCCAACATAAAGTTGGGTAGGCTTAAGGTGGCCATGACTGTCTTGCTCATGACACCAGATGGGGGAAAGAGGAAGGGAATCGTATGGACTGGAGATGAGCTTAGATAACTCCCTGTTGGTTGCATGTGGGGGTGAGATTGTGGTTGCTATTGGCGTTGCGGCTGTAGATGATGTTTTGGTTGTGGTTGTGGTTTGGGCTACGGCTGCGGTTGTTGTTTGGGTGCAGCAGTTCTTGATGAGACCATGCACAAGTCCGCAGTTTTCTTTTGTGTCGATGATGGTGACACCAATGGGAAAGGAGCCGTCATGGTGGGATCGGTAAACAACCCATGGCCCACATTCAACGGTGGAGAAGTTGGTGTGTTTTCAACCACAGTGTTGGTTGCAGGGATGACATTAGCGTGTGTGGTCGCCCCTTGCGGCTCAATGGTGGTGATGGTAGGGATAATGTTGGCAGGTGTTGTTAACCCTTGTAGATCATGGTAGGTGAGTTGGTAAACTGTCACAATATTCCCTTTGTGGGGGAACATCATGAGGCTCACATGGCATACATGTAACTCCTTCCAAGGAGGAGGTTGTAGTCTAATTGAGCATTGATGACTTCTATGTCAATCAGGACTGTCTTCCCGGCTAACGTGATGGGGACATGGGGGAGGATTCCTTGGGATTTAGTGGGATGTCCATCATAAGTCCGCAGAGTCATGGAGCACGGTTGTAGAATTGGTGATCCAAGCTTCTGCCAAACCAAGGTAGACATGACACACATGGATGCCCCCTCATCCACTATGCATCGGTGCACAACCAAATTTCGGATGGACACTAGGATTTGCAAGGTGATAGTGGAGGAAATGCGTGGTTCCTCGTTCTCCATGTCAAAGGTGATGAGCTTGGAGTCAGAGGAGTCTACTGCCCCTAGAGCGACTAGTAAGGATTTTCGCTGCGTTGGGCATGTTTTAAGTACCTCAAGAGCGGACATGGTGGTTGGCATTTGGGCCTAATCATCCACAATGCTATAGCTGACTGTAGCTCTAGTTGTGGCATTATTGGCAATTCTATGTATGGGGGGGCACGGGAACGGGGGTAACTGGAGAGGTAGGTTGGCTATCTTAGACGTGGATTTTGCTGATGAGTCGGCAGGTTTGGTGGTGGTACCGTATTGATTTCATCTAGTCTGTAAGTTGACCTCTTCAGTGGCCATGGCTAGCAGGTGGTGAACACCTGTTTCAGCCGTGGGTGGTGCCCCCGAAGCGTTGGGATTGGCTTGGGGAGGGGGTGCAGTTGCCACCAATCCTTGGACTGGCAGTGGGTTTTGAAGCACCATGGGGGGAGGTCCTTGAGGTGTCGGGTTGGGTTGTGCTTGGTTTGTAGCGTTGGCAGCTTATTGGGCCTCGTTTTAAATGGCCTGCTTCACACGACCCATGAAGGGACACTCAAATGTATAGTGCCCATAGACCTCATAGAGTGTGCATGGTTGGTTTGTGCGCAACGGAGAGTTACATCTTGGTGCATTTGGTCGTGGGAGGTTTTGGGTTGGTTGGTTTGCCACGACATTGTTGGGAGGATTCGGTTGTTGATCGCCTCCCTGTGGTTGGTTATTACCTTGGTTGCGGGGCCGGTTATTCCTAGCTTGCCCTTGTTGATTGTTGGGGGTAGGCTGGTTGGGACGGTTTTGCTGTGCAAACACCTATCCCAACGGAGCGGGAGGAGTGGGAGTGGGGGCTTGAATTGGTTGCACTGGCAATGCATAGTATATTTTTGGAGGTGGTAGTGCCATGAATGTGGGAATTTTATCCACATACTGCTGTGTTGGCCAAGTCATGGCCTGATCCTGCTGCGGTGGTGCAGGTTGTGCATAGGAAGTTGTTGCTCTAGACTGAGACATCATTCTAACATAGTCTAGAGCTTGGTTTTGGTAAGCAACATTAGGGGTGTTGCTTGATTGTGGTTTAATGGTAGGTGGTGTCAGTCGAGGCTATGGTTGTTGGGAGACTGACCCTATGATGCCATCTGTAGCGTGGGATGCCCCCGGTGCATCATGGTAGGAGGTACTTGGATGGGGAGCGTCTGGAATGACGGTGTACAGGTATCCAGACTGGGCATAAATGAGATCAAATTGTTGGGCCTTTAGTATGGCCTCTTCTTCAGATTGGGGATGTTCAGATGCAATGTCCTTTACGATGGGTGGGAGCAAGGTATTAAGGAACCAATCCAAGAAGATCCTATTGTCTAGTTGGATTTTGCATAAGCTATGGCGCCGCCACTACTCATGGATATGGTCAGTTATGTGAGTGGTGGTGCTTTGGTGACAGGATAATAGGATCTCCACCCCCTCGTCATATCTGACAGGGAGTTGGAAATACTATAGGAACATGAAGGCTAGGGATTTGAAGTCTGGATACTTGGCTTGTGATAGCTCAATGTACCATTTGGTTGCATCACCTGTAAGGGTGCGTTGGAACAGCCTCAGCCTGATGGAGTCATCTACAATGCTGTTGGATGAGCACCATAGATGGAATGTCATTATGTGGTTTTGGGGACATTCCCCCGGCTTTGCCTTCAAACTTGAGGATGTCTGATGGCAGCTTAGTTGGCATAGGTGGCCAAAAAGCTTGGTGGCGGATGGCCTCATTTGTTAATCTAGCCAAATCAGGAAAGTTTAGATGAGCCATTAAGGGCATATTTGATCCCAAGTTAATGTGGGATGGGGCTGCAATGGGGGTGGGGTTTGCAGGTGCATAGTGCATCTGGACAGCTGGGGGGGCTTTTGGTGGCACCATTGCGGATGGGCCAATGCCCCCAAGTGCTGTGTGGGGGGTGGTATGGTTGGTGGGGGGATTGGCCCCATGTATGATAGTAGGGGAAATGTAGGTGGCCAGTGTAGTGCCCCCCTATGTGACCGGAGGGGTAGTGTGTGTGGAGGGGCCACTACCCCCGTGTGTTACCACTAGGCCAGCTTGGCTGGTCACTATGGGTGGTGGCAGTTGGCTAATGACAGTCTGCATGACTGTGCTTGGGCCACTTTCCAAGTTGTGGGTGACAGGTTGTGATGTCGACATGGATCCACTTGCTAAGGTTAGGCCGAAAAATGGATCTGGGTTTGCACTAGTTCGGACTTAATGGTGTGGTGTAGAGGTCTGGTTCAGACTAATACGAGTTTGAATCAGAATCAGATGCGGTGTGGCCCTCTAATGGTGTGGGAGATCACTGAGAACGGCTTCGATGATGCCAATTAAGTGTTCCAAATGGTGGTGGTCTGCCTCTTAGGTGTGAGGAAGATCGTGGAGGATCAATTGTGTTCGCTTTTGTGTATGAAACTGGTGGGTATGATATTTGGACCCTAGTTTCAATAGCTTCCTATTGGCTGAAGGTGGTCTCTTGGCCACCAATACTGCCAGAAGATAGCGCTTGGCTTGTTCCTCACAGGTGCTTCTACTCAATTGGAAAGGGGTCGTTGCCCGTTTCACTTGGCAATTCCTCTCAGCGGCCAGCTACTTTGGGGTTCCTTTGGTACTCCTCACAATGGGTTTCTAGGCAAATCCCAAGTACTTCCCATAGTTGAAGCAGTCAGGGACTTATGTCCTCAAAGACTGCAGAATTGATTGAACTTAGTGTAAATTTGGTAAATTTTAAGGCTTACTCAGCGTCATGAACTGAGTTGGGTTAATTATTCGGTATGGTGTGTTGGTTTGCTTGTTTTTTCTGGTATTTGGTTGCTGCAATATGGTTTATGAATTCATCATGGTAGATTTCATGTCATGGTTTTGTATGCAAGCATAAATAGAAATTTGTAAGCAAGTACAGTGATTAACCCTGAATGTTAGCTGGCCTAACTAGATGTCTACCTCACAGTAATATTCTTCTTCAACCAAGAGAAGGTGTCGGGCTCTCAACACAATGGGACTAAGCCCATCCATAGATCCTCAGGTCACCTCCCAGATGCTAGGTTGGTCAACAGGGAGGACGCTTAGTGCCGTGAGAAGCCCTCCTTCTCTACCCCCTCTACCTTCCAGGTCACCTGGTTGGTTTTAGTGGTTTGGGAAAAATATCATGGAGTTCCTAGATCTATACGAGCTTGCCCTTCATCGTACCCCATAATACCTCGAAGGGTGATGACTGGGTAGAGGAGGAAGGGGGAAGCAAGATGGTTATTTTTAAGTTATTTTTAGTTAGACTAGTTCATTTTATTAAGCCTTAAAGGTTCACTTAACATTTACACATTGTTCATGAAATTATTTGTAGAAAATACAAACTAAAACTGAAAATGACCTGCAATGGTGGATAGAGGCGGCTGGGCCACACTAACAGTCCTCTGAAACTGAAAATTATTGTCTATTAATCTTAAATTCAACTTTGGTGTGACAGGCCGCACATTTCTGACCAAATATAGCGAGGAGGCCATGAGATTTTTTTAGAAACGAGCCAGGGGGTTCAACAGAATGCAAAAATAGCCGCAACCTGAGTTTTTGGGCTAAAGTCATGCTTATCGAGGGATTAAGTGCACCCTGGGTGCACCTGTTTGGTCATTAAGAGTGCCCTAGTCTCACCTTTTGCCCCGATAAGAGTGCCCTGCTCTGAAATGGGGTTTTTTGGTGAGACAGAGTCAAATCTGGCCGACAGTAACTAGTACTGGGGTCAATCTGACTTGGTTTGGCCTAGAAGAGGCTTCGGCAGTGGTTAAAATAGGAAATAAACAGGATTTAAGACAGATTTAACATAAGATTCTTGAAAAACTAGGGCAAAAATTTTAAAAACTTAAAAATGAAAATTTTGGACCAGGGATCCTATGGGATCGACCTAGTATTGTCGCCAAAGCTGTAGTGAGGATTTCTCCTCACTGCAGGAGCAGGAATGACTCCCTTGTACCTATAGGGAACACGGGTAGGTTCCTACTATTGGAAAACAGGAAAAACAGAATGGAAATGCAAGTAAACAAAACAGTAAATTAAACTAAGCTAATCTAGTGACAGAAACCAGAACTAAACTAAATCATAAGCAAGAGCAGAAAGAAGAAGTGGAATCTTTGTGAACCCCTCTGCGGAAAATGGGTTAGGGTTCCGCCTCCTTAAACCTTGCAAAACAAACCTAAGCTACAATGGAGAAACCTGCAAACAATGTTAAACAAAACCTGCAAGAAACAATGGTTAGAAGTCAAAGCAATCTAAAGAGCTAAGAAGCAAACACAAAAAACATAGATATACCTTCTCTTAGTGGGTAATGAGCCACCATGCCCTAGCTCCTAGAATCCTCTCTCTCTTGGTTGGGGGAGCAATGGCTCAAATGGGAATGGATGTGGAGGAGAAGGAATGTGGTTAGTTTGAGAGGCAAAGGTCTCAAAGCACCCACGGGCAGCATAACAATAGGCAAGGGAGAATTGTTTTGAGAGTGACCCCCCACCCTCCTTTTATAGTTTTTCCAAGGGATTTTAGGGTTTTAAGCCCTTGGTCAGGGCTTTAGCCCCTTTTTTTGGGCCTTTAACCCCTTCTGCCGTAACTTTATCCCCTTTTAGGGTTTTAGCCCCTTTTTTAGGGATTTAGCTCCTAGGGGGCTATTTCGGGCTCTTTTTTGGGGTTTTTAGCCCTTTTCTTCATCCTTGGGCTCTTTTGGAGGTGTGGGGGTTTAATGGAAGGTCTGATGGAATGATATGGGGGTTGTGAGATGGTGTCCTTGGGTGGTGTAAGACATAGAGAGCTATTTAGGGGATTTTTGGGTTAACAAATACCCTAATCATTCCAGAACCACCTTGGAAACGATGCCAAATATTTTAAGCAAACTATGTGTGCCAATAATTTACCTTGAATATTGAATTGTCAATATGGGGATTCGTAAACATCGAGGTACACAAAAAGGAAATGCATTACTAGAGTGTTAATGTGTAGGTAAGTCATATCTATTCTATGGTAGCTAATGAAAACTAATGGCCTACGAGTTTCTAAATTCTAGAAATATTTTTTTTTTTCAGTACTAAACTTAGAGGTATTCTACACTAGTATAAATTTACAACTGCTAAATCAAACTCCATTCTAGGAAGAATACTAACACTATGGGAGAGGAAATCAAATATCCATACCAAAGGAAGCTACTTGTGGTCAAAGGATAAAGATAATTAAAAGAGGTACATGAAAGAACTATTTTAACTCTGGAGAAGTAAAGGTGACAAAGAAATTTTAAGTTAACAAGTTATATCCTTGTTACAACAACCTACCTGAGAGTGCATTATGCTAAGATAATGGAAAATATATGTGTTGAAAATAGAACTAAGATACATGAACAAATGCTCAAAACGATAGATGAGTACTGAAGTGTAAATAATGACACAATCTACTTTATGAAAATTAAATATAGAATCTTTGTGATGACTAATCTAAAGAATATCTATCATGCTACATTAGACCCTGCTTGAAAACATAGTACGGAAAATTGCCAAATAAACCCTGGTCTAATTGCGTGCATAAGTAAAGTAAACCTATAGATGAACAATGAAATGCAAACACAAAATCCAATGAAAATGAGAAGTATTGTAAAAGGGATGGTTATGACTTGAGTAACACAAATACAAAACCTAGACCTAGGAGTAAGAACACAAAGATTGGTTTCAAAAACTAGTTTCAACATATTAAGATTGTTAACCTAAACCTTCCTATCCTCCTATAAAATTACTTTTGAATAAGGAAACTGATTTTCTCCCTAATGATAATATTTTAAGTGCAAAAATATCATACAACCTTTCATCAAAATACAAATACCCTTGTCCTAGGTGTAGGAACGATTATATTTTCTCCTCTTTGACAATGTAAGTTGTGTGAATAAGCAGGGTATTCTAGAGTCACTGAATAAAAGGAGCTCTATACTTGATCCTACTATGTATGAGGGCGTCCTATGCAACAACCAATATCCTAGTGAGAAACATATAATGATTATGAAAATATTTAAATATAAAAACTTTGTGATGACCTATCAAGGTTGAAACATCATAATAATACAATATATTAACCTTAGATACATGACTATGAGTGAGTGATGTCTACGGGTGTAGTATAGATACTAATCCAGAAAAGGAAATAGATGACTAATTACAATGCTTTCGGTCTCATTGGATAAAATTTTACATTGGTTATAATAATTAAATCAAAGAACTTGATTAAACTACAAGCAATGGAGAATTGAATAAAAAATTGTATGCACGTGTATTTGTTATAATTTAGCCTACCAAGTTATAAAGGATGCTTATAATCACAAAAATTAAGCAAGTGAAGAACTAGAACAATATAGGGAAATCGATAAAACAAGGTTAGCATATATATGAAGACTACCAATTCAATTTATAATGCAATCCCCTTTTTTTGTATGTCCTCATGTTTATGATACATAGATAAACATAGCTATTTGAAGTGTGAACAAGGGTTAAAAAATAGTGCAAAACCGGAATAACAATCTACAAGAAAGCTTATAATTAAAATTGGATTGACATAGACAGATGATTGCAAGATGAAATGAAATACAAGAAACAACTAAACTACTCATGTAGCCGCATATCTACAATACACATAAACAACATGAACATCAATATACATATAACTATATTCTTATAATCAACAACAAATAAACAAATGTGGATTATGAATATTCAACTGAAAGAAACACAAAGAAAAACCTCTCCAGAGTAGTGGGCCCTCCTTCTTAGCAAGGTTGTAAGTAAGCTATGTCACGACAATTAGAAAAACACACAACGTTATTTCTCTAGAACTCTAAATCTCCATTATCAGTAAATAAAAATTATAATAGCATTATACTTTTTTAGTAATTTGAACAGCATAAAAATACATCAATTTCCATAGAGAGTTTGTATTCGGGTCTTTTCACATTTATATAAGGAGATGTTAAAAATAGTAAGGACAACGTTTTTCAAACCCATGGGTCATTACTAGCTAAGCCAATTAATTGAATTTCTTGTAATATTTCACAAAGGAGTTTCATTTATATCAATATTTCCCTCATGCCACCTAGTGCTTGAGGGTAAGACATTTAAGTATGGTGAATTGACCATGAACTACATCGAGGTAACACAGATCATTTTGTAACTTGAGCTTTTGATTATGTGTTACAAAATTGATAGATCATGCTCTCTTGGCATTCAATACATCTCAGGATAGGTTGAGAACTGGAATGCCACGTTGATATGAATTTTATGAAGCATTGAATCCTTGGTCAGGAAAGAAACATGTTTCCTTTGCATTCCACCTAGTGCAAAACCTTAGTACTAAAAATACAATGTAAGTGTAATTATCACATAAATCAATTCAACTATACTAAAACATAAGAATAAGCTAGAATGAATGGTGAATTGCCTTAGGTGTTTGAATAGGGGGTTCATATGTGGTATATTGGATATACATGGAAAAATTCAGGTAAGAAAGGATAATTGATCATGTATATACTGGAAAAAAGAGAACAAAACTGGAGTTCATCAAGAAATGAATAAAAATGTCAAACTTTAGTCCACACATGCCATTTTATAAAAGGAAACCCTTGTGAGATCGTGCAGAACAATATTCGAAAGTCATGTGGATGTACCGCCTTGTTGACCATTAACCTCGGTGGCACATTCAAATATTTGTAACCACATTTCTCGTTATGAGGAATTCAAATTTTCCTCCTTCACATACTTGGGCATTCAACAGTCTCATACTTGTACCCTGAGGTCACTTCATGAGAGGAATCAACATTCACATGGAGAACTATTTGTTTAAATACCGCCATTTGGCCTATTAAAGGAAGTCAAGAATATGCATTTTATAAGGATAAATTAAGAGAAACTTTATGCTACAAGAATTATTTTGAGAGAATCATCTTTCATACTCATCCTCACTAGTGGTTCTCTATTATAATAACCATTAAATGCTACAAATCAGGGTTCCTAGTTTATTTATCTATCTAGGAATGTACAAACTTAAGAGGTATTGGCACCATTATGTGCAACTGCTAAGAGCTTCTATTCTACTGAAAAATGAAATGGTTGTTACTAATTTAATCACAACATTCATAAACAAAATTTAAATAAACAATAAAGATAGCTATATGAATTAATCTTCCACTTATCTATTGATCACTAATTCAAAACTTTGCAATTATGCTAAATCTTATACAAGATATTTCTATTGATAGAGCATAAAACAAATCTAATTGGTTTAAAAGAAAGCATTACTTGAAATCCATAAAGGACCTAACTATTTTAATTCACATTAACATGAAATGGATCTAAGAAATCATATGAAAGAGATGCAACTATTCTAACTTGCATAAATTGATCATTGGAAAGAATCAAAGGGACTGTAACTATTTCAACTTGCATAAGCTAAACATTGGAAAGCATCGAAATAACGTATACCTAATTAATTTGCAAAAAGTAACATATAGGAAACTACATCAAAGCTTAAAGAACACTATAACACCTATGGTTCTACACTACTAAAAACAGAGCATTAATAGAAATTAAATATGATCTCTAATAACAATTATTTAAATGCAATCTAACACACATCTAAACTAGTTAACCTATTTATGATCTCTTTTATTGCCTTTAGGGGGGCCTTCCCCAAAGAAAGAAATAGATCGAAATGAAACTAAGTACTCACAAGATGTAGGGAATACGTAATTGTCATTAAAATGGTTCGTTGTTCATCATATTCAGAAAAAGGGACACAATTCAAAAACTTGTAAAAGTATGTTGTATCTATCTACTATCATATTAGAAGGTTGAACCCTTGTTTATGTCACTCTAGGGATTATTTATTAAAAAAACTATAAAAGACCTAAAAAATGATACATGATCTAATGGAAGTATAAAGCTTAGTTACAACTGATCTGTTGCTCCTAAAATCTTGGAGGTGACCAGTCTTGGTCAGGATCTCAAATATTTGATGCATCGGTGGCCTGCATGAGTGCTCTAATCGGTTGTATATGTTCTCCTCTGAAATTTACCAGTACTAATTTCTCTCTATTGGTAGACTTTAGTTGCGACTTCGTCTTATCAAAGCTGGGACTTGTCTTTAAGCGTGACTTTGTCTTCAATTGTAACTTTATGTTTCTTGTATTTGGAATTCATGCACGGATTCAATATCTTAGTTTGTTCCTTTAAAAAAAAAGCTAAAGTAAATCAAACAAGAAAAAGGTTAACCACTTCAATTAACATCTGTAGAGGGGGCCACTACCTCTTAAATGTCATCATAATTATATAATTATATAGTTTAAAGATATATTAACAAATGAGTAGTTGGAGTAGGTACAACCACTCGAACCTCTCTCATAATATATAAGTAAGCATCAAAGATGAATAGAAATGTGGATTGGACATCCCTTCCCAATACTTGTCTTTGATGGATGTGTATGAGCTTAATGTATGCTTGAATGATGTGAAAGCATGGCCTTCAACATCTGGCGCCGTTCCCTCCTTCACTCGACTGGGTGACAGCAGCAGCGAGTGGGGTGGCTCGAACTTGAAGGAAATTGTAAGATACAAAGAATACCTACAAGGAGAAGAGAAACTTAAAGACTGCTCGTGTGTGTTCGTGAATCAGAAGAACACTGCTATCAAAAAATACCTGTAATGAGAAGCTTAAATGTTGTTATAAAAAAAGGAGCTGACTATGGATGCTGCGTAAAGATTGAGGAAGCATGATGTTTCCACACAGTGTGTTGTTGGATTGTGCAAAGCAACAAAGTGGTCGCATATTGGTTTTTGTATGATACAGAACTTCTGTCGGTCGAAGGCAATTGAGGTATCTTATTTTTTTTAATTGATAAGTCACTTGCATGGTTGTTGTTGGAGGTATTTGTAGGGATAGAAGTTATAAGAAAATTGTGAGGAGGGAATTCACAGTCGACAAATCACAACTAGTGCGACGATATCATATTCTTATGGAAAAAGCTGGTCACAATTGACTTGTCTAGTCAAGGTGCGGCCTGAGAGAAACAAAATTTCGATGGATGATGCTCCTCTCCCGCCCAGCAGCGTGCCCGCAGAAGATCACACTCCTGTAAATAATATCGGGAGACCTACTCCACTACCCAAACGACATTGTTCCTCCTTGACAGCTTCTACACAGAGGCCACAAACCCTGCAGCCATAGAAGAGTTCTCTCACCCTAAAAATGCATCTTGGCATGCATTCTGCAAGCAATCCATAGCAGTCGCATTTAGTTGACTGTCATGGTCTTGAGAGTCGACCAAAAGGATGGGTTGAGTCCTCCAGTGTGGTCACTCCCAACCCGTATATCACAACATGCTCGAATGCACGGAACTAGAACATGGATAACCCAAAACTGGATATCAGAGAAAATTGGACCGGGAAGAAGATACGCACGGGACCGACCACATATGACCAACATTCATGAAGGTGCTTTGTGGTTGCTTACTTTTGACTTTTATGGAATTATGTTGATGTCTTGTCTTAATCTTGTCGAGGTTGATAGGGTCAATGAATCATATAATGCGGTTTACTATTATGTTCATTTTTGTAAATGGGTTGCAAAAAGTCAAGTAAAATTTTGGTCGAATTTCGACCCTCTATGGTTGATGGTCGATGGTCGGACCTTTATGGTTGATATTACTTTTTGGGTGATAGTTATAAAATGGTAATATGATGTTGATTCAAGTATTTAAATTTTATCCGTCTAAGTCGATTAAGTCACAAAATTTTATAAGTGACTCTGCTTTAAAGTTTAAATTCAAGAGGGGGTTAAATGTGAGTCTCTTGTGAGGCAGGCGATCCCCTCCGTTTTATGTAAATCAAGTTGGTCTATTGATAACCACTGTAAGTCAAGTCATGTTAAGTCAGTCAAAGTACAAGTAGTTGATCATGACCAAGACCATGCACATGAGCAGGAAACATACAAGCTTGTAGGAAATTTAAACTCTCACGACTAAAGAAGATGACAACGATGGCATTCAAGCAAATATCATTCACCTACATAGCAAAGCACTCCAATGAGACATGATGACAATGTACCCCTCATTATAAAAATGTTGAAACTGTTCTTGGGGTGTGACCTCGAAAATCCAGAAGACAGAGAAATGGCATAGAAAGTCGAAGAGTGAAAAGGCGTTGCATGCCTGAACCGATGGAGATGCCGGTCAGATGATCCAGGGTGAGGCTTTAAACCAAAATACCTCATTGCAGAAGAGGATTTTGGATTGTCGTTGTAAGAGGATGAGACTTCGATGGCCTACTACCAGATTGAAGATGGAGGTTGAAGAGCAACCAGTCACAGTAGAGCCTTGTACACGTGTGTTTTCCTATCAAGCAAGCGGTTGTTGCGGCTGAGTTACCTATGTAGACCGATATGCATGGTTGATGCACAGTGAAGACTACTTCAGTAGTAGCAGAGACCCAGGATGTTGATGCATATTTCTTTTTTCTCTTCGGGATGAAGAAACGTTTTGTTTGTGGGGGATATGTAGAGGGGGCCACTACCTCTTAAATGTCATCATAATTGTATAATTATATAGTTTAAAGATATATTAACAAATGAGTAGTTGGAGCGGGTACAACTGCTCCAACCTCTCTCATAACGTATAAGTAAGCATCAAATATGAATAGAAAGGTGGATTGGACGTCCCTTCCCAATACTTGTCTTTGATGGTTGTGTATGAGCGTAATCTATGCTTGAATGATGTGAAAGCCTGGATTTCAACATCACCATTCTATTTGTTAAACACATAAACAAACTAAAAACATGTAAACCATCTTTAAACTGTGCTCCTTTTCCTCCATTGTTATACTGAGGATATGAATTTTACTTACCAAAACTGGGGTTGATCACTCTCCCTAGAAAAATGGATTGCATGTCCATGTGCAATATATCATTCTGGAACTATAGAATTTTCTTTTTTTTCCCACATCTTCCCTTCCATCATAATAAATGATTCTTAGAACTTCTCCCTACTTATAGTATCCCAAACTTTGTTCCTCCTAATCCCAATTTGCTTTCTCTACTTCTTCATCAATTTCCTAGGTGTTATTGAGAGGGAGAAGTAATGGTGGATTCGTCTTAAGGCCTATCCATTCAATCCCCTTTCTTTGCAAGGTTTGTTTATACAATTGGGCTCTAAATAGGGAAATTTTTAAATTTTATAGGGAGTGAGGATCCTTTTGTTTCAAGTATGGTTATAACCCTTCCCATCTCACTGTGTTTTCCTTGGTGACATTTTCTTTCATCCCCTTCAGAACTCGATCGAAATGAATAATGGCTTCCTGTTGTATTTCCTTCAGAATTAGAATCAAGTACTTATCAACGGTCATGGTTTTATGGCCCTGTATGATCATGTCAACTTTGTAAGTCTCGTCTCGTATCCATAATACAATTTTCCACTCCTCTATATGATAGAGATCTATATCTTGAGCCCTTTAAACTTCAATTTTCAACCAAGAGCAGAGATATCTCAAATTAAAATCCCCCGCGTATGGATTTTGGAACCATGTATAATGGTGAGGGAGGATAAAATTATGCATGTAGAATTCACTTAGCAACTATTTCTCTTCTTTGGAACTATCCTGACAAGCTTCCATGAAGTATTTTGGAGTTATGAAGTTATAAGGGAGCTTTTTCTCAATCTAGTATAGTTGATACTTACACCACCTTTCTCTTAATTAAACTACATAAAATTTATATGGAGGTCCTCAAGAAAATATTTCCTCATAGATTTGAGTTTTCTTGTTCATATTTCACTCCAAATCCTCTATTTTATGATTTTTCTTTTCTATTTACTACTTATAGTTCTCCACTTCTTGTTGAAGTTCCTATTGAATTTTAATCCAATTTTAAATCCATGATAATTATTTCACAATAGTTCTCCAAACATTTATTTCATCCCACAATTTCATTGCATAATCAATATTCACTTGTAGTGGAAAATAAAACAAGGATCACTGAAATAAAACCCTGCACAAAAGACACAAAGATTTTATCCTGGGAAACCCTAACGGGGAGAAAATCCAAAAAAAAATCTTAGAATAAATTAATCCAATCAAAGTACAATAACAAACATGAATTTGAATCGTAGCACAAGATGAGGTTCTCTCTCCTTCACAACAAACCCGAACAAGAGTAGATAATCTTCCAAGAGAAAGAAGAGAATAAGAGAACCCCAAAATTATGCTTCTTGTCTTTCATAGGCCTTCCTTGGAGGTGCGCACTTGTGGAGAGAATAATATGTGTGATGTGAATGTGTCAAATTAAGTGTGAGAACACTTTTATTTATATTCTTCACTTTACTTGTTTTTCACTCTTGAAGCCGACATGTACTTTTGTATTCTAGGGCCAATTTCCCCCTTTTACTAAGGTAGTTGTGTTTTTTCTTGTCTTCAATTTTCTATGGGAATTCTTGGGACTTATTCAATGGATTTCCTTGAATTCTTGGTTATTTATTCCCCATAGAAAATTTCTATTTATTGATGTCTAAATCCTCACATGTATATCACCTTCTTCCATAGATCTCTAATGTTGATTTGACCATACTCTAAGAAGTCTCGAACACTTCTTAGAGCCAATGTCAAATACTGTTGGTTTTGGAGCATGATCTTCCTATTCATAGATGTTATTCCAGTCATGTTTGGAACCAAGCACCTGACAGGGGGGTGGGGGGGGCTTTCTCCCCCCACTAGGAGGGAGTTTTCCCCCTAGCGGGGATTCAAGGGCAGCTCCCCCGTAGCGAAAATTTAGGAAAAATGCCTTGTAAAATGTTGTAATTTTTAAAATGCTGTAATTTTAGAGTTGTTACTTGGTCAATAATGGATGATTTACTGGCCCATGGTTTTGGGAAAACCATGGTATTTTCCCATGGTATTCCCTTTATAAAAGGAAGGAAATGTAATACGGTTGTGCATTGTATTGCAGCATTGTAAAACAATCTTTGTGATTGTGTGAGAGACACTATGAGAGAGTGAAGAGGAAGTGCAGTAGGGTTGTTGCAGGTTGTATCCCTTCATTTTGTTGGATGATATAATAATAAAGGACTGACAATTTTCTGTGTGGAGGTATCCCATCTTGGTTGAACCACGTTATTATATCTGTGTCTCTCGTATAATGTGGTTATAATATTTGTATATTGTTTATTGTTTATTGTTATTGCTATGTGATCTTGTTTTTCTAACAAATACAACATTATATTAGACTTTATCTATACCACAAGGGATGAAATATTTTATCACATAGACAAGTAAAATCACTCTACTAAGAGTATATCACCACCGTTATAGAGAAATCCCACGTAGAGTATGCAATGTGACCTCTATCCTTCAAACACTCATAGTCAATCCACATGACTAGATAAAAGATAAGCATATGAGCCTCAAGACACATAGTCAATTCACATGACTAATTAGAGCTACAACGGGGCCATCCTCTACCAACTATTGGTTAATATACACATGGCCAATCTGGGAGAATGATCTGTAGAAAAATTGCTCAATATTGGAACCATGGAGAACAAAAACACCCCCTCTCAGCGAGGGAGACATTCTACATCATGCCAAGACATTACACTTGGTGATAATTTCCATGTTTGGAACCTCATAATACTATATAATGTTTAGCACCTTAAGCCTTATTCATAAGGTTGCGGCAGAGCCATTCACCACTAACCTTGAGTAAATATTTAGCCCAATGTTGTACATGATTATCTGGATTGGAACTGTTTCATCATCTCGAGTCTGATCAATGCTAAGCTAGGTCCATTCACTACTAAATTTATGTGAACATGTATCCCCGTGCTACAAATTAGATCCATCATCATATAGAGCCTTCTACACAAGGCTACTCCAATTCCATTCACCACTAACCATGAGTAAACATTCACCCCAATGTGGCTCACCTAGTCCATCCATCACTAGACTATATCAGTTCCTTAAGCATTTTTCACAAAGCTACGCCAGATCCATTCACCACTAGCCATGAGTGAACATTCATCCTGATGTTGCACATCTGACGAGTCATGTAGGGCATCCATCACTAGCCAAATCAGCATGGTCATTTTCTCATGAGTGGATATTTAGTTGCTCATCTATAAAACCATCTCAATGTTTGGGCCATTCACCTCATGTACTGAATGTTTTCCATTCATCTATAGGATCATCACCATGCCTAGGACATTCATCATGTGAATGTATGTGACTCATATATATAACCGTCATAATTTATGGTTCATTCACTTCTTGTCAATGTCTCCCACTCATCTGTAAAACCATTTTGGTGTCTACACATCCATTAACACTCCCTCTCACTCAGAGAGGCATTCTCCACCACACCAATATTTTCCTTGAAGTATTCAAAATTTTCCTTGGATAGAGGCTTGGTGAGAATGTCAGTTATTTGCTCGTTTGCAGAATGTACTGGAGCTTCATTTCTCCCTTCTATACCATGTCTCAGATGAAGTGGTATTTGATCTCTAGATCAAATAGTCTTGTGATACCGTTTGCAATTTTCTCTACTTTTGTTTTTCTGAGTGCCATATAAATTTTCTTCCCAATATTCTCTTTTTTTCCACTACACTCCTCTTATTCAAAATTTGTATATCTTTTACAGCTTCACTTCATCACCTGAGACATCTCTTACATCATATCCAAATGTGCGACGTAGGTACCTCCGCACATGATTTGTTGTAACCCAATATACATGCCTCGAATGAACCATAAATTATCTCAGGGTGTTTAGTACGAAGAAAATATCATGCATGGTGTTTACTAGGTACACCAAGGATCTAGTCAACTACCCACCAAATATGAATCTGAAGCATAATCACTTGGCTTCTACAGATTTGTCATCATAGTAGGATCCATCAAATCTAAATCTGAAACAACATCACTTAGCTTCTCCAAATTTGCACATCAATGGATCCACCGGATCTGAATCTAAAGTGGAATCGCTCATCTTCTCCAAATCTGTCTCCATAGGTATAGTCATTAAACTTGCAGCCATCATCTTGAACATCTTGGTATCTCAATGTGTGATCCCTCTATCTGAGGAATATCTCATATAGTCTCTACCACATTTATAATCTCAATAAGTGATGTATCAGGATAAGACCCTTCATCTTGAATTCATAGGCCAACTCCCTTTCACTCGACACTAAGATTCTCTCTTCCCATAATGGAACAGAGCACCAATCATATAGCACCAAGATCACATGTTCACCATCAACAAACCTATAGTAAATGTTGGATTCCACATCATTCTTGTTTAAGTAAAATCTCATCAAGTACATGTTTATCTTGGCATACCAAGTATTGGGTTCCTACTAGAGTCCATATGAAGTTTTCTTTATCATCAACAAATTGTTTTGCAACTAATCCCTCTATGTTGGAGCACCTTGCTCCATCTTTAAATGATTATCTTGCTCCCTCTGCATATGGACACTCTACACTATCTGCATCTGAGTTTCCTACATTGAAGCAATATGTTTCCTTCTGCACTTATTTATCTTTGTGTATTCATCTGTGTCATTTTCACCAAGTGGTTTTACTAAGACAAGCCTCTTGCTCTCTCAAGAACACTGAATATTATCGATTACTCCCTCTGATTCTACAAACTGGATGTCCTTCATGAGTCATATTTGGTTTTGATCATAACTGCATGTTTGATCTTAAAGATCCACTTTGAATTCATCATCGAATTCCTTATTAATCTCGGAACTATCTCCCTAAAACTATCCCTAGGAGTTGCATGCCTTCTTTAATTTTGCAAGGTATCACGAAGCTATGCTAGCCTCTTCTGGATCATGCATCATATTTCGACTCTGGTAGTTCTGTTGGCTCTACTGTCTTATCCTGATACACATAAGGATGATCACTATACTAGAGGGGCACTCATCCTTCGGAGCCTCCCTATCCTCACTATAAAACTCCATATGAGACCTTCTAGATCTATTGAAGGTTATTATCTTTATATTTTTCTTTCTTGGTACATGTGTGTATGTTGGACAACCAAAGATCCACTTATGTGAATGCTACCTCAGGAATTTTGTCCTTCCAATATCTAGTGAGGACACTTGATCTAAGCATAACTGTCATACTGGATGCATGTTCTCACAATAATATGGGTATACTTTCACAATATTTATAATGGACCTATTCTACAATACATGAGATAAATTTCCACAAGGGTAAACCAACAATAATTTAAATAGTTGTGTTATTTATCAATCAAATAACAATTTAATTTAAACAAATAAGAATTATTACACAAAGTATAAAATACTTATCTTCTTTTGTTTTGTTTGATCCCTTTTGATATCTTCCTGTTTACATAAATCGCTGGAGTTTCTGGAAGGGTAACTTGCTTCATCATCTAATCTTAAGACCTTGGTCTTATTCTTCATCAATTCTTGAACTTCTGGAACTTGTTGAAGTCTTCATGGAAGGGACCATACATAGTATAAAAATACATCCAAGGATGTCATTGTCATCAGTCTGCATGTGTTTGAATGCACTAGATCCAAGATCCCCTTGGATCTAATATCATTGATCAGAAAATATCCCTTTACATTCTTACCAAGTGTATAAGCATTTTTTATACCTTCATGTTCTAATTTAAGTTTTTGGAATAATTATAAGTACTCTTTGCAATCTTCATCAAGTATGCCTTCTTTTCTTTTGAGGAGGAATCTCTTCAACATTGGTTGCATGTTTCCTTTCTTTCATTTTTCTTTTGAGGACACTAATAAAAAAAGTGATCAATTGTATGACACTTTAAACATTTGATCTTTTAAATATCATTCTTCATTTGTTTTGGAGTTGATCTCTTATTTTCCTTCTTCTCACCATTTCTTTCTTGTCTTCCTTTTCCTTTCTTCTAATCTTGGGTTGGCATGTCCTTAGAAGCACCATGGTCCACTAATGAGATATCATTGATATCTGAAATAGTACCATTAAGAGTAGAGACAAAATAATACTAGAGTTCATCTGAAATCTCAAAACCAACCAACATGTCTTCTACACTAGACATCATCTTGACAAAATTTGACCTAAAAACCCTAGTAGGAGCTAGGTCAAAAAATAAGTTTGGAAAATCTGAAATTTTCCTCCATATATAGATGTTCCCTCCTAGGAAGAGCTCTAGAACACTACTTTTCAGTCCAATCTATGGCCATAAAGGTTAAAAACTAGAATCTCTAGATTCTTGACCCCAATAGAAATTAGGTCAAAATTGAGACCTGCTTTTTGTAGATAAGTGCACCTCCCAGGGAGTTCCATTGTGTTATTTTCAATTCAAAACTATGGAGAGTACTATCCAAACTTTGAATCCCTAGTTTCCATAGTAGGGCACAAATTGTCTCTGGTAACGGCTTCTATTCAAAACTTCACCGATACCATGTTGAATTTTAATCCAATTTTCAATTCTTGATAATTATTTAAAAATAGTTCTTCAAATATTTATTCCATCCCATAATTTCATTGCATATTAAATATTCACTTGTAGTGGAAAATAAAACAAGGATCATTGAAAGAATGCCATGCATAAGAGACACAAAGATTTTATCTTGGGAAACCCTAACAGTGAGAAAACCTAGCAAACTTTTCTTAAAAGAAATTAATCCAATTCAAGTACAATACCAAAAATGAAGTTGAACCCTAGAAAAAGATGAGGTTCATCCTACTTCACTAGAAACCCTAACCAGAGTAAATAATATTCCAATAGAAACAAAAGAAAAAAAGAACCCATAAATTATTCTTCTTGGATTTTCTAGGCCTTCCTTGGAGGTGCACACTTGTGGAGAGAAGAACATGTGTCATGTGAATGAGGATATATTGTTGGCATTGCTTCTTCCTTTGTTGATGGTTGTTAAAAACCCACATTATCATCAATCTTGATTATGAATGGGTCTACAAAGTAACCCTGATCAATATCATCCTCCTCATATTCATTATATCATGCTTCCAAAGCTCGATCGTTTCCTTTCAATTTTCATTGAATCCTTCGAAACTCATATGCCTCAGTAGAGGAAGTATTCCTTGCCTTGGATGAGTAGGACCCAAAATTTCCCATCTCAACTAAGGTTCCAATGACTAGGTCATCCTGAATGTCTTCTAACAAAAAATTTCTCTTCACTTTAGTGGTGACAGAGGTCCCTTTCGCTTCCTTCTTCTGTAGCACCGAGGCTGGGGTTCTAACTGATATTATTGTTTTTTTCTTACTTACTTTAGAAGTAGATATAGGTGCAAATCCCAGAGTTATCATTAATTATACATCTTCTATAGAAATGTTGATAAATTCTTCCCAAGATATTTGAGGAATCTATTCCTTTAGCTCAATGTTGATGATTAATTTGATGAGACAATGGTGGAATCAATCTTTCCATGTTTCACCTTTTGAGCCATTTCCCATAATGGTTGTAACCGGAAGTATGGAATGTTGATATTCTCCTTTGCTTTTAAATTGGATCTATGTTTTAACATGGTTAACATTTTGAAGTGGAAGATGTGAATCTAGATCAACCTCCTAGTACATGTGATATACTTGATGAGATAGGATGTTACCTCCCTCCAAGGTCTAGGCATAGTTCCCCTCTTTACTCCATTTCTATCCTCTTCATATAACTCCCATTCTTTGAAAAATTCCTTGGATTTATTTGCTAGTTATTTCTCATCCTTTCTCCAATAATGTCCTGTAGGAATCCCAGTATACTCCACCATTCTAGACTCATTGAGAGGAATTATAAATCCCTCCACTCTAGTGACAAATTCATTGTCACTCAACTGCTGCAATATTTTGGAAAACTTAAGAGTACGTTCCTGGTCATAGCCATATAATTTAGAAAAATAAGTCATCCAACCAACATTTCTGAAAATTTCTAACACCTCTGGGTTTCATAAATTTTAAGTGGATCAGTTAGCTCACTCTTCTTGAAGTCAACCATGATTTTCCTCTTCTTAGTAATAACAATAAATTGACATAATGTGTGTCTTATACTTAGACTATGATCTTAATCAACATGTAAAGGTACATAGGTTTCGAAATTCATAGGAAATTATTCTAAACGGATTGAAACCTTACATATAACCTTCGTTGTTATCCACCTCTAGTTCCCTTTGGCTCTACTCCTGATCAAGTGATCGTTGTGGCTAAGGCCTCTTATCCATCATGCTTAATTTTAAATTTCTTCTAGCCTCACCATCTTTCTTATTTCAAATGGCTTCTGCATATGCTTCCCGATTTAGGATTACGTTGGAGGGCATCAGCTTTCTTGACATGACCAAAACATGTACTTATAGTTGATGGGTGACAGATTATTCATAGATTTCCTTTAATTGATTATGGTGACTAGATTTGTGCATGTTATCTGTATCACCCATGGAAATCCCGTGGAAATCTTTAACAACATTTTTATTTTTTACTGACTCCTCGTAATGAAATGAACCCCCCCAATTATAGTGTGTTGTCCTTAGCACAATCATTAGTTTGAGTGGTTGATGTGATAGGTTTTCTTACACATTTAATGAATATATATATGAATTAGATAGAAATGTGTACTTTAACTTGTCCAGTCATGAGAGATTCAGTATGCAAAATCATGATGCGGTGAAATATGCCTTTAGATTTTATGTCAGTAGTGTCCATATTTTCTCATTGTATTTGGTGTTGATGTTGATGGAGAACCAACATTTTGTATTTGAGGTCCTTGTAGTTTGTTCCTTGAGTTGTCTAGATGAAGCATGCATTTGTAGACGTTGTTGTTGTATGTGCTTCATATAGTATGAGTGCCTGCAAAACCAATGTTAGGTATTTTCTTTTGTTGTCATTTTTTTTTTTAATTTACATTCTGAAGGTGCCACATAGTGTTTTTCACCTCGAGAATGTCCTGTGAGTGCTTTGAGAAAAAATTTCACTAACATGAGTTTTATTTTGTTTTCTTTTATTGTTTTCTCTCTTCTTCTTCTTTTTTTTCTCTTTTCCCTTTTTCCCTTCTTTTATTTTCTCTCTTTTTATTTTTTGTTTTATTTTTTCTCCTTTAGTTGGCCAACAAGACATCAGTACCCTCAATCACAATCAAATTCTTTTTGTACATACTTTAGGTGAACTCATCCTCAGAGAGTGGTTCTTTGTATAACTTCAGTCGATGACCATTCACCAATAATGGGGTTTGCACCTCATCAATGGTCCTTATCTTTACTGACCCATTGCCATTAGCATGTATCAATTTGATATGGACCTAACCACCTTGTTTTCAATTTCCCTTTGAACTTATTGAATCTAGATTCATCTAATAAGGCCCAATATGCTTCTTTAAACTTATTAGTCTTGATATATTTGGCATGCCATTGCTTCCTCTGTTGTTGCACTATTTCAATATGAGAGAGAGCTTGTAGTCTATAGTAATTAAGTGCATTCAATTATCGTATCATGTCTTGTTGTGTTGTTGATAGATATAAATTGAGAGTGGCAGTTCTCGTAAGTATTTTTATCTCAAATTCAATGGGAAATATTACCTTTTTTCCATAAACTAGTTCAAGTGGGGTAAATCTTGTAGTAGTTTTCCATGTTGTATTGTAGGCCCAAATGGCCTCATTTAATCTGCCCACCCAATCCAACTTTTGAAGTTGGACTGTTTTTTTGAATATTTTCTCAAGTTCCCTGTTTGTACTTCTAGTTGCCCATTTGATTGTGGGTGGTAGAAGGAACATTGTTTGTGTTTTACATTAGATAAATTTTAAGGTCTAAAATGGACCTCCTAAGGAAAATAATAAAATAATAGTTAAAATAATAAAATAATATTTATGAATTTTGGAGGAAAAAATTACTTTTTTTTTCTTCATATTTTCAACATATCCCCCTACTGTTTTACTTAAATTTTAAGAGGGGGCACTCGTTGGATGCAGAATTAAATTATGAATCCAACAAGTACCCACATTGCATACTTTTGAGGGACCCAGCCTCACTAAAAACGAGAAATACTTTAAAAATGTTATTTTGAAAGTAACACTTTTTTATGTATTTCTCTTTTTTAATGGGATGGGGTCACTCAAAAGTATGTAGTGTGGGTACTTTTTTGATGAAGCATTAAATTCCACATCCAATGAGTGCTCTTGCTTGAAATTTGAGTAAAACGACGGGGAGGTATGTTGAAAATACAAATTAAAAATTATTTTTTAAAATATCAAATATGCCAGGTCAACCATTATGGTTGACTTTTTCTTGAAATTCTATTGGTTCTTGAATTCAATGGTTATTTTTCTTATGAGGTGGCTTTTTTTCTTATGAGGCCCATTTTAGACCCCAAATTTTCTCTAATCTCTTATTTTTTCTCATAATATCTTCAATCATATTAGATGTAAACTATGTTCATTGATCAAAGACCAACTCTCTAGGGACTCCAAACCTTGTGAATATCTACTCTATAAATAACTTTTCCACACTTGTCTCAACTACCATAGAAAGTGATTTTACTTCTACCCACTTTGTAAGATAATCAGTGCATACTAGGATGTACTTTTTCTAATTAGATGGTGGATTGATTGGCCCCACGAAGTCAAATCCCCATTTGTCAAAACATTCCAATGATATTTTGGGTTGTAGTAGAATTTTATCTCTTTTTGTGGGTTTTCCCATCCTTTGGAAATCATCACATCTTGATACATAATCTTGAGTGTCCTTATGAAGTGTGGACCAATAGTACCATGTCTGTAGTATCGTATAAGATATTATTTTTTATGCATAGTGGCCCCCACATGGCTCATTATGGTTGGCATGGAGTATATGGTGCACCTTCATCGTTCTCTAAGAACCTTCTTAAAATATAGTCTAGTCTTCTTTTGAATAGAAATCCTTGTACCCAAGTATAAGTTGCACTCATCCTTATTATATTACTTCTCTATTTGTTATTAAAGTGATGTGGGAACCTCCCAGAGACTAGGAAGTTCTCTATATTAACAAACCATGGAAATCAACTAAGATGGAAAGAAGATGATCATCTAGGAAGGCATTGTTAACCTAAAAAATCCCTCACTCGGCTCTACATGGCCTACACCACCCAAGGACACCCATGCACGACCCTCATTTAACCCCATTTGACCCCCACACCCTCAAGAAGGCTTAAAAACAGGAAAAAGGGCTTAAAAACCCCTAAAAAGAGCCTAAATAGCTCTCATAGGGGATAAAGCCTCCAAAAAGGGGCTAAAACCCCTCAAAGGAGCCTAAAACTCTAAAAGGAGCTAAATTTTGAGCGAAAGGGGCTAAAAGCACAAAAAAGGGGCTAAAGCCCTTACCAAGGGCTTAAAACCCTAAAAAAGCTATAAATAGAGGGGTGGGGATCACTCTCAAAACACTCCTTCACTCCCTATCGTTATGCTACCTGTGAGAGTGCCTTGAGACCATTTGCCTCTCAAGCCATTCACCCTCACTCTCCTCAATTCATCCATTGAGCCATAGCTCCCCATTCCTAAGAGAGGTGCTTCCCCAAGTTATGGCATGGTGGCCCATTTCCACCCATAGAAGGTATCATTTTCTGTTTTCTCTCATGTTCATTTTAGTTATTTAACATATTTTTCTTGCAGGTTTATTGCTCTTGTTTTGTTACAGGTCCCCATTGATGCCTCATAGCTAGTTCTTTGTTTTCTAATAGTTGTATGCAGTGCCTTGGAGTTTAAACCCTAACCTTGTGTGTAGAGGGGTTTCGTTTTTCTTTGATTTCTGTTCTGTATTTCAGTTCTTTTTTTTTTCTTTGCATCCACCACCGGGAACCTATCCTTCCGTCCTATAGATGGAAGGTAGCCATTCATGCCCTGTAGCAAGGAAGAAATCCCTGCTACAGAACTGGCGACCATACCAGGTCGATCCCATAGGATCCCTGGGTTTATTTTTCAAAATTTCAGTTTTTAGTTTAGTTTTTCCCTAGTTTAATTTTCTGTTAAAATCTACCTTAGATTCCTGTTTATTTACATTTCCAATTACTGGTAAGCCTCCTCAAGGCAAATCCAAGTCCATTTGGCCACAGTACAGGTTATTGTCGGCCAGATCTGACTCAGGGTTAAAAAAATTTCAGTTTCTGGAGCAGGTCGCTCTTATCGAGCCCAAACAGGGGACCAGGTCGCTCATTTTGGACTCACAGGTGCGACCAGGTCACCTATTTATCCCTAAAAGGTGTGACCCCCTTCCAAAAGTCAGCCTGCTTCTATCTGCAAATTCTGAGCGACCCCCTCGCCTATTTCTGGAAAAATTTGGTGACCCCCTTGCCACATTTGACCCCCTTGTCATAGTTCAGGATTACAAATGGTACATGTCTAAAAAAATTCCAATTACTATTTACTACTTTTCATTCACAAGTTATGAACTCTGCGGAATATTCATAAACCATTTAAGTAGCCACCAGATATAACAGAAAAACAAAGGACATACATACCATACCATATAAATCAACCCAACTTAGTTCATAATGCTGAGTGAGCCAGTAAAATTTATAATTTACACTAAGTTAAACATCTGTAGTCTTTGACGACATAAGTCCTTTACTGCCTTAACCATGGGAAGTACTTGGGATCAGCCCAAAAAATCATTGTGAGGAGTGCCACAGGAACCCCAAAGTAGCTGGTCGCTGAGAGGAATTGCCAAGAAAAATGGGCAACAACCCCCACCAATTGAGTAGCACTCCCGTGAGGAAAAATCCAAGCGCTGTCTTCTAGCAGTTTTGGTGGCCGAGTGACCACTTGCAACCAATAGGAAGCCATTGAAACTGGGGTCCCAAAAATCATTACCACAATTTGACATACAAATTTGACATGATTGATCCCTCACGCTCTTCCTCACGCCTAAGAGGAACCACCACAGTTCAGGTCATTGAACCGACATCGTTGAGACCATTCTCGATGACCTTCCACACCATCAGAAGGCCACATAGCCTCTGATTCATATTCAGACCCATATCATTTTGAACCAGATCTGCACACTGCACCATCAAGCCCCATGGCTGGTGCGAACCTGGATACATTTTCTGATATAGAAATTGCTAGTGGACCCATGTCCACACCACAAACTATCAACAACAACCCCGCAGGTGGCCCCAGCACAGTTATGCAAACCGTCATAAGCCAACTACCACCACCCATATTGACTAGTTGTTGTAATCTCACAGATCACATAGGGTTACCAATAATACACATTAAAAGCATACATACATAACAGAGACAAGAGACAAGAACAAGTAGGTAGAATAACATATTATCATGAAAGGGTCCATCCAATACAGAGAACTGAACCGAATTCTCATCTGGCTCAACAACCTAATATATATGAATTACAAACAATTACAAATAACTACCTGTCGGTTCGGTCAACCGACACGAACTTATGTGGCCGACCTAATCTCTAATTAGTCAACCAATCGACTAAGTCGGCTATTGTTCTAGTCGGCTTACCGACTTGCTCCTCCAACATCTCCCCCACAAACAAAACGTTTCTTCGTCCCGAAGAAATAGGGAGGTACCAAAAATTTCTTTGTCTGTCCTAAGTAGTTATTTTGTGTTCGATCTTCATGGGCTGTGAAGTCTGATGGTTGGTCTTTTCTGTACACAGACTTCGACAATTGCTTTAGCTGTCACTACTAGGTGATGTTGGAATTCTGTCCAACTTTGTAGTATTTTTTGGATGTCGATGGTTAATGTAGTCAGACTTGATAATATCGACATCTTCTCTTGAATGGAAAGGTATGCTATCCTTTCCATGTTGGGACCCACAAACTAGTCCTTTTCTTCTGCTGTCTCAAAAAGTCATTTCATCTGCGGACAAATGATGTCTAATTTTTCTAAACTTGGAATTGCTTGTTGTACCCACTGATGTGCTTGTCGCTCGAGCTTCTACAATTTGGTTGTTTTGAGAACTATTTGATCTTCAATTGTGCTTCTAAGTGCTTCCTCTGTGCTTTTTATTTTCTCGAGCGCTTGGATTTCTTGTTGGGTCTGTTGGGTTTACTAATAGACTTCCCATAATAAGCATGCCAGTCTCGTAGTACTTCTTCTGTAATGACTGACTCCTCCATGTGATATTGCAATACCTTGTATGCTTCTGAAAAAGTTGTGTGCTGCTACATCAACAGTCGAGCTTTTCCTTCTTTCTGCTCCTTTCTTGTGTCCTGCATCTGTGCCTGTAGCGTCGACACCACGCTCTCAAACAGCTGATAAGATTTTTATAGCGGTTTGTTAGTGTCGACCTATGTCGGTCCTGGTATCACAGATTGCACAAGTTTTCTTCATTTGTTAAGGAACTCGACTTGTTCTTTTTCATTATCATCGAGCTCCTTACGTCTATTCCGGCTCCTTGTTTTTTCTTTGATTGCCAGTGTTTCCAAGAGTTGCCCTAACTCTCCATCCCTTAGCTTGGTTGCATCGACTGTAGTGGTCGACCCAAGTCGACTGATATGGACCATTGTCATCTGGCCTTGATGGTCCTTCTTCTTTTTCTCTTTCTTTCTTTTGTGCTTTTGTTGCTCCGCTTGCTTTGGCACCTGTGTACCTGTAAGAGTCAAAATCGGGTTGTCTGGTTGCTGACTAGCAGTGGTTGAGGGAATTTTTGGTTGGGTCGGATGGATAAGTGTTGTAGCTGGTTATGTATCTGGTTGGTTGGATACAGAGGGTCCAGATGCAGATGTTGTTGGCACTAATGGTTGTGTCGAAGGTGGTTCAAGTGTAGCTAGTTTGATTACAGGTTCTGGGTTGGGGGGTGGTGGTGATGGCGAATGGTCGAGTGTGATTGGGTTGGTGGAGATGTGGTCAGATGTCGGGTCATGGATTTGTGGAGGTGAACCTTCCTGAAGGTCAGAGAACAGTTCATCAATTTCTCAATTTATTTCATCCATTTTCTCTCCTTCCACATCTCCTATCGGTTCAGAGGCTAGTGGGTGGGGCTCGGGGTCAATTGGGATGAAAGATGTACTCCGACTTGCGACAACATCAGCTTGGTTTTCGGAGTTTCTTTGAAATGTCGAACTTATGACTACCATAGTCCTCAGCCTCTGGGGTACTTGGCCAGGGTGAGGAATAGGTAGTCTCGATCCACCAACTTCAAACAAGGGACATTTGGTGGTGAGATTTTGTACTGAGGTGAGTAGCTCAAGTAGTTTTTTAATGTAAGCCTAGAAGTCTCTGTCTTGGTCAAACCTCTCCATCAAGGTTTCTGGCATAGCATTCTTGCATATGTCAATTGGGCTTATGGAAGGAGGTTCTGGTAGTGCTTCTTGTATGATTTTGGTCAGAGATGGGGGTGGAGGTGTAGATATGAGATCGACAATATTTTCAGCCATCGAGGTATTTGTGCTTTTTCCTTCTTTGGTCAACCTTGCTGTGCTCCTGCTTCGACGAATTTATAGAACTGGGTTTCCACCGAAACTTTGTTTGTTGCAGCATCTTCTATAATGTCGAAGGCTGTAGCTACCAGTTCTTCCTTGTCTTCTGAGGACTCTGGAATGATAAGCTTGCGCTTACCCTTCCCCTGCTCCTGTTCCTGAGTTCTTTTTCTTTTTCTGGAGGATGTTATCTCCTTCGACAATTTGCATATTTTTTCTTTGGAGACAGGATACTCGGGGTTTTCTTCTATGTTGTCTCCTTGCCCCTCCTTTCCTCCCTGATGTTGAGTAGAGATGATGCTTTCTTCATTTAGATTGGTTACCTGCTGTTCTGTTTGTGTCTCTTCCCTTTATGCTATCGACGGTTTGATTATAATTTGCAGTCGACCGATGTCTTCTGCCGGTGTCTCCTCCGACACAAATGTGTTGATGTATAAGCTGAGCTCATAATATTCTTCTTTTTCTTGGTTTGTCAGTGGTTCTTCTATTGATGGGTCTATCGCTTTGGCCCTTGCTGGTATCGACAATTTTGTACCCAACTATTGAGCTAGCTCCCGGAAAATCTCTTCGATTGTCGGGTAGTAGTCGAGAGTCTTTGCCTTTGCCTTGGTGCCCTGCATGTACCATACCATAGTATGGTCGAGTTCTAACTGGATGTGGGTAGTTTTGGGAAGACTTCGTCGGATGTTCTGGGGCACCCTCCATCTAGTCGTGTGGACTTTTAGCTATTGGAACTAGTTTTCTAACAGCACTTTGCCTTTTTCTAGTTCCTTCATTGTTCCATTTTGAGAAAACAATTTGAATCTCCACATATGGAATTTTGTGGGTTCTTGAAATTGTTTGTCCCCAACAGGGCACAAGGAGTACATGACTATCCATATCATAAGGGATGGGAACCTTATAATCCCTCCCAACTCCTGGAATTTTTCGCAGATGCCTTTGAGCATGTCGGTGACATACTCAGCCCATCTGTATATTTTTTTGTGTCAGCAATGGTATCCACTGCCTCCAACATATCCAGTTTGAGGTTGCTTCCTCTGCCTGTCGGTGTAAGCGTAGTGGCTATGATTTTAGCCACAATTTGTGGCATTCGAGCTTGTATTTGGCTATTCATTAGCCCTTTGGAGTTTTTTCCTGATGCTGATCCTGTTAGCTCCTCGACCAGTCCTTGCTTTATGCCGACTGGTACCGGTTCACCTCGGTTTGATAAACCAGTCAATTTGTAGATTACTTCACCGAAGATTTCTACTATTCTGTCGAAGTAAAATCTGTCATTGTGGTATCGGCTTATGATAAATTTCACTGCCATTTTCTTTGTGCCTCCAAAACTAGACATGAGCAGTGCATTTATGTAGTTTACAGTGGTACTGTGATTTATTTTCTCTGCAGCTGTGGTAGGATTTTTGTCGACATAAGCCCATTCTTTTATTTCATCCCATAATTTTGTCCATGAGCTCTCCTGAACCTTAGCGTTCTTGATGTTCTTTAATATCCTTATTAATGGTGTCTCCGCAGTCTGTAGTTCTTTAGCCTTGGATGCAGCTCTGGTTTGTTTTGGTGCCATCTTGTCGGTCTACTAGTCAACTTTACTTTCGTATTCTTGGCTTTCGGTCGTTTGGTTGCTAAGTTTCTCTTTTTGTTTGAAATGTTGTAAATGATCCTTTGACGGTTCAGTATTTATAGTTGATGTGTTTGACATTTTTGTCGATGGGTGTATTAATGGCAGACATGATGGTCCAACTTGAGCACTTGAGTTTGCGTTAATGGTGATTTGATTTTGGCGCTCGTAGTCATGAAGGCGTGATGGGACTTTCGAGGTCGTTGGTCGATGTCGATCATGTGAACGGTTGATGGTGTTATGTCGATGGCCATGATGTCGGTTGTCAAATTAGTGGTTCCCTGTCATACTTTTTTATGTATATCAGTTCTATTTTTCTTTTTGGATTTTCATATTTTTATAGCTTTTGTTTAACCGTTATGGTCATTATATGTTTTTTTTTTAGACTTGTTTAGTTTCTGTACCGTTTTAGTCGGGCACCATTAACAAGTTTCTGAAACACTATGCCTTGTAATGTCCTTAGTCAGACTGATCTATTGGCATGTATCTCTTCGACAACATAGGGTCGCATCCATTCTATATGCAGCTTTTTGGGTTTTCCTTTTACCCGACTATTGTATAGTAAGGCAAGGTCTCCTACCGACATGTTTTTATTTTTGATGTTTCGATCATCCCATGCCTTTTGTTGTTGTTTCTAGATTTCTTGATGTTGTAACACGATTAGTCGGTGTTCTTCAAGCTTACTTAGTTGCAGCAGTCGGTCCTTTCTTCCTTGTTCGACATCGACATGTAAAATCTCTACAATACTCAGTGTCTATTGTCAAAAGTGTAGTGGGACTACTGCTTCTTGTCCATAAACTAGTTGAAACATTGTTTGGTCGGTGGAACGTTTATATGTTGTTCTATATGCCCATAGTACTATAGGTATCTTTTCATCCCAGTCATCTTTGTCGATGTTACATATTTTTGTTAATCCTTTTGTTAATGTTTTGTTAAATGCTTCAATTGCTCCATTCGACTAAGGGTGGTAAGTTGTACTCCTACGGTGGTCGATTTGGAACTGATTTGTTAGTGTTTTAATAGTTTTATTAATAAAGTGTGTTCCCTGGCCACTGATTAGGGTTAGTGGACATCCAAATCGGTTGATGATATTCTCATAGATAAATTTGGTGGCTATCTCACTGGAACATGTTTCGACTGGTTCCGCCTCTACCCATTTGGTTACGTGCTCGACTGCAGTTATTATGTACCTTGCACCTCTTCTTTTTGCTGGTATGGAAAATGGCCCTATGAAGTCGATAGCCCAAATTTCAAATGTCAAGATTGGGTTTATTGATATCAGGGGAATTTTTGTGCTAGGCAGGGGTCAACCCAGCCATTGACATCTATCACATTGGCTTACAAAATTTTTGCAGTCTTTGTGAAGTGTCGGCCACCACAACCCTGATTGTTGTATTTTCTTTGCAGTTGTGTCTGCTTGGAAATGTCCTCCGACAGGTCCGTAATATGCTTCATACATAATATTATTTCTTTCATGTTCCAGTACACACCTTCTAAGGATGTCGTCCAAACCCATTTTATATAGGAATCCATTTATGAGACTATATGGTGCAACTTTCATAGCTAAAATTTGTTTCTTCTTCGTACTCATACCTTCTGGTGCTTATCCATCTTCTAAGAACTGTGCTATTTCCTCCAATTCCGCTGGGACTACTTCTATTTGAAATAGATGTGCATCCGGTAAGTCGTCTTCGACTCCTATTGGTTCCTCTCCTGTGTCGATTTGGGATAAGTGGTTGGGACTGACATTTAGTTTTCCTAGTCTAACAATGACTTCAAATTCAAATTCTTGGAATAGAAGTAGCCATCGACAAATTCTTCCATGGTGTAAGGGCTTATTTACGAGGTATTTAAGTGCTTGGTGGTCAGTATAAAAGATAAATGGGTTAGCTAATAGGTAGTGTCGATATTTTTGTAGTGCGAAGACCATTCCTAATGCTTCTCTTTCTGTTGTCGAATAGTTTCTTTCAGCTTTGTTTAGTTTTCTGCTACTATAAACTATAGGGTAGTCCATTCCATCATCTCCTAGTTGAGTTAGGATTGCTCCTATTGCTAGACCTGATGCGTCGATGTGTACATGGAATTTAGTCGACCAGTTTGGAAACCTTAGGATGGGTGCTTCGACTAGCTTTCTTTTTAGCTTTTCAATTGATATGTTGCATTCCTCTATCCAGTTGAATTCCTTATCTTCTCTTAGTAGTTCTTCCAGTGGGTAGGTCATGTCTGAATAGTATCTTATGAATTTTCTGTAATATCCTGTATGACCAAGTAATACCCTGACTTGTTTTGGATTTACTGGTGGTTTTAAGTCGAGGATAATTTTTATTTTTGCGAAGTCGACCTTAATACCTTCTTTGCAGAAAATATGTCCTAACAATATCCCTATGGGGGTCAGAAATATGCACTTCTTGATGTTCAAAGATAGCTGGATTTGTCGACATCGTTCCAACATAAGCCTTAACCATTTGCAGTGATATTTTAACATAGAGTATATTGTCCAATCATCAAAGTATACTGCCATTATTTTGCAAATATATTCCTAAAATGTTTTGACCACAATTCTGGAGAATACTACACGTGCATTTTTTAATCCAAAGGGCATAGCCCTGTAAGAAAATGAGCCAAATTCACATACGAATGTTGTCTTTTTCTAATCTTCTTTGGCTATTGGTACTTGGCTATAGCCTGAGAATCCATCTGTAAACGAGTAGCATTAATGTCATGCGACCTCATTTAAGATTTCATCTGCATAAGGAGTTGGGAATGGGTCTGTTAATGTAATTTTATTTAGCTCTCTGAATTCTACACAAATTCTTAGCTTGGTTGGGTCATGTTTCTTTAGTTGAACAACCATTGGACTTTCCCATTCTGATTGGTCAATAGGGTAGATAATACCTGCTGCAAGCATGTTATCAATCTCCTTCTTGACTATTTCTTTGTATTTATGAGCTAGCTTATATGGTCTTTTCTTCACAGGTCGGACATCAGGTTTAATGTCAATTCTCATTTCACCCATTTCCTGGACTAATCCTTTGAGATATTTATAATCTCTGGAAAATACATCCTGAAACTCTTTTAATAAGTTTATTATTTCTGTTGTTTGCTCTTCAGTCCAGTAGTCTCCAATTTTTGCCATTTTTGGTGGGTCATCACTTGAGATATCGAATTCTCTAGTTTTGACTTTAGCATCTATCCATTTCGATGCTTTGGCTTCATTGATTGGTCGGCTCCCTTCCTTAAACTGTGAGAATGTAGTAGGGAAGTCTGCTACAGTCATTCGGTCAGTATCCTCCTTGTCGGTTGTCTCAACTTTGAGTACTATGTGAATTGGTTTTGTTGTTTCGTCATAGTTCGATTTCCATCTAAAGCTTTTCCCTTCCTGATTTTCATTTTCCATCTGTAGTCTTGTTGACTGTGGTGCTGTCTCGGTTTGTACATAGTTACAGTTTATTGTCAGTCGGTTTTGTTTTAGGGTTTTGTTTTCTGTCGGTTGTATAAATGCTTTGATCTGTTTTGTTGTTTCCACCAAATTCTCATCTTGTGGTATAAAGATGAAATCTTTGAAAAAATTATCTTTTAGTTGATACCATAAGAATGTTTCACCTTGAGATTCTTCCATTTTGTACCACTTTGTTTGGTAAGTCGGAGAGCGTTGATGGAAACAGGTGTGGCCATGTATGTTCATCTTTATACCCAAGTCTTTTCCATTCTTTTTCACATGTCCTTATGTGGTCTTCTGGGTTCTGTCCTTGAATGAATATAGGTATTTGGGCTTGATTGGTTAATTTTTTGCCTCAAAATCTTTCTATGAAGAAAGTTGAAGCTGTTTTCCATGTCTGCGGTATTGATTGATGGGTATTCCACCATCTAGAAGCTTGGCCTGTAAAAGTTTCCACTAGGCTTTGTAGTCGTCCATGTTCAGCAATGTTTCTGGATACTTGTTCCGATATGCATGACTAGTGATTCTCTTTCTTTGTACCTTGGTATTTGTGTATATTTACATTTGCTAGTTTTAGGGTAGGGTATTCCATTATTTTCTTCTCAAATATTTTTGGAATGATGGACACTATGAAGCACTGTTGGGTGGGTTTTTTCTGTACTTTTTGAATAGTCCAACACCCTCTTGCTTGTGTTTCATAGTTCTCGACTTCCCAATCATATAATTCTGTGTCTGAATTATATCCTACTAAGTCTTGATTGCCTAAGCGAAGTTCACCATAGACATTAGGTTCTGTATAATCTTCATTGTTCTGTATCTTATATAGTTGTCGGATGTCAACTTCTTCATCAATAGGTTTTGTCCAAGGTTCTCCTTGGGATGGATGAATAGGTACTATCACGTTTTGGCTATTTCCTTTTAGTTTTATTCTTTCCTTGTCTAAGCATATCGATGCTTTCATCTTTCTTCCCCAAGGTTGACCTACTAACGCCGGGAAGGAGCTGGATCCTTCCTTATTGTCAATAATTTCAAATTCGACTTTGGTGGATATTCTTTTGATGGTGGTGTCGACATCTCTCCATACCCCGGTAGGTTCAATTAGGGCTTGGTCAGCTAATTTCAAGTATATTCCTGACACGTATAGTCGTGGTCTACCTAATTGTTCCCAAGTGTCTCGAGTCATAATATTTACTTGTGACCCGAAGTCGAGCACAACTTGTCGAACATTGTATCCTTCAATTTCTAAGTCGACAAGTGGATCGGCATCACTTTTATCCTTTTGGTTTAGACTGCAGATATTCTTTGTTTGTTTTTTAGTGTTGTTTTTTGTGTTTTATTTTATATAATAATTCAATGAATTGAGATACTGAGTTATCTTTTTGTACTGACTGTATTAACTATTTTACTGTGTTTTGTCGATTGTCATCAGCTTCTTCTTGTCAGGAAAATTCTCTAAATACATTTGTTGATTCTTTATATATTTGTTTTTCTTTAAGTGGGTCAAGATAATCCTTCTTTTCTTGTATTTTGATTATTCATGGGTTATCATTCCCAATTTTTGTCCCTTGTTGGGTCACTATATGCAAAAATTTTGTATTAATTATATCATGTTTTTGTACGCACGACAAGACATTAACATTTTTCTTTTTATTTATCTTATCAAGCATAGTAGGGCAATCCTCTAATGAGTGATCCCCTACTCCACAACTAGTACAGAATTTAAGGCCAGTTCTGTCCTTGTATGGACAGTTTGCATATCAGTGTCCTTCTTTGTAACACGTGAAACATTCGATGGGCCGATGTGGTCAGTTGTCGTGATTCCCATAGAATCGACCTCGACCTCCATAGCCTCCACGTCGGTTGTCAAACCGGTGCTTGTATCGACGACCTTTGTACCTTTGATTATTCTGATCGTTTTGTGCATTGTTTTGTTGCTCATTGTTTTGTGCGACTACGTTAGTCTGGTAGACTGCGTGATAGTTTTGTCAGTTTTTTAGGTTTAGATGGCAGTCGGTCGTGGCGTGATTCTTTGTTTCACAGATAGCACACCAAGATGCTTTGCTATTCTTCATGTTAAATGGGCAATATTTTGTCATGTGATATCCATGTTCTTGGCAAATGTCACAAAAACACTTTGTTTGCACAAATCGAACATCTTGTTGGCTGATATCCTGTCGACGGTTGTCTTTTGTGCACCAGATATCCTGACTCTTAAGGTTTAGCTCTTTTAATGATTTATGCATGATCTCAAGTTGTTCCTCTAGTCTATGATCTGTGGGGTATGTTGGAATATCTTCATCCATCTCTACTTGTATAGCTTTAGTAAGAACATCTTCATAAGTTTTGAACGTATCCAAACTTATGTGCTGACGAATTTTCTATGACAAACCTGGAAGAAACCACTAGATTAATAGTTGCTCATCAATTACATAGTCCAATTGGCTAAGAAGGTATTTCCAGCATTTGTCGTAGTCGCAGACAGTTTCTCTTGTTTTTTGTGATGTTATCTTCAATTTCTTAGCTGCCAGATGTTTTGCATCTGGAGTTTTAAAGAACGACAAAAATTTCGCTTTGACTTCCGCTTTAGTTGCTCAAGGTGTACTTTCAGAAAAGGTCATATACCATGTTAATGCCCTTTTCCTTAAGGCACCAGCAAACTGCGCCATCTGTTTGTCTTCATTTGTGACTTGGTTTGCCTCCCATGTCGACTCACAGACAAACCAATGTCGTCTGGGGTCCTCGTCACCCTCATATAGAGGGATGTGCGCTGACCCGTGACCCATGTTGGAGTCACTATCACTGTCTTCTTCAGGAGGTGGTGGTGGCGGGGGGGGGGGTGGGGGGGGGGGGGGGGGGGGGGGGGGGGGGGGGGGTAGTGGGATGTTTTGTTTATTCCTTTGTGCAGAACTATTGTCGATGGAACTCTCGTTCCCGTCAGTTGTTTTATTTGTCGTTTCTTCTCCGACAAGCAGTTGGTCGGGTTCGACTTCTCCTGTCGATGTCCAACTACAATTATTTGTCTGCATATCCAAATTTTTTGTATTTTCCAAAGTTGTATTTGGCAGGGGGGTGCTCCTTCATGTGTCGGGTAAAGTAAGTGGATACTTCATTTGGAAGGAATTGTTTGGATCGTGTTCCAATTTCCTTCTTTTGGTTGATGGATAAGTAGATGACTATCATTGTTTGTCACATCGTCTAGTCGAATCCATATACCAAACTCACTAGATCCTAGTCTGAGGTCCTCTTCAACAATGGCTTGTATCCTGGTACTCGGATTTACTGGATATAGAGGTCTTACCTCTTGGGGAACTTCTATTTGGAGAGATTCTCGTTGCTCTATCCACAAATCTTCTTCCATAGGGGACACTTCTTCTTCCGTGCCTTCTTCTTGTCGATCATGACCCGACTCTAGCAGATTTCTTTCTTGGTCTATCACCCTATTACTCATTACTCTTTACAGTGCTATAACTCTTTCTCTTCTTTATTCCCTTCTTTTCAGCCTCTTCTCCCTCTCTATTTTCTGTATATCCATCATACTCTTGTGTGACATTGTCCTTTCAATTTCCTTTTTAGGCTGAATTCTCATCGCTGGTGAATGGTTTCTCTTTTAGTCGACTATAATCATCTCCACTTTACCTCGACATACAGCTAACTACCTCGCCATAGCCTACCCAACGCTTTATAAATCCTAGATAGTTCTGTTTACTTGCTTAGGAAGTATTCCCACTCCCTTTTGGCAATGAATTTCTCTCACTTCTTTTGTTTTTCCACCCAATTAGGGTTTGATGGCGGTCCGCATAGTGATGGATGAGGTTTGACAATATGACCCACTCCTTTTTCTATCAGAAACTTGAACAACAAGGTCGGTAAGGAACACAAGAATTGCTCGGTGAGGTCTATATATAATTTCGTCTAGATAGTTTCCATTGAAGTTCTTTCTTATATAGATTTCTCCTCATAGAATTCGTCGGTGATCTTCTCAAACCACTCCAATAGGTTTGTCCTTCCCCCTCGAATCATTTTTTCTAGTAGTTGTTGGTCTTTAGTCGCTTTCGGTTTTTTCATCCAAATTTTTTTTCAAAAGCTGGGGTACCGATTCTACAAACTTCTCATGAGTCTTAGTAAAGAACCTTTCCTTTGCTTGAGTAGTCATTAATCTGTTTCTCCATGTGTAATTCTGCAAGTAGTTCGCTATTTTACGCTCCCACCAGTCCTTAATCTCCTGTTCTGATATCATATGCTTGTATACATCTCAGACATGTACTACTAGCAATGGAACCAATGTTGTAATCTCACAGATCACATAGGGTTACCAATAATACACATTAAAAGCATACATACATAATAGAGACAAGAGACAATAACAAGTAGGTAGAATAACAGATTATATTATCATGAAAGGGTCCATCCAATACAGAGAACTGAATTGAATTCTCATCTGGCTCAACAACCTAATATATATGAATTACAAACAGTTAAAAATAACTACTTTTCGGTTTGGTCAACCGACACAACCTTATGTGGCCAACATAATCTCTAATTAGTCAGTTGACTGACTTAGTCGGCTAATCGACTAAGTTGGCTATCGTTCTAGTTGGCTTACTGACTTGCTCCTCCAACACTAGTCAAGTTGTCCCACCTGCAACACATGGGGGAAGTGTCCCTTCCACCTACACTGCCCCTCCTGTCATACATGGGAGCAGTGTCCCTTCCACCTACACTGCCCCTCCTGTGTTACATGGGGGAAGTGGCCCTTCCACCCATACTGTCCCTCCCACCACACTTGGGGGCACTGACTCGTCCACAATGGTGCCACAAGTACCCCCAGCTATGCAGGTGCATTATGCAATTGCAAACCCCACCATCATGGTTGTCCCATATCACATCAACCTAGGGTCAAACCTTCCTTTCATGGCACATCTCAACTTCCCTGATTTGGCTAGGTTAACAAATGACCCTATCCGCCATCAAACGTTTTGGCCTCCCATGCCAACCAAACTTCCCTCAGACATTCCAAAGTTTGAAGGGAAGGCAAGGGAGTGCCCCCAAAACCACATCATGATGTTTCATCTATGGTGCTCATCAAATAGCATCGTCGATGATTCGATCAGGCTAAGACCATTCCAAGGCACCCTCACAGGTGTTGCAGCTAAGTGGTACATTGAGTTACCACAAGCCAAGTACCCAGATTTCAACTCCCTGGCTTTCATGTTCCTACAATATTTCCAACTCCCCGTCAGATATGACGAAGGGGTGGAGATCTTGTTATCTTGTCACCAAAATACTGCAACCCACATAACTGACCACATCCATGAGTGGTGACGACGTTGTAGTTTGTGTAAGATCCAACTTGATGACAGGATCTTCCTCAATTGGTTCCTTAAAACTTTGCGCCCACCTATAGCAAAGGGCGTCACCTCCGAATGTCCCCAATATGAAGAGGAGGCCATCTTGAAAGCCCAGCAGTTTTATCTGATAGATGCACATTCTGGATACCTTTACACCGTCATTCCAGACACTCCCTGTGTGGGCACTTCCTACCGGGATGCACCGAGGGAATCCCATGCTGTAGATGCCATCATAGGTTCTGTCTCTCACCAACCACAGAACCATCTGGCACCACCTGCAATACCACCACAACCAAGCAACACTGCTAGTGTTTCCTACAAAAACCAAACTCTGGACTATGCAAGAATGATGTCCCAGTCTGGAGCCACAACTTCTTATGCACAACCTACACCACTGCAGCAGGCTCAGGCCTTGGCTTGGCCAACACAACAATACGTGGGACAAATGCCCACATTTGTGGCACCAACACCTACCCAAATCTACTATGCACCACCAATACAGCCTGTTCAAGCCCCAACCCCTACTCCATTGGGACAAGTGTTTGCACAACAAAACCGTCCCAACAAGCCAGCCCCCAATAACCAACAAGGGCAAGCCAGAAATAACCGACCCCAGAACCAAGGCAACCATCAACCGCAGGGAAGCGTTCAACAACCAAATCCCCCCAACAATGCCGTGGAAAACTGGCCAACCCAAAATCCTCAACAACCAAATGCACCAAGACGCAATGCTCCGTTGTAGAAAAACCAACCATGCACACTATGCGAGGTCTACGGGCACTACACATTCGAGTGTCCCTTCATGGGTTGGGCTAAATAGGCCATTATAAATGAGGTTCAACATGCTACCAAGACAACAGACCAAGCCCAACCCAACCTGGAACCACAAGGACCTCCTCCTATGGTGCTCCAAAACCCATTACTAGTCCAAGGATTGGTGACAAATGCACCCCCTCCCCAATCCAATCCCAACGCTCCAGGGGCACCTCCCATGACAAAAACAAGTGTCCACCACCTGCTAACTATGACAACTGAAGAGGTCAATCTACAAACTAGACAAAATCAGTATGGAACCAACACCAAACCCGCTGACACATCAACGACATCTACGTCTAAAACAGTCAATGCACCTCTTCAGTCACCCCCTTTCCTGCACCCCCCCATACATCAGGTTTCCAATAACGCCACGGTTAGAGTTGTTGTCATCTACAACATAGTGGATGATTTGGCCCAAACACATACCACCATGTCTGCTCTTGAGGTACTCAAAACTTTCCCAATGCAGCAGAAAGCCTTACTAGCCGCCCTTAGGGATGTAGACCCCTCCGACTCCAAGTTGATCACATTCGACACGGAAAATGGAGAACCATGAATACCATCAACCATTGCCTTTCAAATCTCAATGTCTATCTAGAATTTGGTTGTGCACCGGTGCATAGTGGATGAGGGGGCATCCACATGCGTTATCTCTACCCTAGTCTAGCAGAAAATTGGATCCTCAATTCTGCAACCATCCTCCATAACTCTGTGGGATTATGATGGCCATCCCACTAAAGCCCAAGGAATCCTCCCCCATTTTCCCATCACATTAGCCAGGAAGATAGTTCTGATTGACATAGAGGTTGTCAACGCTCAATTGTACTATAACCTTCTCCTTGGTAGAAGTTATATGTACGCCATGAGAGCTATAGCATCAACTGTCTTCCGTCTCATGATGTTCCCCCACGAAGGTAAAATAATTACGGTTGACCAACTGAATTATCACGATCCATAAGGGCTAACGGCACCCGCCAACGTTATCCCTACGATCAAAACCATTGATCCGCAAGGGATGACCACGCACGCCAATATTATCCCTGTGGTCAATACCATGGTTGACAACATACCAACCTCCCCATTGTTGAATGTGGGACCTGGGTTGTTTACTGATACCACCATGAAGGCTTCTTTCCCCTTAGTGTCACCACCACCGACACCTAACAAGACTGCAGACTTGTGCATGCTCTCATCCAGCACCGCTGCACCCAAACAACAACCGTAGCCGCAGCCCCAACTGCAACCACAATAACATCCACAACTGCAACATCAACAATAGTTGCAACATCATCCACAGTCACAGCATTATGCACAGTCACAACCACAACCTCATCCCCACATACAACCAGCAAGGAGTTATCTGGTCTCCTCCCCAGTCCACACAATTCCCTTCCTCTTTCCCCCACCTGGTGTCATGAGCAAACCAGTAATGGCCACCTTAAACTTACCCAACTTTACATTGGGAATTACCGTGTGGTATCTTGATCCACCAGCTCAACCACCAATGCCCCAAGTAGTCTTAACCCCCATGCAACCGATCATGGTCGAATCTCATCCTCCACTCAGCCCGCAAAAACCAACAACCACACCCGCACCGCCCCACCCAAAAAGGGCCAGGGGCAAGAATACAAAAGCTACCGTTGAACCTTGATAGATCCTGCCTTGCGCCATCTGTAAAGAACAAGGCCATCCAACTCAGAACTGCCCTGAGATTCCTATAATTTGCATGTATTTGGATGCCATGGATACAACTGAAAACCTCCCCGTGGTTGAACTTCCAAGCGCGTCAATAGTGAGAAACAAGTCATTGAGAACAAACCATGCTTGCACCCTTTGCGGACTATATGGACACTATTCTCACCACTGCCAAGACTTGTTTGAGTTTTGAATGGCTCTAGCCAACCTTACACAACATTCCCTTGAATCTGAGATCACTTTAATTGAAGAATTTCACCCCCCACCTCCTTCTTCGGACACCATGTCCATTTACATGATGTCTAGTTCTACCGACCCTCTTGTCTCCACCACCACCAATAGTCCATCAGATCTGTCTCTTCCATTTTTTTCGTAACCACAGCTCCATCTGCAGCTGCAACCTCAGTCGCAACCTCAACCTTAGTTACCAGGGAAACAGTGGGGTTCATTGCCGATCAACATGAACCATTTTCTTTTCCTTTTCCTTTTCCTACCATCCGGGATCGTGAGTAAGTCTATCTTGGCAACCTGCAATCTACAGGATTTCACACTGCGAGATCCTGTGTGGTACCTTGAACCACCTACCCTACCTCTAAGGCCCCAGGATGTGTTGAGTCATGCCCATTCAATTGAGATGATGTTGCACCTACCTCTAGGTCCGTCAAAGACTCCTCCTATCTCTAGGATTTCCCCTCTTCCTCCAACAGAGACTGGGGGCAAGGCCACAAAAACCACAACCAATACCATTTACATGATCTCTAGCACCAGTTTCCCTTCCGTATCGTCGGCTGTGGAAGATCCACTTGATCTATCCCGGCACCACTTACGCGATGACGGAGAGATCTGTAAGACCGCCTTCGGTTTAACCCCATTCCCTTTAAACCATATTGTGGAATCAGATCTTCCCAAAAAAGACCAGATTATGTCACCTCGCCTTGCCAATGACCTTCATCTCAGCAAGAGGGCATACCTCTTCGCTGACTCAGATGACCACCTCTTGAAGAAGCCATGTAATGGGCTCTACCTTAAGAGAGTCTATGCCTGATACCACCACTATGAGTCCCTTATAGTGTATTTTTGTTTCTTTTCTTATTTTTCAACATTTTTACCATAAGTCAGGGGCAGCACCATTAACTGCTAATCCAAAGTCACCCAAAACCTATTCGAGACACCTCTCACACCTCCGGGCTCAAATTTCTATCTCCTTATGAGACCATTGTTTCATGTTTAAACAAACAATTTTTGGGCACACTCCCTAGAATTTACCTCGATTTATGAGCCACAGCATGGTGATGAAAGTGTCTGCGAACCTGTACTTGCATCACACTTGCCTACCGCTACTCACGCGGGTTCTCGGGCCACCGCCCATTAAGGAACATCATTTTTATTTTAACACATAGTTTTCTAGTCCGTCCACCGCACCTTATGTGGATCTCCAGACCATCATTCGGAAGACGGATCATTTCCTTTGCATGCATTTGGCATATAACTGCCTCTGGAATTGCACTCACATCACATGTAGTCAAGTCTGTCCACCACAATTCACACATGACTCTCCCGATCTCTGTGCGAGAGCCACCTTGGTTTGCGTGCCTCTTCCGCACCGACTCACATGCCTCTGTCACGATCTATCCCATGCATGTATTGGTATGTTTGAGAACCATCTGCTCCATCCATATTGCGCAGATGACCTTTGGACCACTGTCCACCACCACCTATGCCACTACAATCGGTTGACCATACTAGAGTTTCTTTTAAGCTCTTCTTTGACTCCTAAAAGAATGAAAATATTGTCGAGCGCAGCTGCTTCCTTTCCTGCTCGTTAAAGTATAGGAAAGGGCATCTACATCATCCCTTTTACCTCCTTTTGCGGACTATGTAGACCATTAAATGAAAAGGACCACCTTGGCATATTCAAGCCAAGGTTGTTCCCCTTTGCATACTTTTATGCTTTCTTGGGCAGAGGGGTCGAACTTTACAAAAAATCTCACCATGGTTTGTCATTAAGCTCTTTTCCAGCCTTCTCATCAATAAAATATTGCCAAGAAAACTTGGTCCCGTTCATGCTCGTAAAAGTATCTAAATGACCGTCTAGTTAGTATAGGTTTAACCTTTTCTAGCCTGACTGAACTACCAATGGTAAATAAGTCTCCCATCCCCTAAAAAAGGATGGGTGAGCTCTCCTGTGTATACTTTTATCCTTTTTCAGGAACAGGAGACTACCAATGAAAAAGATCCCCCACTGGATTCTTCTTCGTGCTTCCAGACTCTCTAAAATCGAAAGCACCATCGAGCATTTACTTTCTCAGGCTCGCCAAAAATCCATGAGATCGTACCACAATGGTGTCTCTAGAAACCACCCCACAGAAAACAGTTTGGTAGCATTCCCACTTTGGGTCGCCTTTGTTCAGAGTATTCTCCAATGTGTCTTCCTTGGATCCCATCAAATATCAAAAGTGTCTACCTCCCCCAAGTATTTCCCATCTGCAGTGGCATTCCCAGTATTACAGCTATGATCCCATTCCCATGAGTCGGTTTCATTTGCTTCCTGGTCCTCCCTGCTGTCATACTCTGAACAAAGGAAGTTTGAGTCTACAACACTCCCTCTGCCCTTGTTCAACTCTTTCTCCCCCCCCCCACAATTCAATGGGTCAATCCACAGATTGCCTCACATCTTTTGGTTATCTCCCTCATGCTTCTGGTCAAGGAAACACCATTTCCTTGACCTGTTGAAATATTGTAACTTCGAAGAATATTCTATATGTACCTTTTGTGGTCCCCAATTTTCCTATCGAGAGAACCAATTGTATTTCTTTATACTCTGATGCTTCTAATCAGAAGAACTAATAAGAGTCATGAGGTAGTCCTCTCAAATTGTAAAGGTGGGTCATTAGCACCCCAGTTGTGGTTACTTGAGCCTACATGTTTAACTCGAGCCTACATGTTGGAATTAATTATTAAAGTGAACGGACGAATATAAATAGAGGTGTGGTGCTCCTCATTTGGAACACACACACTCACTTGTGTAGCGCATTAGTGAAGGAGAGAGAAGTAGTTGGAGAAGGAGGAGGATCAGTCTTTTGGTTTTACCTTTTATCTTTTGGGGAATCTATATTGAGGAAGCTTTTGCTGGGTTTTTCCCTTTATGGTTTTCCCAGAATAAATCTGTGTTGTTCTTGTGATACTGTTTCTTTCAGTGATCCTGTTTATATGCTTTTGTTATGAAATTGAAATGAAATATTGATGATCTAGCTTAGCATATGGAATTTTAACATGACCAGGGGAAGGTCTCCCTCTGTCGACGACAACACACATATTCCAGAGGATAGACACAGAGGTCCCTGTATCTTGGTTTCATTAACCTCATTGATGAGTTCCTTGGACCACTTGAGAGGAGTCCTTAGTACCTCTTGGGATGGTTGTTTCTCATGTGCTCAACTCCAGCTACATCATCGCACTGTTGAGATTCATACAGGGTATTGGTCCGTGCAGTATTTGGTTGAAGACCCTGGATGTCACCTGAATCTAGCACATTGATGAGTCTATTCGAGGGACCTAAATATGTTATGTCCCTTATGATTTTCGAGTTGTGTTGGAGACAGTGTTCAGAAGCCCCAGCAGTGCTTCTATATAGATTTATGATTGATGCAACATACTTGTACCACAGAGACTCTGACTCTCAATCAGTAAGTCCATACAGCTATGTACCATTCTAGATCCAACAGGATATCAGTCATGAAGATATAGCATTCCATGAGAATGCCATGGGTCCAATGTAGCAGTTCTTCAGATTAGTATTGTATTCAGCCTCTCATTGAGGAAACCACTATGTATCATCAGTTGTATATGATTGGCTCTTGTATTGTAGAGCATAGATCACATTAGTTTTTCAACATTGTTACAAGGATGGGGATGCCCTCCTCGTCCATATGCATGTCACACATTATTTGTATCTCACCCATTGATGGGAACCATATTAATACAAAAACCAAAAGCCACCATGCCCCAGCCCCGAAAGCACCACCTCTCCGCAGAAAATCCTATGATGTCCATTGGCCATACGATGAGCTCATGCCCTCACACATCAGGGGGAAATCTGTTAACCCAAAAAATCCCTCACTTGGCTCTACATGGCCTACACCACCCAAGGACACCCATGCACGACCCTCATTTAACCACATTTGACCCCCACACCCTCAAGAAGGCTTAAAAATAGAAAAAAGGGCTTAAAAACCCCTAAAAAGAGCCTAAATAGCTCTCATAGGGGCTAAAGCCTCCAAAAAGGGGATAAAATCCCTCAAAGGAGCCTAAAACCCTAAAAGGAGCTAAATTTTGACCAAGGGCTTAGAACCCCAAAAATGGGGCCAAATCCTTGACCATGGACTTAGAACCCTAAAAAAGCTATAAATAGAGGGGTGGGGGTCACTCTCAAAACACTCCTTCCCTCCCTATTGTTATTCTTCCTGTGTGAGTGCCTTGAGACCATTTGCCTCTCAAGCCATTCACCCTCCCTCTCCTCCATTCATCGATTGAGCCATAGATCCCCATTCCTAAGAGAGGTGCTTCCCCAAGCTAGGGCATGGTGACCCATTTCCACCCATAGAAGGTATCATTTTATGTTTTATGTCATGTTCATTTTAGTTATTTAACATATTTTTCTTGCAGGTTTATTGCTCATGTTTTGTTGCAGGTCCCCATTGATGTCTCGTAGCTAGTTCTTTGTTTTCTAACAGTTGTATGCAGGGCCTTGGAGTTTAAACCCTAACCTTGTGTGTAGAGGGGTTTCGTTTCTCTTTGATTTTTGTTCTGTATTTCAGTTCTATTTTTTTTCTTTGCATCCACCACCAGGAACCTATCTTTCAGTCCTATAGACGGAAGGTAGCCATTCCTTCCCTGTAGCAAGGGAGAAATCCCTGCTACAGGCATCATCAACTACGTTTTTTCTACAACATGGGTTAGTGTTGATTGAAATTCTACAAAAATGTTATGTTTCCCTTGCTTATCTAAAATTGTAATGTCAAACTCTTGCAAAAGAAGTATCCATCTCATGACTCTAGCACTGGTGTTAGGATTTTTCATTAAATATCTAATTGTTGAGTGGTCAGTGCATGTATACTTGGTACATTGTGATATAGTGTCTGAACTTATTGATGGAGTAAATTACGGCCAAAAATTCTTTCTCTGCCACTGTGTACTTAAGCTCAGCACCAACCAGGTTTTTCCTAATATAATAAATTGCATAGGGATGTTTGTCCTTTTTTCGTCCCATTACTGCTCCAATATCCTTATCGAAGGAATCTAACTAGGTGTAAAATGGAATGCTCCAATTTGGTCCCTGGAGTACATGATTTATAACAGTATTCTCCTTAAGCTTCTAAAATGTTTCCTTTCACTAGTATGTCCATACAAAGTTTAAGTACTTTGTTAGCAATGTGAACATAGGAGTTGATACCTTAATGAAGCCTTCAATGAACCTCTTGTAGTAGCATTTTTTTCCAATAAAGCTTCTTACATCTCTCTTCTTTACTAGTGGGGGTAAATTTCTAATAACTTCAAATTTATCTTAATCAAATTGAATTCCTTGTGCATATATATGGTGCCCCAACATTGTTCCATCATTCATCAACATCTCAAATTTTGCATTGCTTAAACATGAACTCATCTCTATACATTTATTTAGGACAACATCTAGATTATCCAATGTTTGTTAAAAAACTTCTTCATAGGGTGTAAAATCCATCCATGTAGATCTACATGTTATCATGGACAAAATCTTCAAATATACTCGGAACAACTCTTTGAAAAGTTGCAGGAGCATTGCATAGCCCAAATGGAAGTACTTGATAAGAAAAGTTTCCCCAGGGACAGGTAAAAGTTGTTTTATCTTGATCCTCTAGGTGGATCTATATCTGGTTATACCCACTAAAGCCATCCAAAATTAGTAGAACTTTGTCGATACAAAGTATCCAATACTTGATCATTGAAAGGAATAGGGAAATGGTCTTTTTTGTTACCTTGTTAATTTCTCTATAGTCCATGGATATCCTCCATTTTACCCCTTTCTTTGGTATTATTAACAGAGGAGATGCCCACTCACTGTCAGATATGGGGTAGATAAAACCAAAATTTAGTAATTTTTGGTACTCTTGATTAACAATATCCTTTAATGTTGGATTCATCCTCTTATGTGGCTGCCTTATTGGGACAAAATATTATTTTATGTATATGTGTTGTTTGCATATGTCCAGATGTATCCCTTTCATGCCACTGTAAATCCAGAAAAAGTTTGTGTTAAGGTCTATAAGGACCTTAATCAGCTAATGTTCAAAATCTGCTTCCAATTTTTTGTTGATCTTCAAAAATTTTCCAGGGAGTACCTCTACTATCTTGACAGTGATATGATTTTGTTCTACTAATAATACCCTCTTACACATTGATTCTGGGTCTTTAGGAGTACCTATCATTTCTTCTTCTTCACCTAGTACAAAAATATCTTCAAGTATGTCAGTGTTAAGATAAATATTTTACAGAAAATTAGACAAAAATGTGTCATCATCTTCATTCCTGAGTGCAAGTGTTGTGCTTATGTTGAGGACTGGGAAAATTATTTGATTATCATATTCCATCCAAATAGGCTCTTTTGCGTCAATAGAGGGTTTAGTGGAAGGATAAATGGTGATTTTCTTTTTGGACTATCCATTGGTCATGATCATATCCCTTGTTCTGCACCCAATGTATGCATATGGTGTTGCTATCCAAGGCCTACGAAGGATAAGAGGATAGCCACTAATTTTGGTTTTGACTTGGAGGACCACAAAAAAATGGGTATTCTCATGAATCTATTGAAATGATGAGGTCCTCTAATACCCCTTTTAATTGTATAGTTGAAGTGTCTGCTAGTTGCAGTACTATGGTTGTCTAACTAAGTGGGAATTGCAAATTTAAAGCTATCATTGTGTCCATAATCATTATGTTTATTATTACCCCTAGGCCTATGAGGGTGTTTTGTATCAGATACTTGTTAATATGGACATTGACTACTAGGATTCATGGATCTAATTACTTAGGGTTAACAATCTTTTCCAACATCAAATCTACAAGTTTCCCTGTAGCATTGATTGTGGGAGGGTCTCTCTTTCTTCTTCCTAGAATTTTGATGTAGGTTTCAGTTCAATAATTATAGTATTCTTTGTATCAATATCAACTTTGTTTTTCAGACTTTCTAGGAATGGGGGGTTTTGCACAGTGTGTGATGGAAAATCTCTATCGACATTTTTTTCCTCATGCAGATCCATATACATGGGTTGTAGATCTCTACTTCGTTGATTAACATCCACAGTGGGTGGGGGTTTAGGATTGTGTAATACCTTTCTATATCATAAGTTCACCTCATCTAAATCTAGGGCTTCCAAAATATGAGTAGGAAAATTGACCATATCATTTTTATACACTTGTTGGGATATCCTGTTGTAGTTCGGGTTTGGTGTAGGTTGAGTTGGCATTTGAGGTGGTCTTAGTGGCTATTGTGGAGGAGGAAACAAATATTCTTGTGGTAGAGGAATTAAGTTTTGGGGATGTTGAGGCCTCCAATTGGATTTGGAAGGGTATTGATTCAAGTTTTGTTATGGAAAAATTTCAGGGTATTGTTGATTCTGGTGATATTGATTATAGGGATGAGGATAAGGTGGAGCATACAGATTTTAAGTATTCTGACATTGGTTCTGACCTGCTTGTGAAGGCCATGCTACCTTCCCTATTTGCACCCAATCAATAGGTTGGTATGGGTTTGGATATGGGTTGAAATAGGGATGTTTATTTGGTTGGAATGGCCTTGAGAAATTAGGTCTTTGTTGATTCACAAAATATAATTGTTCCATTGGATCCCCATACCCTTGGTCATACATAGTTTCTTTGGAGGAAGATAAAAGTGGAAATTTATCTATTGGATGGTTTTCCTACACATAGGTTGCATACATCTACTGCATTTAATGGGAATTGACCTTTTTCATGTTTCTTTCTACATTTCAGACAAAACATAGCCATGGCTTGTGTAGATTCCTCTTGTTTTCTTTTGAGTTGCATGGTGTCTAATTGCATTGCAAAATATTGAAAATTATTTGTATTCATATCATCTATAAGAATTCCAAAGTTCGACTAAGGGTTGAATTTGTTAATTTAGTTGGGTGAAAGAGAGTACTCCTACTATTTTTCCCTTTTTTATTGACAGACCTAGAATTTTTTTTGAATATCTATTTAATCTCATCATGGTCCTATTGGAATATGTCCCCATTAGCTAGAAGTTTCAGGATCTCCATCTGGCCCCCTCTTACCCCTCGAAGTAGTACTAATTTCAAATATTCCTCATATAAGGTGCATTTGTGAGCTCTTTTGTAGCTTAATTGAAACCTTTGTTTATAGTACTCTAGAGACTATGATTTCCCCCTGCTGTATCCCAAATATGTCATCTCTGGTGTCTTTTTCTTTACACTAATCCTTATACTTCTCTATAAATGTTTGTTTCGTTTTATCCCATGAGAAGATACTATTCCCTTCTAAGCTCATAAACCAACTTATTGCTAGATATTTTAAAGTGGATGAGAAACGTTTAAGTTTCTACTCATCTGAAGAGTATTCATAGGTTGTATATGCTACTTCAAATTCAAATACAAAAATATATGGGTCCTCTGAAATTAGCTCGTGAAATGTTGTAGGACCATAGGGTTTATATTTTTCATTCAATCTTAATCATTGGTTCCTTAAATAGGAAACTCAAACAATTGTTGTTTTTCTTCCTTATCCATGTGATCTGATTCACTAGTTATGAGCTAGAGACGGGGTTAAAATCTCAAAAGGGATTTTCAAGTTATTCAAAATATTCTTCAGTGTCAAAAGCACTAAATCTGGGGTCTTCGAGAACTGTTATGTTCATAGGTATATTGGGTATAAAGCGTCCAAACAAATCCGTTCATCGTGGAGGCATGCATGTTATAGGAGGTTGGCGTGTTTCTTCTTCAATTTTATGTTGTTTATATATTTTTTTAAGATTTTTTCTCTTAGATTTTAGAACCTCCCCGATAATGGTGCCAAAAAGTGGTGGTTCTCCAATATAGTAACCATTAAAGGTTACAAATCATGGTTCCTACATTTTTTATCAATCTGGGAATGTACAAACACAAGAGGTACTGGCACTGTATATGCAACTGCTAAGACTGTATTTCTACTGCAAAATTAAATGATTCCTATTTGAAAAACAGAGTACTAATTTAATCACAACATGCATAAACTAAATTATAATAAACAAGAAATATGGTTATATGAATTAATATATCACTTATGTATTTATCACTAATTCAAAACTCTGCAATTAATCTAAAGATGCTACCAGAGATTCCTATTGATAAATCATAAAATAGGTTAATTAATTTAAAATACAACATTACTTAAAAATACATAAAGGAACTAACTAGTGTAGTTCACATTAGCCTAAAACAGATCTAAGAAAGATATGAAATAACTGCAACTATTCTAACTTGTATAAACTTATCATTGGAAAGCATCAAAGGGACTGAAACTATTTTAACTCACATAAACTAAACATTAGAGAAAAATGAAATAATGTGCACCTAATTAATTTGCAGAAAGTAACCTACAAGAAACTACGGGAAAGCTTAAAGAACACAACAACACCTATGGTTCTACACTATTGAAAATAGAGCAAGAATAGAAATTAAATTTTATCTTTAACAACAATTATTTAAATCCAATCTAACACACATCTAATCTATTTAAACTACCTATAAGCTATTTTATTTCCTTGAGGGAGACCTTCCCCAAAACAATCATAAGAGAGAAATGAAAGTAAGTACTCACAAAATGTAGGAAATACACAATTGTCATTAAACTGGTTCGGTGTTCATCATCTTCAAAAAATGTATCACAATTCAAAAACATGTAAAAGTATGTTGTATCTATCTACTATCATACTCAAAGGTTGAACCCCTTGTTTATGTTCCTGAGGGTTTATTTATTACAAAAAGTATAAAATACCTAAAAGACCGATACACGATCTAACAGAAATATAAATATTGGTTACAATTGAGCCTTTTCTCCTAAAATGTTGGCACTAACCAATAATGGTCAGGATATCAGAGGTTTGATGTGTTGGTGGTCTTCTTGAGCACTATGCTCACTTGTATATGTTCTCCACATTATTCTTTGGAATTCACAATATTGATTTCTCTCTATTGGTAGACTTCGGTTGCAACTTCCTCTTATCAAAACTGGGACTTGTCTTCAGTTGTAACTTTATGTTTCTAGTAGTTGGCATTCACGCATTGATTCCATACGTTAGATTGTGCTTTTTAAACAAAAAATAAAGTAAATCAAACAGTAAAAAGGTTAATCACTTCAATTAGTATCATTTTATTTGTTAAACACATAAACAACCTCAAAACATGTGAACCATCTTTAAACAGTGCTCCTTTTCATCCATTGTTATGCTTAGGATATGACTTTTACCTACCAAAACTGGAGCTCATCACTTACCATCCATTCTCATTTCAAGCTCACTTAGTTTCTTCCTCAAGAATCAAGTATTTGTTATTCATCATTCCAAGTTAGTTTGCAAGCAATCTAAGAGACATCAAAGGATCCACCCAAAGGGAATGTTGGATACCATATGCAAGCAACATTATACGTAATTGACATCAATGTATTCAAGCTTTTCCACTGGACGTAAATATTTTGGTTGAAGCTCATACCCTTGTGCTTTTTTCATTTACACAAGTATTATATTCCAACTAGCATTATATATGTGTTATTCATTTAAAAGCTTCGTCATTGTTTATTGGACTTACTAACCATCCACTTAATATGTTTCCTTGTTTGCAACTTGCAAGCGAAGGAAGAATTACTCACCCTTGAACCATTTTTCTCATTTTCAATGGAGAATCAAGTGGAATAACAAAAGAGGGAGAAGAAGGAAGATTAGAACATCAAATCATCTCATAAAAAATAACATCCCCACAAATGGCCACCCCCGCCAGTAGTTACTCAAAACATACAATTGGCAAGCCTTAGAATCTTTAGAATATCCTCTCGTGATGCATGAATGACTCTTACAATGCAATTTATTACATTTTTCATTTGAAATGTGAGCCCAAACTACACATCTAGAGGTTCTAAAATGCACAATAATTAGTTTCCCCCCACTCCATCCTTCAAGAGGTGTCACATTTCTCAACGGCCTTGGTGAGACCCTATTCATAATGTAATTCAAACAAGCCAAGGATTTTACCCAGAACTTTCCTCACAAGCACTTCGCCTAAAATGTACATCCAACCATATCAACCATTGTATCATTCCTCTACTCAAGAATGCCTTCCTATTAAGGAGTGTGTGTCATGGTCCCTACCACAAGATTCTATAATATTTTGGAGCATAAGATCTAGATTCTAAACAAAGTTTTAATTCAATTTGCATGTAATCAATTAAGTGACAAAATCATGGCATTCATCATCAAAACAAAGAATATATGCAAAATATATTTGATCAACTCATTATTCTATTGTATTCCATTAAATGTACAAGAATGAATCAATTAATTACATCGACAAAATTCAAATCACTTATCTAGGAAATTCAAATTGTTTTCTGTTGCATGCAAACCTAGTTAGGGCTTAACCAGAGCTCAAATACCCTTTGGTATCCAAGAAATATCTCACACATGAGTTAACGGCCTCTAACTAACATAAGTGTACTTAGACACCTAAAAGAAAGGGACAATTGAATGATAATCTCATGTGTAATGTCCCCAAAATTTGAAAATTAAAAAAAAAATTATTAGGCTAGTTAGTTACTACCTAAACTGGACATTAACTTATCTCTGCGGAATGTGTCGAACTTTGTTCACAAAACTGAAATGGCGTAAGCTGTTCTTACCCTTTTCTAGATGTTTTCCCCGATTTGGTTATTAATGTAATTCTATAATGTATTTAAGTTACTTGATTTGATTTAGATGATTATACTGATAATTGGTTTATTTCTTATCATGCATGTGCGTGTATGTGTGTCCAGTTTACACTTTACAGTTTACTTATTGGTTATAAGTTTTGTTTACTGGTTTATGGAAAGTCTTGACTTAACTTGTAATTGTCAAGGAGTGAAGTGGCATGACTTGTATCCCTTATAGGATAACTTGGAGAGGTAATTGGTTTTACTTGATGTTACAAGGTTTACTTAGTTCATGTTGAACTAATGAAACTCTTATTCATTTTGTACAGGTTCAATAGGTGATGAAAAATTGCTATAATAGTTAAACAAAGGCATGCTACCTATGCTAAACTACTTTTATTGCTTTGGACGACAAAAGGACCACAGTCCTATCTTATTTATCCTATTGTTATTGTTATTGTTATCATTATCGTTTACGCATGGCTGGGTTTATTTGGACCTATGTCTAATTGGTTATCATTATTATTATGGTTCGAAGACATTATGAACTGTGTTCCTACACTTAGTTTTTATTACACATATTCTGAATATTTTCATGCTTGTATGTGGAAGGATTAAGTCATAAGACTTACTCATGATGTATTAAAGTTTATATATCATATGTTATATGTATGTTGTGCCATTCATGGCATATTACATATGCCATGAACCTTGGATTTATCCTAAGTCAACGATGCATATGATGGGGTTTCAATGCACAAATCGTTTCCAAGAGTCAAGTCGTGTTTTGGGTTTATGAAACTATAGGGAAGAGGGAAAAATTTGATGTTGGTGGTGGACAGGGTGGCAGAGTAAATGCTCCTTGGGATGTGGGGAGCTCAATCCCTAAGCTTAGTCTATCGTAGATGAACGATTCATTTGGAATTGTGGTGGTTGTGATTTTTTCAGCTCTTTGGTTTTTGTCACTGCATGAGGTCTCATTCGTATTTACGCCAGGGAAAGGTATGCTCTCCACCTGGGTTTGCAGCATTGTTAATTGTTGTTTCGGTTGGAGGATTGGTATACTTCTAATCATGATCTGTTTCTTCATTTGCAGGTGAGAGGGTTCCCTTTGCGCGGGTCGTGGTGTCTACCAAGTTATCCACGAGTTACCCTTCACGGGTAACCCCTACACAACCAAGATTTGAACTTGTTACCTCTACGTAGATTTGTTTTGACAAAGCTTTCAGCTCGGTGTTTGTAATGATGAAAGAATACTTGTTTGGGTTAAGGTTTTCGACTGTAAACAGGTATGTTTGTATTTAAACGCATCCAGATATGCGCATGAAGTATTTGGGTTTTATGGTGTTTTAAGTTTGGCGCCTTCGGTCCATAACTATCATGACTCTGTTATGTAATTTAATATTGGGTTGGTAGCTTAAGCGTATGATTTTTTCAGTTAATGAAGACTCTACGTTTATGGTGGTTGTACCATTTCTTGCAATGGTTCCTTGGTTTGGAATCACGACTGTGTAGGTTTTATTTATAATTTACAGTGGGTATGAATGTGGGCATTCATAGTTGGCGTTTTATTGTGGATATTTTCAATAGCTTAGCAGAGCTATGAATCTATGTATTTCATTGTTTTGTACTTACATTCTTGTTTTGGTATTTAGAACATGGGGTTTAGATTACAGTCATTCCATTACTGGCGATGACACACTTTCCAATTTGCGACTGTGTAAAATAATGGTGGAATGTTGTTTAATGGTGATTTACGGTTTTGTTTACTTGTCTGTGAGTTAACATGGGGATGGTCGTGAGCTTTGTTTTGACAATGTGAAATTGATATCGTTGTTGTGATAGCGTAGACAGTGGTTATTTGTTTATATGGACTATGTTAATGGATTCTTTCTTTGCTTCTTAGCCGTGAGCCTCGAATCTAATTACGGTGTATATATTTGTTTGTTACTGTGTGGAAATGTTGATAGGGAGACAATTTCGATTTATGGTTAAACCTTGAATTTTAATATTGTTAGCATGGATTATGTGGAATACTTGTAAGTTATTACAGCATTGATAGTCATTGTGAGTGAATCCTAGAGGATTCGATGCATGTCTTGGTTTTTATGTAACCTTGGTTTTTAAGCTGTGAGCCCACAGGAATTGATCCTGGGATGTGTGGGTTTTAGAATATGTGTGTGTGGATATTTTGTATGGGCACGAATTCCGACAGGATTCGATCCTGTAACCTCTTAATGGATACAATTTTGATAATACGATTTGTATTATGTTATGTTTGATTTTTTATGTTAATGGTATCTAGTATGTTTATGAATTATGATAAAATCGTACCTACAGACCTTAGAGGTCTCAATAGCTTGGTATTCAATGTTATTGTTATAAAATGGAAATGATTTGTTTATAAATTCGTTTTATGATATTTTATTTAAAGTGTTAGCCATTATATTTAAGTTATAATATTATGCATTTGATTTATATCAAAGCTGTAGATAGTAGCTTGGTTTAATTTAAATAATACAAGCCTGCTGGCAATATGAAATCTTCCAACAGAGAACGATATATGTTTTACTTTTAAATAGTTCTAGGTTGATAAAGTGTTTTCAGTTAGGGTTTTAAAGGATCTAAATACACAATTTCTGATACATTATTCCTATGTTTTGAGCCTGAAAGTAATGAACAATAAATAAATTGCAGAAATGAACAGAAACCAAACACTCCTGCAGATAACACTAAAGGTGCTTAATCCATCATGAATAAATATATTAGAATAGCCTAGTTGAATAGAAAAAGGTAACCTAACCTTAGATAAAAGAAATACATCTGCTAAGAAACAATGAGTTTAACCTGTAAGTGACGAAAGAAGTAATGCAGAAAAATATAACCTAGCTTATAGCAGACAAATCATAAACATCCATTTAGAATTCAATCTCCCCTTTTAATAAGGAAACCTGTGTAGTTTACGATGGAAAAATCAAGAACCTCATACCTGCAAGATGAAGTTGTTTCAATGGCTGAAAATGATGCACACTCAAAATACCCAGCATTAACAAATTCATAGACATATCTGACCTTTGTTTCAAATAACCAAATAACTTGGGAACAACCATGTTCCACCCAACCATGACCCGAAACCATTCCTAGTTTCAATCCGGATCCCCCCAAGCTGATTCCAACATGCAAGTAGCTTAGATCTCCTAAGGTAAGGATTCCCTATCTAGGATATCAGGTATTGTATCAGTTCTTCTTTTTCCTCTTACGAAAAATGTTTGGTAAGAACTCTCTTAAGAATAATCATGTAGAATTATGGAAAATCCAAAAGATCCCCAAGCCTCTCTTTGGCTTGGATTTTTATAGGCAGACTTTTCAGTCAAAGGGGCAGTTAAATCAAGAATCATTTGATTTCTTGAAATAACCCTTTTCATTTAATTTAGGTAATTTTAATATTTACTTAGGAACTTTTGACTAGTTCCTACTTTGACTCTTGTAGGTATTTAATAATTAATTATCATTAGTAATAACATGTGGATCCTTTCATTATTACTTATAGTTACTAGTATTATTACTATGCTTACTCTTTTATACATATCATGTATAAATTATATATTTATATATATATATATATATATATATATATATATATATCATTTGTTAATATTTTATCCTTAGGTATCATATAGCATGATCCCTAAACATATGACACTTTTCTTTTAGCTTAGTCACTTTCTCTAATAAGGCCTTCAGGTAGGGGTTAGGTCAACTAGGTTAGGCAACTCTAGACCTCCTTGCATGGTGGATTCCCTTGTATAACATGGTAGTTATTCAGTGCTTAATGAGATACATAAACTCAATATTTTGTTTAATCACTTAAAAATAAGTAAAATGCAATCATTTTTTTATCAGAGTCATTTTCACTCAATATATTAATTCTTTTCAGTAACCCCTAGCACTTATCAAGATCCCATACTCAACGTTAAAAAATAGGGAGTTACAAACTTAGTGCAATTCCAGAGCTCCTTGCTCAACACTAATGCTAGGATGTATTTGTAGGATACACCTAGGGATACAATGGCCAAGGATCCGATGCTCTAGAACTTATGCTCAACATCAACTTAGAAGGCTCCAGGGCTTATGCCCAACACTTCCAATTTTATCTTTTCATGTGCTTCAATGTTTTCATGCTCAACATAAAGGTTTTCATAACTCATGTGTTCCTGATTTTCTTGTTCAACACAAACATCAATTACTCATGTGCTCTAGAGCTCCTCGCTTAACACAAAACATCTTATCAAGTATGTGCTTCAGGGTCCACACCCAACACATGAAATCATATATAAAACATATGCAATTGGCTTATGCCCAATATATCAAACAAATCATCATGTTCATGTGCAGTGAGGTATTAGACCCAATATACCAATTAAAACGTCAAAGTAACATCAGAAGCAATGGGTCTTATGCCCGTAAGTGTTAGGTCAAAATTTGGGATATTACATCCCTCCTCACTTAGAACAACATCGTCCCTGGTGTTCTAGGGACTCGGAATGAAATCATGAAACAAGGCGGGGTAAGCCTTTCTCATGGTGGATTCATTCTCCCAAGTAGCCTCATCAGCCTTGAAGTGATTCCATTGCACTTTCAACTGGAATATGGTGTGCTTCCTGAGTTGCACCTCTCTCTTGTCTAGTATATGAAGGGGTTCAGGTGCAAACTCCCCTTCATGTTCCACCTATAATAAGGACCAATCAATCAAATGTTTAGTATCATAAAAATATTTCTTTAATAAAAATGCATGGAAAACATTATGGACTCTTATGTGAGCGGGTAACGCTAGTTCATATGCCACTGGCCCTCTCTTGGACAGTATCTCAAAGGTTCCACAAAATCTAGGTGCTAACTTACCACACCTTCCCAAGCTCAACGAGCTTCATTTTTCTTTTACTTTCAAGTAAACATGCTCACCTATTTGATAATCTTTATCTTTTCTTTTCTTATCCATGTAACTTTTCTAGCGGTCTTGTGCTTCTTTAAGGTTCAGCTGGAACTTGGTAACCAATTGTTCCAAGTCCTTTAGTATGCCAGGCCCTAACATGAGCCTATCCACCGAGACGTCCCAAGTAAATGACGTTCTACACTTTCGTCCATAGAGTACCTCAAAGGGAATCATCTTGGGAGAGGTTTGGTATCCGTTGTTATATGCAAACTCTGCAATATGCAGATAATCTTCCCACTTGGTGGGGTTGTTCATGACATACATCCTAAGCATTTCCTCTACAATCTGGTTTACCCATTATGTCTACCCGTCTTTCTGCAGATGGTAAGCAATACTAAAGTTCAACTGCGTCTCTAATCCGAAGAATAAGGATCTCCAAAAGTTTCTGGTAAACTTAGTATCTCGATCTGAGATCATTTCCTTGGGTATCCCATGCAATCTAAATATCTCCTTTAAGAAGATGTTAGCAATGTGTACTACCTTGTAGGTCGACTTCACTGGAATGAAGTGTGTTGCTTTTGACAATTTGTCAACTACTCAAAATATAGAATCATTTTTCTTCTTACTCTTAGGTAGACCCGTGATAAAATCCATACTAATGACCTCCCACTTCCATTCTAGAATGCGTAAGGGCTACAGCAACCCCGAAAGATGTTGATTCTCATCTTTGACCTGCTGACATTCTTAACATCTTGCGATAAACAATGATATGTCGACCTTTAACTTAGGCCAGAAAAAGTGCTTCTTTACTACGAATATCATCTTTTGATATCCCAAATGCCCCAAGTAGGGTGTCAGATGAAATTCCATGAGGATGTTAGACCTAATTTCCCCTCCTTCCAGAACGTACAATCTCCCCTCAGACCATAGTAGTATTGTTTCGTGTACCTTGTACTCTTTTTGTTGTTGAAACAACCTGTCCTCTTGGACCTTCTTGAGGATTTTAACATAGAAAGGGTCAACTCCGTTGGTCGTTCTAATCCTCTCATGTAAATTCGAATCGGTTTGACTTAAAGTCACCTCATATATCATATGAGCTCATCGACTCAAAGCGTCATAAATTTTGTTCTCTTTTCTCTTTATATGCTTTAGCTCTAAATGGTACTCCCTGAGGAAATCCAACAATCTGGCTTGCCTGGAATTTAGATCTAGTTGTTCAAATAAATACTTCAGACTCATATTGTCTATTTTCATAAGGAATTTCTTTCCCGTGAGGTAGTGCCTCCACATATTCAAGGCATGGATGATGGTCATTAACTCAAGATCATGGGTGGGGTTGTTCTTATCATGTTCTTTTAACTTTCATGATTCATAACAGATCGTGTAATCGTTCTGCAAGAAGACTCCTCTGAGCCCTTCCTTACTTGCATTCATGCAAACAAAAAAATCCCCATCGGGATCCGCAATTAATAGTATTGATGCGGTCATCAAAATTTGTTTAATCTTTTGAAAACTTTCCTCACACTTGGTCGTCCATAAGAACTTGTTTTCCTTCTTTTGCAAAGCATTCATGGGACAAGCTATCCTCGAGAAGTTCTCAATGAACTTTCAGTAATAACCGGCTAATCCCAAAAAGGATCTAATGTCGGTGACACTAGTAGGGGTAGGCCAATCCTCTATGGATTTAATATTTTTTGGGTCCACAGCTATTTCCCTCTCAAAGATGATGTGACCAAAGTACTGTATCTGTGGTTTGTAAAAAAAACATTTACTAAACTTAGCGTAGAGCTGGTGTTCCTGTAACACTTGTAACACTATGCGGTGGTGTTCCTCGTGTTCCTCTTTACTCTTAGAGTAAACTAGGATGTCATCTATAAAGATCAAAACAAATTTATCTAGGTATCTACTGAATATATTGTTCATCATACACATAAAGTTCGCGGGTGCATTGGTCCACCCGAATGGCATCACTACAAACTCGTAATGGTCGTACCTTGTACGAAAGGCAGTTTTGTGTATATCCTTGTCGTGAATCCGTACCTGATGGTATTCATATCACAAGTCAATCTTCAAAAATATCTTGGCTCCTCCTACTTGATAGAACAAGTCTTAATGGCCATCTTGTTAAGCTGACAGTAATCGATGCATATCTACATCGTACCATCCTTCTTTTTTATGAAAAATATCAGTTCTCCCCAAGGGGACACACTCGATCGGATATATCCTTTCTCAATCAACTCCTGCAACTGCAGTTTGAGCTCCACCAACTCTGGTGTGCTCATGCGGTAAGGATATTTTGAAACCGGAACTGATGCTGGTGTCAATTCTATGGAAAAATATAAGTATCATTTTGGTGGTAATCCTAGGATTTCCTCAATAAATACGTCCTTGAAGTCTATGAGACCTGGGAAGTCCTCGATGTGTTGTTCTCTTTCAACTTCTATGTCCCTGATGTTCACTGCAAACAATTTGCAGCCTTTCCTAATTCCCTTCTTTGCTTGTAAAGCGGATATCTACCTTATAGAAAATTTCTTAGGTATGCCTTGAATCTTTACTTGATTCCCTTGGCTATCTGTACAGAAGATTGACTTGTGTAAGAAATTGAGCAAGACATGGTGTTGTTCCAACCAGTCCATGTCGATAAGTATATCATATGATACTAAGGGTAGGATGTTCAGGTTTAATCTAGTAGGAAAACCATTCAGTTTTACCTCACAGTCTTTAATTATTTCAGAAACTTTTCATTTCATACATGTGGCTAATTGCACCATCCAAGGTGTCTCATGTTTAACTTTTCCTAGTTTACATACATCAACAATTTTAGGCGATACATAGATTTGACAAGCACCAGGTTCAATAAATATTGAAATAGAAGTGTTTGAGATATTACCTTCTATCTCAACCATGGTATCCTGATGGTCTGCCTGTCGGTCATCCAAGGCTACATAAATATACAGTGTTCCAGCTATGTCCTCTATCGTTGGTTCTTCTTGTAAGTTGTGCAAGACTCCATTGGTCTTGTTCTTACAGTCTCGGGCATAATGGGGCCCTTGGCATTTCCAGCATTTGATTTGCATCGGGGTAACATCAGCTCCCCCATTTGTTGTTGGCTTGTTAGCATTTGGAGCTCGTACATATGGCATTGTACTTGTTTTGTTGAAGTTCTTGTTGGCTGGAAAATTGTTGTTATGTTTTCTGTAAGGTGGTGGGTTGAAACCCGGTTTGCGATTGTCCGAGAAGGTCTTAGACCTATCTATGCTTCTGTTGATGTTCTCTTTCCTCAGCTATCTGTTCTCATAGCAAATCCTAGCTTTGTGTAAGGTGGTGTCCAATGTTTTAGGCATGTCAAATTCAATCCTTTCCCGAAAATTGGATGGAAGACATCCTAAAAACTGTTGTATTTTCACTTTCTCGTCCTTTATGTAAAGTACATAATGTAACATATCCATAAATATGTTAATAAAAGCATCCATAGTCATGGAACCCATCCTTAACTCATGAGGTTCTTTCACCTTTATGTCGAAGAACCTTTTCGACATGTATTTCTCCTGAAAAACTTTATAGAAACTACTCCATCTGATTTCTCTTACCTCATATTTCTTGGTATGTTTTAGGTCTCTCCACCATCTAGCTGCTTTTCCATTTAAATTATAGATGGATAGACGAGCTTTCATCTCACTAGAGTAGTTATGTACTCGAAAATATTTGCTCATACCTAGAATCCATTCTTCAGCTTTCTCCCCTGTGTTCATCTCTCCTTCATAGGTTGGGGCTTTTATCTTTTTGAACTCTCCCTGGAGATTGTCATCACCTCTCTGTTTCTTTCTACAAGGATAAAGAGAATCATCACTAGAAGGACTGTGATAATCTCTTTCTATAGGTTCAGGGGTATGTTCTTCTTTTCCTTCTTCTCTCGAGCTGCTGGCCCATTTATGATAGAATTGTTTCTTGAACATGTTGGTTGAATGAGTGGGTTTTACCTACGGGCTTCCTCCCGTCATGTTATGCAGCAAAGCTTCATTAATTGCTTGTTGTTCCTTTATTTAATTCAGATTATCATCTTTGAAACTCTATAAGTATGCTTGAAGACTTTGTATGGTTTTCAGTATATCAGAATTTAGTTCCACCACCAGTTCTACTTCCTGGGTGGGGGTATTCAACTTTCCTTGTCAGTTGTTGTCTTCTTCAGTTTTCATGATCTGAACTATTCTTTTAATCCTGCAATTGCAAATTTTTAATAATAGGAAAAATTTATGTTAATTAACAAAATTTTAAAACATACTTTATTTTCTGCAACGAATGTTTGGCATGTCCATTTGGTCTCTTAATGTTGAAACTGGGCTCTGATACCACTTGTAATGTCCGCAAAATTTGAAAAAGAAAATTGATTAGGCTAGTTAGTTACTACTTAAACTAGAAATTAACTTATCTCTGCGGAATGTGTCGAACTTTGTTCGCGAAACTGAAATGTCGTAAGTTGTTCTTACCCGTTTCTAGATGTTTTCCCCGATGTGGTTATTAATGTAATTCTATTATGTATTTAAGTTACTTGATTTGATTTATATGATTATACTGATCATTGGTTTATTTCTTATCATGCATGTGCATGTATGTGTGTTTCATTTACAATTTACTTACTAGTTATAAGTTTTGTTTACTAATTTATGGAAAGTCTTGACTTAACTTGTAATTGTCAAGGGGTGGAGTGGCGGGACTTGTATCCCTTATAGGATCACTAGGAGATGTAACTGGTTTTACTTGAATTTAATGGGTTTACTTAGTTCATGTTGAACTAATGCGACTCTTATTCATTTTGTGCAGGTTCAATAGGTGACAAAAACTTGCTATAACAGTTAAACAAAGACATGCTACCTATGCTAAACTAATTTATTGCTTTGGACGACAAAAGGACCACGGTCCTATCTTAGTGATTCCTATTTCTATTGTTAGTGTTATCATTTACGCATGGCTGGGTTTATTTGGACCTATGTCGAATTGGTTATCATTATTATTATGGTTCTAATACCTTATGAACTGTGTTCCTATACTTAGTTTTTATTACACTTATTTTGAATATTTTCATGCTTGCATGTGGAAGGCTTAAGTCATAAGACTTGGCCATGATGTATTAAATTTTATATACCATATGTTATATGTATGTTGTGCCATTCATGGCATATTGCATATGCCATGAACCTTGGCTTTATCCTAATTCAACGATGCATATGATAGGGTTTCAATGCAAAAAGTGTTTCCAATATCAAGTTGTGTTTTGGGTTTATGAAACTATAGGAAACACGGGAAAATTCGACGTTGGTGGTGGACAGGGTGGTAGAGTGAATTCTCCTCGGGATGTGGGGAGCTCAAGCCCTAAGCTTGGTCTATCATGGATGAATGATTCATTTGGCACTGTGGTGGTTGTGCTCTGTCTGGCTCTCTGGTTTTTGTCATTGCGTGAGGTCTGGTTCGCATTTATGCCCAGAAAAGGTATGCTCTCCACCTGGGTTTGCAGCATTGTTAATTGTTGTTTCAGTTGGAGGATTGGTATACTTATAATCGTGCTATGTTTCTTCATTTTCATGTGACAGGGTTCCCTTTGCATGGGTCATGGTGTCTACCAGGCTATCCACGAGTTACCCTTCATAGGTAATCCCTGTACCAACAAGCTTTGAACTTGTTACCTATGCGTAGAGTTTTTTTGACAGAGATTTGAGCTCAGTGTTTGTATTGATGAAAGAATACTTGCTTGGGTTAATGGTTTCGACTGTGTACAGGTTTATTTGTATTTAAAGGCATCCAGAGATGCGTATGAAGTATTCGGGTATTATGGTGTTTTAATTTTGGCGCCTTCGGGCCATAACTATCACGAATCTACTCCATAATTTAATATTGGGTTGGTAGCTTAAGCGTATGATTTTTTTGGTTAATGAAGACTCTGTGTTTATGGTGGTTGTACCATTGATTGCAATGGTTCCTTGGTTTGGAATCGCGACTGTGTAGGTTTTATTTATAATTTATAGTGCGTATGAATGTGGGCATTCATAGTTGGGGTTTTATCGTGGATACTATCAATAGCTTGGCAGAGCTATGACTCCATGTATTTCGTTGTTTTGTACTTACATTATTGTTTTGGTATTTAAAAGATGGGGTTTAGCTTAAATTCGTGCCATTGTTGGCAATGGCACTCTTGCCAATTCACGACTATGTAAAATAATGGTGATTTACAGTTTTGTTTACTTGTCTGTGAATTAACTTGGGGATGGTCGTGAGCTTCGTTTTGACAATGCGAAATGGATGTCGTTGTTGTGATAGCGTAGAGAGTGGTTATTTGTTTATATGGACTATGTTAATGGATTCTTTCTTTGCTTCTCGGTCGTGAGCCTCGAATATGATTACGGCATATATATTTGCTTGTTACTGTGTGGAAATGTTAACAGGGCAACAATTTTGATTTATGGTTAAAACTTGCATTTTAATGTTGTTAGAGTAGATTATGTGGAATACTTGTAAGTTATTACAGCATTGATAGTCATTGTGATCGAATCCTATAGGATTCGATGTCTGTCGTGGTTTTGATGTAACCTTGGTTTTTAAGCCATAAACCCACACGAATTGATCCTAGGTTGCGTGGGTTTTAGATGATGTGTGTGTGGATATTTTGTGTGGGCATGAATTCCGACAGAATTCGATCATGTAACCTCTTAATGGATACAATTTTGATAATACAATTTGTATTATGTTATGTTTGATTTTTAGGTTAATGGTATATAGTATGTTAATGAATTATGATAAAATCGTACCTACAGACCTTAGAGGTCTCGATAGCTTGGTATTCAATGTTATTGTTATAAAATGGAAATGATTTGTTTATAGTTTTGTTTTATGATCTTTTATTTAAAGTTTTAGCCATTATATTTAAGTTATAATATTATGCATTTTATTTATATCAAAGTTGTAGATAATAGCTTGGTTTAATATAAATAATACAAGCCTACTGGCAATATGAAATATGCCAGCAGAGATAAGATATAGGTTTTTCTTTTAAATAGTTACAGGTTGATAAAGTGTTTTTAGTTATGGTTTTAAAGGATGTAGATACACAATTTCTAATACATTATTCCTATGTTTTGAGCCTGAAAGTAATGAACAGGAAATAAATTGCAGAAATGAACAGAAACCAAACCCTCCTACAGATAACACTAAAGGTGCTTAATCCATCATGAATAAATATATTAGAATAGCCTAGTTGAATAGAAAAAGATAACCTAACCTTAGATAAAATAAATACATCTACTAAGAAACAATGAGTTTAACCTGAAAGTGGAGAAAGAAGTAATGCATAAAAATATAACCTAGCTTATAGCAGACAAATCCTAAATATCCATTCAGAATTCAATCTCCTCTTTTAATAAGGAAACCTGTATAGTTTACAATGGAAAAATCAAGAACCGCATACCTGCAAGATGAAGTTGTTTCAATGGCTGAAAATCCTGCACACTCAAATACCCAGCATTAACAAATTCATAGACAGATGTGACCTTTGTTTCATATAACCGAATAACTTGGGAACTACCATGTTTCACCCAACCATGACCTGGAACCGTTCCTGTTTTCAATCCAGATCCCCCTGAGCTGGTTCCAACATGCAAGTATCTTAGAGCTCCTAAGGTAAGGCTTCCCTATCTGGGATATCAGGTACTGTATCAGTTCTCCTTTTTTCTCTTAGGAAAAATGTTCTCTAAGAACTCTCTTGAGAATAATCAGGTAGAATTGTGGAAAGTCCAAAAGATCCCAAGCCTCTCTTTGGCTTGGGTTTTTATAGGTAGACTTTTTAGTCAAATGGGCAGTTAAATCAAGAATCATTTGATTTCTTGAACTAACCCTTTTAGTTTAATTTAGGTAATTTTAATATTTAACTTAGGAACTTTTGGCTAGTTCTTATTTTGAGTCTTGTAGGTATTTTAATATTTAATTATCATTAGTAATAATTATAACATATGGATCCTTTATTTATTACTTATAGCTACTAGTAGTATTACTACTTACTCTTTATACATACCATTTATAAATTATATATATATCATTTGTTAACATTTTATCATTAGGTATCAAATAGCATGATCCCTAAACATATGACACTTTTCTTTTAGCTTAGTCACTTTCTTTAATAAGGCCTTCAAGTAGGGGTTAGGTCAACTAGGTTAGGCAACTCTAAACCTCCTTGCATGTTGGATTCCCTCGTATAACGTGGTAGTTCTTCAGTACTTGATGAGATACAGAAATTCAAAATTTCATTTAATCACTTAAATATAAGTAAGATGCAATCAATGTTTTATCAGAGTCGTTTTCACTCAACCTATTAATTCTTTTCAGTAACTCCTAAGGCTTATCTAGATCCCATATTCAACGCTAAAAAATAGGGAGTTACAAACTTAGTGCAATTCCAGAGCTCCTCGCTCAACACTAATGCTAGTATGTATTTGTAGGATACACCTAGGGATACAATGGCCAAGGATATGATGTTCCAGAGTTTATGCTCAACATCAACTTGGAAGGCTCGAGGGCTTATGCCCAACACTTCTAATTTTATCTTTTCATGTGCTTCAGAGCTTTCATGCTCAACACAAAGGTTTTCATAACTCATGTGTTCCATATCTTCTCGCTCAACACAAATATAAACATTCATGTGTTCCAAAGCTTCTCGCTCAACACAAACATCAATTACTCATGTGCTCCAGAGCTCCCCACTCAACACAAAAAATCTCATCAACTATGTGCTTCAGGTTCCACGCCCAACACATGAAATCATATATAAAACATATGTAATTGGATTACGCCCAATATATCAAACAAATCATCATGTTCATGTGCATTGAGGTCTTAGACCCAATATACCAATTAAAATACCAAAGTAACATCATAAGAAATGGGGTTTATTCCCATAAGTGTTAGGTCAAAATTTGGGATATTACATCATGCATGTGTGGAATGATCCTAAAAAGACTCAAGAGGTGTGTTACTTTCCCAAAATAGTAAGGAGAGGCACTTGGAGTCCTTGAGCAGTGGAGTAAACTCCCTTGATTCACTCTACAACTCTAACTTGCAATGTAGGATCCTAAATTCATGGAAAGAGGCACTAAAACTAGAAATGCACCCTCAACTTCCATAAATATATGGTTAGGATCACTTTCATGGCCTATAAATATCATATTTCTCCCTTGGAGCTAGGAAGGAATATCTATAATGGATCAGATGATCAAATTGACTAGAATTTGGACTAGTAGAATCATGAGACTAATATGTAAGTTTCTAGGGGATAGATTGATGCTATGGAGAGGGTAATTATGTTCTAACATATTCCATTTGGCACAAGTATCCCTCAAACGCATGATTCACATATTCACCTCATCGATCGGACCTAAAACCCTCCATGGGTTGGTTCAATTTATTTCAAGCTTTTTCCCTAAGTTTAATGAATCTCTACCTCATCGATCAGACCTAAAACCCTCCATGGGTTGGTTCAATTTATTTCAATTTAATTCCCTATTCTTTAAGAAATACACCCATGTATGCCTTCAAAAATCCTTAATGATAGAATATTATGGCAGAAGTTAAAATTGGATCAACCAAAAAATATTAATATTGAATGTATCAAATAATGAATTATGTGTTTTACAATTGAGTGGCCCATATAAATACAATTTGAAAAGGCCTTGTGCCTTTTTTATGAATTGTATGTATATTGGTATCTATTTATTATATTTGTTCTAAGTGTTGTTTTGCTACTTTATCTCTTTATTTTTTATTTATTGATATATTATTATATTACTTAATCTTTTTATCTGATTTTATATATATAACATTGCCACCTTGTTCAAAGCATTTTATTAGTTTTCCCTTATCTTTGTAGGGACTCATTTGATTGTAACTTTGACGATTTAAACTTGGTTCCATTTGCTTCAACACTATTACATGTGATATTGTCTCTATCCTTCGATATTTAAGACAAAACATCACTTTGATTCCATTGTTCTTAGATTTAGATGCATATGAGACCCTAAAACGAACAAAATTCATTTCATGGATATGAATTGTAGTTCACTTGCTCAATATCCAATTTAAATAGGACAACATGTTATAATCCATAAGGACAATTATATAAGAAGTGAATAAGAGATATGCCCTGATAAGAGATTACAATGAGAGATCATTTATATGTATTCCCTTATGGAGCACCTTGGTGAATATTAATGAAGTGTTATGATATATACCCCTTTTTAAATTCTTTGTCCTCAAAGCATATAAAAGTTGTCTTGGTTCTGGTGTGTAATGTCTTCTTGGGATTCTTCATTTTTAAGCTAGTCATGGTATATGATACAAGATAATGTGATCTTCAAAGTGCTAAGCAGAACTATCGAATTGTAAAAAGGTATACCCATCCTAAGTCGATCTTCTATAGAACTAAACATTTATATGGTTCTTGGAGAGAACCTAATATATTGTGATTTCCAAGATGACTTCTACCTTGAGACCAAATTGTACCCATATGAGTATTGTTTAGAACATAAGTCAACTAATTGTGTTGATGTTGATATAGTGATTGGTTAAAGAATCAACTCTTATGATTAGGATGTTGATAAGGTATCCTTATATTTGGTGTCATATATTTCAATCTTTCATCTTTGGATACTTTTTGTGATTTATTAGTCGACATTATTTTAATACCAACATCTTTTAGAACTTGGATGTTGATTAGATCTATATTAGTTCCTTTTTTTCTGATATTTGAATTTAAATGTCTAATTACTCCTCTTTTGCATCTAGCTCGGTCATTGTTTCCTTATTAACCCTTGATTCTTTACTGATAAGTTGTAACAAAATTTTCAATAGCAACTTGTTATAACCTTTTAAGTTGTTGATTTGGTCTAATAAAATTTGGTTATGGTTTCTTAGGCCAAAAATTTCTTCATCTTTACCAATGATAATATTTGCAATATCCTTTTGCATCTTTTGTATATACTTCTAATTATCTTGAGATATCACCCGTGAGATATCCTTGTAGTATTTTAGTGAGGGTGCTATCGACTCAACATCTTGCAAGGTTACCTTCTTTTCCTTATATGATAATGTTAAAAACCTTTTTTGGCAATTAAGATTAAAGTCCCCATTGTTTCCAACCCAGGATAACCTATAACTATGTTAACATTTTTACTACACATGGATGTAATGATGAATTGGGTTATGAAGGAATAATCGTTGATTCTCAATTGGAGATTGTTTATTCCATATGCTTTACACCACTCACTTTTTTTGAATATATTGGACTCTTGAATTATCAATTGATTGGCCATTTCAACATTATTGTAATTACAGTCTTTAGTCGGGCAAACAGTGATGTTAATATCCCTTCCTTGAATAGAACCATAAAGATCTATTAATGGAAGAACATATTCTTTATAGGCGGTAGAAAACCTTGCTTTATTTTCACTGTTAGACTCCATTTTTTCGTTGAATTCTTCATCCAGAAATACCTTGATTAAGGACTTTATATTTCTTTAAAATAATAGGGTATGCAAATGCAAGTCCCAAGTCCACCTTTGAATGGGAATTATATATTATTTTTATAATACCTTTGAATTAAAATAACCCTTTTATTTAAATCTCAATTAAGGAATTAAAACCCTATAACCTCAATATTTTTTATAAACTTATGAATTTGGAAGTGGTATTATTGTTTTTATACTTATTTGTATAAGAAATGCATTTTATCTACTAGTTCTATACAATTAGTCACCATATATTTGTGTGGACTTCCTATCTCTTGGTTTGTCTCTATCTGAATCTCTTTGATGCTCATTATCTATGACCATGGGAATTAATTCAATAATGGTCATCAATTATGATTCTCTCTAATAGAATTATTCACCTAGGTCATTAATTCGGCCACCTCTTGAGACTTCTCTTGAAATAGATAATTTGATTTATGTATTACGATCATGATTTTCTTTACAATACCTCATCTCCCTTTCATAAGATATCAATCTCCCTTTTTGGTCATATTGAAAATAGATTCTATACTGTGGAAGAAATATGCTCCCTCCTTTCCTTAGATCTTAAACATTCTATCTTGAAAACCTTGTCTTAATGACTTCTTGACAACGAGATTTTTTGTTGCCATGATACCTATTCCTCAAAATATCATGAAATCTATTTCTATTTGATGGAATTCTTTATTAATGTCTCGAGACATAGAATGTTGAATTTATTGGATTCTTTCATTTTCAAAATCATCATACTAGCCATTCTCGTGCGTCTCTCTAGTATCATCTTCAATTTTGGATGCCTTGCACTCCAATATTTATCTAACACCTAGAGACTTCCATCTAGTGTAGCATTTTGAATCTTTTGCAACCATTTCAGATTCAAGGTCCATCCTTCTATGATGCCACTCTCTTCCACTACCTTTTGAAGAAGATGGTGAAAAAAATATGTGGAATGCCTCTTATTTTCATCAATATCATTGAACGTATTTGTAAATGTTCTTTTTTGTGTTTCTCATCATTGATTTTTTAAAGGTGATTTGGAATTTCCTTGTTTGCATTGCGAATCCCTTTCACTATATTTTGAACAAGAACATAAATTCCTTTGTTGTTTATCCCTAAAATTTTACTTATGATGACTTGTTTTATGCTCCCGAATTTGGTCACTATCTCGAGGGGTTGATCTACAATGTTTCTCATGTTCAACAACCTCCTCTAAAAGAATCCTTATTTTTTCCTTGAAATGGGATAAGCCACTTGCCTACTCAAAATTGTCTTCTAGCAACAAATCATTTCATTCCAATGAAAACTTGTTATCATCTTCAATCATTCCCATGTATCCCTCTAGATAATTACTAAGTTCATCTTCTAAGCTTCATGAACCATGACCTTATTTGCAACATTTTTTTCAAACTTGATGTCCATTTCATCATATATTGACATGAATTTCTCACTTACAATAACATCACGTGTGTTAACATTCCCAAAAAGATTATCACCTTCTTCGTATATGATCATCAAATGTGGGCCTTTTCTCTTTTCAATAATTCCATTATCAAGACAATTATGTTCCATTGACATTTTAAAAGCATTTTCAACATTTTTTCTTGAATTCTCCACAAATACTATTAAGTCATGTTTAAAGTCCTTGTTGCCTTCCTTAGATTATGTCTTTTGATTTGTTTTATTGTAAAAAATTTATGTCTTTTGATTTGTTTTATTGTAAAAAATATTATTAGTCAGCATCTTAAAACTAGATGTGGACTCTTTTGAGTTGAAAACTTCATCAAGCCCAATATTTAATCATAATGCCTCTTTTGAATGAAATTCAGTAAACGATGTCAGTCCCTGCAGCTTTGATCGATTCAAAATGCTCTTCCTTCTCAACAGTTTCACCTTACTCCTTCTCGACTATCATCTTCATTTTCCTGAGTTGATTTTTTCATTTATTATTATACTAAAAATCTTTGCTAATTGCTTTAGCAAATCTCAAATTTATTCTTTATATTTCCTTTTCTAGTATCACTGTTAAGGAAAATGATAGTTTCCAAGTTGATTTTTTCATTTATTATTATACTAAAAATCTTTGCTAATTACTTTACCAAATCTCAAATTTATTCTTTATATTTCATTTTCTAGTATCACTGTTAAGGAAAATGATAGTGGATGGCCCTTTAATATGTGAATTGGTCAATTATTTTAACTTTTAAGGAAGCAAAATGGATTCAAAGTTTTCAATTGGGTATACTAAGAAACATAGATATTGAATATATAAAATAATTAATGATGTGTTTTACACTCAATAATTTGAAGAGGCATGGTCCCTTTTTTACCATTTTTTTTATGTTTATTTGTTTTTTTTTTACTTTATTTTTTATTTTCTATTTTTATTTATTGGCATATTACTAATAAATACATAACAAATATCATTTATTATGTTTTTATTTATTTATTTTATATTATTATTCTTTGTAAGCAGGGGATTACGTATTCGATCAGATTTTGACATGCGTACTTCATTAAACACATATTTTTATGTTATAGTTGTATAGTTAAATGAAAGCGCTTTCCTAATTTTTTTTCATCAGCCCTCTTATTGTCGAAACCCACTTTTTAATTTCAATACCTAACATAGCTGTGACACAAGCTCCTGCACTGCAGTCCATGTTCTGGAACCTGCTCTGAATTGCACTGCAGTCTATGACAGTCGTGGCAATCTACATGCAACAACGATCGACATGTAAATCTCCTGCCTTGCTCGCAACCAACAAATTTTTCTTCCAACTCACCCATGCCCGAAGGCTACATGCATTAACTATAAGAATGGAACTCAAATATGTTTACACATACGGCCTCATTTGTGGTTGCCATTGAACAACTAGTCCTTTGAATCATAGGTAGTTTCTATGAATTTCTAGCTACCCGGTATGTACGTCCATAAATCTCTAACCTGCTCTCATTGTCGTCTTTTCTAGACCCCAAACGACTAGCATAGAAACCTGGAGAAGACCTTCGAGGTCAAACTACCAGCTGGCACAAGAATTTGATGCCGCTCAAGGGCTGGAGTTATGAAGAAAAGGAGTGTCTTTTGGACTAATATTACATGCCTAACATCGACAGGATTTTGTTTTCTCGAAATGGCCAGGTTGATGAATGGTGGAGGGATTAAAGCAGTACTCTATCAACAAAATCTAAATTTTGAGGTAAACTTGAAACTCTTCTGAAATTTTTAATTTCAAATGAAAATTCAAACGTCTAAAGCCTAACCATGTGAATGTTGTTCGATTATATATATATAGGAAACTTACATAGTGCAGAGTAGGGAAACATTGTTCAGTTGATACCACTGAAGAATTTTGTCAAATGTGATTACGTTTCCCTACAATTCGCCTCCTAGAGTTATTTTATGGTGCAGCTGTAGCGAGTGCATTTCCCGTCAAACCTTGTGAAAATTTGACCTCAAGTTTATTTGTAATTCATTTGTGGAAGTGTTGGATTTAAACCAGGAATTTGACGGCCTATTTGTCATTGTAATTAATTTACGAAAAACTTGGGTTTAAACCAGGCATGGAATTTGAAAGCATATTTGTCATTGTAATTTGACAGCCTATTTGTCATTGTAATCAATTTGTGGAAAACTTGGATTTAAATCCAACCTGGAATTTGACGACCTATTTGTCATTCCAAGACTAATTTGACAGATAGATCTGAAGCTAACACGTCAAGAGTGACAAATAATAAGAAAATATTTAAAACGTCAATTTCATAGGTATCCATTTACATTTCCAGACTTAAATTTGTATAACTCTCTAATCATATCAAACATGCAATTTTAGATATATTACAATTTTTTTATAAAATACAGGTGAATAATCATAGAAGAGAAGAGGATATGCAACTGGAAGTTTGAATCCGAAGACTGGGCAAGTGTGTCCGGTGTCCATCCATGATTTTATGCAACTCTTTTGAAGCAAATGGTGGCGTGTCCGGTGTCCAGCCATGATTTTATGCAACTCTTGTGAACTCCGGTTGGATATCCACTTTGCATAGAAGTCTTTTGGGTAACGGGTTATCTCAGATTTACAACACTTCATGAGTCGTAGGGTTCAGTTAAGAGTTTGAATCAAATTTGAGTTCCTTGGTTATAGGATCTGGAAACAGAATCCTTTTGTATTTAAGTCAGTTTGAGTTATTTTCTTAGATATCTTAGTTAGCTTATCAAGCTTGTTAGCTTGCAGAAGCTTAGTTTAGCTCACAGATATTAGGATAGCTCATAGAGGTTTGAGGATAGCTCGAAGAAGCTTGAATATTATATCAAAGTGGAAGGAGCTTGAAATTCAATTCTTGGAACATATTCAAATACTGGGGATCTTTGATTGTATTGATCTATTTAGAAATTCAAGTTCGAGGAAGCTTTTAATAATTTGAAGTTGACTTTTTGTGTATAAATTGTGAAGCTTGCAATCATATTGGATGAAATTATTACTCTGTACAGAACTTCATAACTTACAGGTATAATTTGCGCAAAGGACAAAAGAATGATTTACACACAGTAAATCGATGGTATATGTGCATTTCAAGACATATCAACGGTCAAAGTTAAGTTCTGCAGCCAAGAGATGCAAATCCGCAGAGTTAGGTTGTGATCCGCATCAAAATACAGATCGATGGTCACGATCCACCCCGCAGTAGATCAATGGTTCGGGAAGAGGCTTGCAGGAGCAGAAAGGCGGAAGTCCAAAAGTTCGAGAATAAGATAAATTAGATTTCTGATTTCCGAAGTCAAAAAGCGAAAAGTGAGAGAACATGAAAGGTTTAAGGCTGGAAGTTAGGTTTATCAATTCCGAAGTCCAGAAGCCGAAAAAGTGAAGTGCGGAAGTGCGGAAGGGCAGAAGTGCAGAAAAGCGAAAGTGAAGAAGTGCGAAAAGTTGAAGTTCGAAAGTCGGAGAAGCGAGGTTTCCAATTTCCGATTTCTGCATGCAGAAAAGGTAAGTGCATAAATCCTATAGTGGAAGGGAGTGTGCAGAAAGAAGGTTAGACAGTTCTCCAAACTGTTTAAGAAAATTAAGGCATGTTTGTTTTCAGTAACCTCAATTTTGAGGTCTGTAAAAGAACAGTGCCATCTCAGAGTGGTATCAGAGCATAAAAGGGATTCTGCGTGAATGTATGAAATTGTGGTCACAATAGTTTTTGTTTCTGAAAGATTGCGAATTGTTAGTTATGAGGTTGGAGTAATTTTCTTGTATGAAAGGAAAGGTTATTTTTACTCCCGTATTACTAATAGATCTAGAACAAGTCACTATTGACAGGGAAATTGTATCCAGTAGTGAATTGTTGTGTCAAGAGATGGAGGTCAGAGTTGGAAGAGGTCGGGGCAGGTAAGGAAGACATGTTTCCAATGCAGAATTGAGATAGGAGATAAGAAATTTGAGAGCAAGGTTGGAAGCCTTAGAAATTGGCATACATCATGAGCACACTGGAGATACAAGTGATGCAAAGATACTTGAAGAGAAGGAGGAAACAACTGCTGAAACTCCTGAGGTAAGAATGTTTAGGTCTATTTTTGGTACAGATTCTAGTTCAAGAGTTGATGTGCCATTCTATAGTGGAAGCTTGGATCCAGAATAGTTAATTGATTGGATCAATTCTATGAACAAAGACTTCGACTATGCTGAAGTGAAGGAGGACAGGAAAGTTAGATTTGTTTTCACAAGGTGGAGAGGGAATGCATCCTTGTGGTGGGATGGTGTGCAAGAGGAAAGGATCTTGAAAAAAAAGCCAAGATCAATAGCTGGAACAAAATGACCACTAAATTGAAAGGTAAATTTCTTTGTAAGGATTATAAGTTGATTTTGTTTAGGAAAATGCAAAATATTAAACAAAATTCAATGACAGTTAGTGTTACGGAGAGGAATTCCTATGGCTTGGAGTACCACAACAGACAGCTTGACTCCAGAAATCAATCATTTCCTATATGCAAGAGAAACCAAATATCTAACACTAAAGGAACTCGATTCGTACCTTATTCCAGATGGTTGATGTAGATCCCCATTGAGCTTTCTAACTCCAGCTTGTATTGATAAATTTCTTTCTCAACATTCAGCAAACAAGACAAGCATGTTATATATAATTGTGTTAGACCTACTCTAGCATAGATAATCAATAACATATAAGCATTTAAAAGCATCAATGGATCAAATACTCATTTAAATACACATTATTGGACAGGAAAAGATATTTCTATTAATATAAAACAAAGATTACAATAGTGACAACCTCTGTCGGCACGTCTACGAATCGGAGAAACTGAATCCCCCACTTGGGCCTCCACTACTTCAATCCTCCATCTCTCGATAACAAGCTCACAAGCAAAAGGAAAGCTTGGGAAGAACACAAAGTGCTCCAAGGGACAAAGGGATGCAGACTCAAGTATAAGCTTCGACAACAATGGACTATAGTTTTCTTGCTCTTCAATTCCTCCCCCTTCAATGTATCCAAAGGGTTCCTTATATAGCTCTTCAATGTGGTAATGAAAGGTCGAATCCGAGTGATCTCAAGGCATATGGAAGGCCAAGAGACAAGTGAGTCGAATCCACATCAAGGAAAAATCCAAAATAATTTGGCCTTTTGCACACATCTCGATGTACGTGGGTTTAAGGGTCAAATCCATGTATATACGTGAGAAAGGGATTAAAAGTTGCGTATGGCAATTATTGCATGTTTTTATGGATGATATTGGAAACATCAAAGGTACAAAAATGGTCCATGGGGTCTAAAGAGTCTGCAGAGGGACAGGGAAGGCCATAAAAGTGTGATTCACCATGTGTGGTAAAATCAGCTGTAACAGATGCCCCCTAATGTGTGAGGTCAGAGGAGTCATACGATGGTTGAAATACATTATAAGTCCATCCCAGAAGTGGAGTGATGAAGAACCCAATGGAAGAACCAGCCATCCAATCAGTACAATACAATGATAAAACTTTGCACATAACTGCAAGTAGATATAGTAGTTCCAGATACATAAGAGTACAATGTCCATGAATAGGCATGATACAAAATATGACATGTGTGGTCATTGCCACGTACAATATAGATAGCTCAGAATCTCCATAATGAATATATACATAGGATCATGATCTCCATGAAGGATGAAGATATATAGTAGATAAAAATCTCCATAATGGCTGGAAATATCTGATATATACTGGAATCAAGTCACGAGGGCTAAAATATCATGAACACTCGCACGATCAAGGAGGTAGCATATAAGAGATGCCACCAATCTGGAAAGTCTTCTACACAAACCACTACGAGTACATGTCCTACTATGTGAATAGAGTTTTCGAGGTCAAACAAAGTAGTCCATTGTCTGATTATCGGTCATTGATGTATACCATTAACAGACGTGAGATCACCCACCGATAATGAAAATGGGAATCAAGGTACTAGAGTGCAAACTAACAAGTGTGAATAAATGTGTTGAGGTCGAACACTTGAGAGAATCCATTGATCAGGGGACATTAATGTATTCCCAAAAACTATCGATGGCGAGAGAACCTGCCACTGATGACTGCAAGTCTCAAGGCACTAAAAAATGACTCTAGATTCCTACCCCAGAATAAATGATCTGAAGTCGATGGGATGAAATTTGATGGAAGGAGGGAATTAAGGCATCCCCCATCATCCTAACACGAGGTACTCAGCAAAGCTATATAATGTGGAAGGACTCAATCATAAGGTGCACGAACCAGTAACCGTATCGAGAATGGCCGACATGCAAAGTCAAGATAACTGAGGAATGGTCGACTTAGGTTTCAAATTCCTTCGAACAATAGCATAAAGGTGAATGGTGACTGAATGTAGGCAGCATAGACTCGATATACAAAACTGGGACATCTCTGCGACACAGGAGGCATCGACAGAGGCTCCATAGGGACTGGAAGCTTAACCAATCGGTGGAGATAAACTCAGATAAACGAGTACAGCTCCTAAAGTCAAACTATTAACCCAACCAATGGATGTGATATATAGTGCTCTATTCGAATGCGACACAACAAGACTACTGCCAAAGATAACATCTTTTCTTGTCCGGCTTTTTTTGGTTTTTTAATTTTTTTTGGACTTTTTCAAATATTTGAAAAGCTTGAAAAATAATAAAATTGCTTTAAAGTTACAGACTAGGAGGAAACGAGTGTCAAATGAAAAAACAAACTAGTTCCAAGTAGTGGAACATACCTATGCTCAATGCAAGGACACATGTGTAGGATAGCGACACTCGGGGGAAAGTCCCCTCCCAATCAAAATAGGGAATCAAGCTGCAAAGGATATATAAAATGGCTCTGCGTGGCTAGACATGAGACAAGCTCGGGCTATATGGTTGATACTCAAATTTAGGGAAGCCAGCATAAGGCTCAATGAGGCAGGAAAATCTCATGATAATGCAATTACAACTTGACATAAGGGACTCCTGGGGAAACAGGCCAGCAAAAAGATCAAGAGGAGTATGAGGCTCTTTGCGAAATGTCATGGCGATACTATACAACAGACTCCCACACCCTAAAGGACAAATTGTCGGCATGGGCACCAAATGCAAACAAGGAGCTAACTAGGGTACCCATGTAAGGTCAAGCTCTACCATTCACATCATGTCACTTCTTAAACAACAAGAAGGTTTTGTGACAGGATAGAATGGGTTCATACCTAAGGTTATAATGAAATGGTCATAAAGTCATGCAAAATTCAAACGGAGGTGAAATCTAACATATATGCCAGTTTAAACATCATACCTGAAATCAGCACGAACGAGTCAAAACAATGGTCGAAACGGCGCTCAAAATGGTCTCCTACATCATCAAATTAGTCAAAAACGGTCCAAAACTATAGAAAGGGGGTAAAAATTTTCAAAAATTTGAAAATTTTCTATAAATAGTAAAAAATTCAAAACATTATATATCATTTGAAATTTTTACCCAATTGAGCTCAGAACTTCAAACGTGAATTCCGGGAGTTTCACTCAGCGGAATCCCACACCGTTTTTTCCAGGTAACTTCCCATGCCCTTCTCTTTCATTTGCATGTATATTTTTATAATTTCCATGGTCAAAATTGATTTCTCGGCCAATCTAAGATATGTGCCTTGGCCCAGGTGGAAATCGGGGATTTTTCTACATATAGGGCTGGCTATACGCGGAAAAATGTCCCAAAGTCATGTACATACGCAACTGTTTTGCAAACAGTCGCGTATGCGGCCGTGTTTAAGTTTTGCTAAGACATGTAATGACCAAAACTTAAATTAAATGTGCAGGATGGTTCTAGAATGGAGGGAAAGAGAGTACAGGGATGTAGAAGAAGCAGTACGGGGCGATCTAATGGCTCAACAATCTCTTCGTGCATGCGGGCTCTACAAGTTTTGGTGTCTTGGTGGATTAAGGGCCAAACCAAGACTGCTGTAGATGCTAGTAGACTACTGGGATCCTGACTCAGAGTCTTTCCATATCGATGGGATGGCCCTCACTATAGAGGTGGAGGACATATACTTCATTACAGGATTGTCCCGACCGGGGGAAGTGGTGAACCTACATTCTCTCGGGCCCGGAGGTGGCCTCACCATTGATGAGTATAATGTTGTATACTATTATTTGGACACGGAGAAGGTTGGGAGTCAGATCCCAACAAACTCCATACAGGTACTGGGCCTGAAGGCCATACTACTGACACTCGGCAGGATAGTAGGACTAGCCTCACTCCACCAAGCCTCGCGGCCCTTGATGTTCTATGCAGTGGAGTGCATGAGACCCACAGTTTACGATTGGAGTACTGCGCTATTGAGTAACATGAAGCAATAGCTCAACACCTGCAGGATGGGCAGGGTACGAAACTTTGGTTTCAGCAGTATACTAAGCACATTCTTCTTTTAGTGTGTTCCAGGACTCATCCCTAGACTTGGCGTTCCTCTTCACGGGGTTTGAGATCCGGCCCAATGACGTTGGGCAGATGTGATGCACAGACTAGGTGGGGTAGGGTGTCCAACCCCTATCCAGCTGATTTCTTTCCATGGTGGCGGCGGCAAATAGTTTCCATCGATGATTACCCCTATGCGGGGATAGATTTTCAAGGAGATCCCGACATGCCCCTACCACCAGGATCAGCATACAGTGACATTGGTAATGAATCCCTACCCTCTTTTTAAAGTTTTTTGAATTATTATTTTTTTGTGTTTTTTAATATATATATAGAACCAAAAGACATGTTTTTGCGTGACATATGTATGCAAATGTAGGACCACGGTGGCCTGACAGTTTCCCTCGTCATAGACGGAGGGGAAGAGGAGATGACATCATGGGTGTGGATGTGGAGCGGACACTCCAAATCATCCATACAAACTTTGTGCGGCTGACACATATGATACCCATGGCGCAAGTCAAGGACTTGCCTGAGGCCATGCAGCGTCAGGTGGTGGGTGTACCATGAGCATGGGTGCAGTTATTTCGATGGCTAGCTAGAGCCGTGGTGACTTTCCACGATCAGAACCCCCCTCCTCCTCCCCAGTCTTAGATACCTGGGAGTGATACATTTTGTACTACCGTGCTAGTATATTTTGGTGGCTCGAAAGCCCCATTTTTGTTTTATGACACTTATGTATTATCACATTTTGGATGTTTAATGAAAAAAATTTATGATGATCGATTTTATTTATTTACATGTGTAAAAATGTATGTTTGTGATGAGCTTATTGTCTATGAAACAAATTCCAATCTAACACATAGTTAGCATATGAGTCAACAACTTGATTATAAACTCTTGGAATATGTATGTATGTTATGTTGTCAAATTGTCATTCTAATAATCTCACACGTAAGAATCTTCGTAATAATGTTGGATCCATAACATGATACAAGCCATTAAGCTGTGACACTACTAACTGTGAATCAAGACGTACCTCAAGAGAGAGAACACCATGTGAAATGGCATCTTGTAGAAGCTCGATAACGGCACTATACTTAGCAACATTATTTGAAAAGGGTCGTAAACATACGCCTCTTGAAGACAATACCTGACCCGTAGGAGTATAAATCACCCAAGCAGTAGAGGCTGAGTGTTGAGTGTGACGGCTAGCACCATCAGCGAATCCTATGAAGGTAGAAGACTCCATTGACATCTGCCATAAGAAACGAAAGCTAATCACAAACTCAATCACCATAAGAAAAACCTAACTATGCAAAATATTGTACAATAATATACAATAGTCATCCCTGGTTGAGGATCATGCATAGTACTTTTTAAGATAGAGCCTATTTTTAGGCTCCACCAAGGTTGTCCCCTCATAATCTACTAGCTCATAGGTGCCCTTCTCTAACACATGTTTAACAACATAAGGACCATGCCACATGGGGTTAAACTTTCCTACCCCCAAGGGTTCCTTAGCTTGATCCCACAAAAGGACCAAATCTCCTTCACTAAACCTCCTCAGACGAACAGATTTATCATATTGGACCTTAATGCGGCGCTTATTCACTTCTAGAGCCACGAAGGCATCTCGACGCTGCTCATCAAGCTGCTCTAAGTGGACCAAACGTTCCTCCAATGGGGAAGTGTCTGGTAAGAGCTCTATGGCTAGCTTCAATGAAGGGATTTCGCATTCAACCGGCAAAACAGACTCCACTCCATGTACAAGCTGATATGGAGAAAAGCCGGTGGCAATCTTAACCACGGTCCTATAAGCCCACAAAGCAAGATATAACATGATATGCCAATTGGTCTTACTTTGTGCGATGGTTCGTTGGAGAATGGACTTAATTGATTTGTTCACATCTTCAACCTGTCCATTCGCTTAAGGGTAATAAGAAGAGGAATGCTCCTACTTATACCCTAACTTCAAGGCCAACTCTTCCATAATCTGATTCTGAAAGTGCCTACCATGGTCAGTGACAAGTTCCTTCAGAACACCGAACCGAGTAATGATCTGGTTGAATACGAAATGTGTGGTTGTCTCACCATCGAATTTAACCGTGGGCATAACCGGCTCAGCCCATTTTGTGAAATAGTCAATAGCCACTTTAATATGATGATGCCCCCCAACTGAAGCTGGGTTGCAATCCATGAAATCAAGCCCCCACTTAGTGAAGGGACCGGTGGTGATAATTGGATGTAACGGGGCAGGACGTGAGCGCATATTACGTGCAAACACCTAGAAAGGGTGGCACTTCTTGACCGCATTGACACAATATTTAAAGATCGACGGCTAGAAATAACCTTCTCTCAATATTTTTTGGGCTGTAGAAAGACCAGATAAATGACCACCACATGCCCCTCCATGGCAATCATTCAGCACAAGCTCAGCCTCCTCATGAGTTAAACAGTGACGTAAAACGGAATCTACCCCATGGCGGTATAATGTGTTATCCACTATGAGGTAGTTCTTAGATACGTGACGTAACCATCGTCATTCATCCCGTGAAAGGTGAGTAGGGACCTTCAATGCTTGTAAATATATGAAAATATCCCCATACCATGGGTCCAAAGTTGAGATCAGGAAAATATGCTCATCGACAAACGTATCTTCACAAACTTCCTCCTTCTCCTCGCTTGGGAAATCAGATATAAGCTCCGGAAAAATCAATGATTTTTTCGATTTTTCCGAAACAAAATCGAGATCGAATTCTTACATGATGACAATCCACTTATTATACTTTCCCCCGATCATCCTTCTAGTGAGGACAAACTGAAATGGATTGACATGGGCTACCACCAAGGTCTAGCGAAGGAGAATATAGTGTCTCAATCTTTGAACCGCATGAATGGTAGCTAAGGCAAGTTTCTCCACATGGGAATAATGGATCTCTGCATCTATAAGGTTTCGGCTCAAATAATGTATGACATGCTCCTGGAGCTCCTCATCCTCCTGAACATACCAATATTCTCCATGGATGCAGCCACATAAAGTAAAAAGTCACGGCTATAGTTGGGTGGACTAATCACCGGGGCTGATGCTAAGGCTCGCTTAAGTGCATCAAAGGACTCCTGGGCTCGCTCATCCCAGCAAAAGGTAGTGTCCTTCTTCAAAAGACACATAAAGCCTCTAGTAAAATTGGCAAATTTAACGACGAATCTCCGCAAGAAATTTTCCATGCCTTGCAAACATTGAAGATGTCTAATGTTTCTCGGGGGAGACAATTGAAGTATTGCCTCAACCTTTAAAGGGTCGACTCTTATACCCTCCTTGGAGACAATGAACCCTAACAAGCGACCAGACTTCACGGAAAATATGCACTTATGAGGATTTAACCTAACCAAGTAATGGTGGCATCTTTCGAACATTAATCTCAAATGGTAGGAATGACGCATCCTCTGACGAGAATGAACAGCAAGGTCATCCAAAAAGACTTCAATAATCGATTTGAGATCATGGATGATCAAGGTCATAGCCCGTTGAAATGTGGCTCCGATGTTTTTAAGGCCGAGAGGCATCTTCCAATATGCAAAGGTACCCCAAGGACAAATAAATGTAGTTTTTTGTTGTTTCTCGGGTTTGATCTGTATCTAATTGTATCCATAAAAGCCATCCATAAAGGAAAATACCTCGCTTCCCACACACTCATCCAAAATTTGATCAATAAATGGTGTGGAAAATTATCCTTAGGATAGGCATGATTCAAGTCACGGAAATCAATGCATATATGGATTGTTCCCTGTTTCTTATCAACCGAAACGGGATTTGAAACCCACTCTATCAAGGGAATGGGATATATAAAATCAGCATTCAACAGCTTTTCTATCTCATCCTTAATCACGGGTGTTTTTCTAGGATTCACCGCATGCAAATGTTATCGAACAAGCTTAGCATTGGGATAAGTTTTAATTTCATGTTCAATAATGCAAGGGTCGATACCTGGCATTTCCTCGTATGAATAAGCAAATACATCACCAAACTCTTTGAATAGCTCAGTATACTCTTGAATCTCAGCATGGGAACATTCTTCCCCAATATAGACATTCTCAATCTTGCCAGGATCGCGAGAGATATTGATAGGAATGGTAGGAGATATATTCGTCATGTTTCCATCAGCCAACGGACCAGAAGAGCTCAATGGAACCACAAGACTACCAATTCTCTCACTAATAATCTCCCTAAATTCCTCACACTCCAAACAGTCAAGCTCGGGAAGAAAATAAGATCTACGATGTAACTCTTCCCAAGGTGGCTCAACCCCAGACATGGCCTCAATAATAGCTTCATCTGATGGAAAAACACTATCAAGGCAGTCATGTGCGTGATAAGACTCAACTACCCATGCAAGAAACACATATGGGTCCTCCTCCTCCGTCCGCGAAGAGGAAAGACTAGGCTCTTGAACACATCCAAGATTCACTTGATATGCTATCATTGTTGCAGGCAACGGCACGTCTGTTTCAATAGGCTTACTCGAAGGACTCGGTGTAGGAAGAATCTAAGGATATTCCATATGGGTAATGCAAAAACACACCGAACTCAATGACAACGAAGCCTCATCGGATCTAGACCCAATCATAAGAACGGGTGCAGGACAACTAAAGGATCCCATAAGGGATGGATACATGCCAACACCCACACTCCCAGTTGTCGGCTGAGAGTGTTTGACAATCGGGATAGAAGCTCTCGAATATGCGGTAACACACAGATTCTTGAATGATGTTTGATCAATCGCAACTATCTTCCCATTAAACGGAAAGCATACAACTCGAAATAGAGAAGAAGCTACGGCTTGCATACTATACATCCAATTCCTACCTAGTAACAGATTGTAATCAAGGGGTGCATCAACCACCTCGACCTTGATCGCGACGGTCTTCCTTCCCAAACGAACCTTAAGAGAAGGAAGAATCCTATGCAATCAAAATGATCTACCATCAAAAGAAGTCAACATGGTGCCGAATTTAGACAACTCGAGGGAACCCAAACCCTTCCAACACGGCAAAGACATCACGGAAGCAGCAGCGCCTTCGTCAATCACAGTGCGTTTGACGGTCATGTTAAGACATTCTACATGAATCAAGAGAGACACATAGTAAGGCAAGCGAGGTTGTAGTCCCACGGTTTCAAATTTGATGACAGAGGAAGAGTTATCATCATTAACACCAAGAATAGAAAGCAAAGCCTTCCTTTGCGAAGGACAAATCTGAAGTACTTCGAGTGCAGACATCGCATAAGGAGTGTGGCACAAATCCTCGACAACTGAATAGTTCTGGGTGGCTCGAGCATTAGGATTGTGCCCCAAACGCTTTAGGACTCCCTTAGGAATGTGAGGTGCAACTTCAGGTGTATCCACAGGGTTTTCAATATGCAAAGGACTCCCGCGTGGAGCGGGTTCCTTTCCAAGGTCTGGTTGTGACGAACCATAGTCCTTCTCACGAGTCACAACCTTAGTAGCACGCACCATATTGATGCAACCATGACCACTACTAGCTTCCAGCGGATCTTTATCTCCACCAGACTGATCATGGGACCTCAAGTTCAAGTTTTGATTATAGGGTAATGGGTAGGTTAGCACAGCTGGGCCCTGTGCTATGAACCTCGAGGCTTCTTCTATATGAGGGCACAAGTGAGTGAGGTGGTCATCCTTACACAATTTTCAAGGAAACTTAACCTTACGTTTAGACTGCTTGTCCCCCCCAGCATTTCGGGCATTCTTGTCATTAGGATTGGCATTTTCATTCATATTCCCACCCTTACGATTTTTTTTACCCTTCTTCTTATTCCTTCCGAGTTGCTGGTTACCCTTCTAGTCCGACGATTACACCGAAAGCACACTGGCCATTTGGGTGGGTTGAGACAAAGCCATGGCTTGTCCTGAGGCAGATTGGTTGATAGACAATTGACTCACCTGTTGCACAACCGAATCTGTAGGTTTGGTACTCGTACAACCAACAATGCCATCGGCATGTGGTCCAGGTTTGACCTTAGGGTCAAAACTAGAACGCGGAGCATTAGGAATGATCTCATATAACAAATCGGATTGAGCATAAATCAAATCCAATTCCTGCGCCCTAAAAATGGCTTGTTCCTTGTTCTGAACTCCAGATGTAGAAACATCATTCGCTATATACGGCAGTAACGATTTAAGGAACCACTCAAGGAGAAACTCCAGCGGTATGAAGGCTTTAATCAATCTCTTTCGTCTACGCCACTCTTGGATATGGTCGAAGATATGCGTGGCTTTTTCTTGCCGAAATGTCGACAAGATTTCCGTACCAACGTCGTAACACACTGGTAGTTGGAAGTGGTTGAGAAAATTCATAGCTAGGTCATCGAACAAAACGAATGCTCCCCTAGGTAACTCTATGTACCATTTCACTGCAAGCCCAGTGAGAGTGCATTGAAATATCCTTAAACGGATCGAATCCTTGTGTAAGGAATTAGAAGAGCAGCAAAGGTGAAATGTTGTAACATGTTCACTAGGATCTTCTCCTGGTTTGCCCTCGAATTTTGGGATGTCCGAGGGAATCTTATTAGGGATAGCCGGCCAAGCCGGGTCATCAGATACTGGATCGTTTATTAGTCTCAACAAATCAGGTAGATTTAACATTGCAAGGAAAGAGAGCCTAGGTTGAGTAGGTCGATGCCATGCTCCCTGATAATTTTGGTTCACATAAGACTGATTACCGTAACCACCATGACCATGGCCATAGTGCCCTCCTCCCGTTTGACCCATGTAGGGTGGCATGGAAGCACCATAATGTGGTGTACCTTGACTATGTGGAGATACAAAGCCATAATTCGGGGAATAAGCAGGTTGTTGATACTTGTACCCATAAGGTGAATAACTCTGTCCATACTACGATCCATAATATGGTCCATAAGAAGTCCCATGAGATGTCCCATGAGAAACTCCATAAGTAGGAATATGACCTCCAGAAGTAGGGATACGCCCTCTCGAGACAACAGGAGGTACTTGACTCTGAGACACGACTACGTGAGTAGTAGCAGTATGAACATGACTCGTAGCAACATTATGTCCCGAAGGACCACATGAAGGAGGGGGAGGAATAGCATTCGAAGAACTAGGAATAGAGGACGAAGGGACATGTGAAACGATGTAAATGGTATTCCCTATAGTCACTCGTCTTGGTTCTGGTATCTGAATAGGACTACTAACAATAGGTCTAGGACGAACATGTGATGTAGCCTCCACCGCCGGTATGGAGGGCGCAATGTGACTCGTGTTCCCAAATCTCTCCACATGGAAAGGAATAGGAGTGCTCCCAGGCGTAGTGTTAGGTTCAAACTCCGACTCGACATGCTGTGCCAAATCATGTGTAGGAATACGAGACATGTCATAACTAGTGCTCGCAAGTTCATGATGAGTCTCATCGCCCGAAAACCAATACCGGTGACCTGTGAATGAGGGATCATACCTAGAGTGTGTAGATATATCAGGTGAAGGATCATATGTAGGAGTAGGATATTTTTCCCCAACCTTATGAGGTGGGAAAGGAAACTCAGGAATTTCATCTTCATGATCTCCCATCGTGTGTGAATCAATGTGAGAAGTAGTCCACCTGGACTATCTGTTTCTCTCTCCCAAAGGAGGAGGAGATGTAGAATGTGGAAGTCCTACTAAACGACGAGAACGGCGAAGTGCCACACCCGAATCCATAATGAATCAAAAAATGAAAAAGACTCTTCTAATTACGCAAACCCTAAGCAATCTAGCATGCACAGAGCATACACCTATATAATCTAAAGCCAATCACAAGAAAACAAGGGTAGGATATGTGAGCTCCCAAATGAAGTAGGTATGTCTCGCCTAGGAGAGGCTTGAGACTCCCATACACAACAAGCAGAGGTTCGTAACCAATTATTGTGGCCCTCAGCTTCAATGCATATAGCGACTGTGTTGTCCGACCCCAACCTGGCTAGGACACCTGTAGAATAACCCCTACGAAGTACCCCCCGATAACCTAGGTAAGGAAACTAAGGTCACCTCAATATAATTAATGCTCAGGTGGACAGTCACAAGCGCGATTGACCGTATGGGCAGGGTAGCAAACCCGAAACTCTTGAAAGATCCCCCAGATACGAATACAATCCTGGAAATATCTCTGGTGCTACTCGGTTATGACTAGGGGTCATCCCAATCAATAACCACTCACACTGCCTCATGCTTAACTCCCTTGTAAGAGAAGGATCCTGAGAAACACTAATTATACCAAAGAATTTCACACTCTCACCTGGACAGACACATACATGTTGTTATTTAGTGGTCTTGGAGAATTTACTCATAATGAACTATTCCAAGACCCTAAAACCTAATCTTGTTGGTGTACCAAATCAAAGAAAATAGTGTAATCCATTTTAATTAAGTGTTGATTTTATTTGGCTTTATTACTCAAAAAAGGTAGATGATTGTGCAACCAATGGTGTTATGACGCAACATGAAGTAAAATGCACACCTAACAATCAATGCAAATGCATTGTGTCAAATGAAAAACAGGGCATGCTACTATGTGAACTGCAAAAAAAAATTCAAATGAAAAATCTAATCATTCCTATATGAAAGCCTGACTAATACTTATCTAAGAAAACCTAGTGCAAGTACCATGCAAAATGCAAAGTGCAATGATGCATAATGATGCAAAGAAGCAAATATTTTTGGATTTTTTGAATAAAAATGAGATAATAAAGAAAAATAATGACTCTACCACCCCTAGACTCTACAAGCACAATCAAACAGCACTCATGTAAAGTACTAAGGTAAAAGAGACCTAATGCACTAATACCAAAACAAAAAATCAAAAATGCAATGACAAGAACATTCTAAAAAGAAATTTACCCTAAAAAGCGTCTCTAGTCAGAAACATAGGTGTATACAGACTCTAGAAGCATCAAAGGAGACTCAGAAATCATCAAAATTCACCCAGCAATAATCAATATTCCTCTAAAAGGAAAAAATCGGGGCATACGCGACTGTGTGCAAAAAACCCGCATATGTACGCGGATATCTCAGTCAAAACCGCGTGTACACGTGACTGTGGGGCAAAAACTCGCGTACAGGAAGAAAAAGAGATAAAAATGAAGGCAAACAGATAAGCTGAGACAAAATTCACACCTATCAGACACTACCAGGAAAACATGCCCCCAGACCCGACTCAGAAACAGAAAAATCAGAGCAATTCAAGAACATTGAATGCCGATAAAAACCCCCAAAGGACAATGACTAGGAACTCCCCAGCGGAGTCGCCAAGTCTGTTATGGAGAGAAATTCCTATGGCTTGGGGTACCACAACAAATAGCTTGACGGGCCAGAAATCAATCATTTCCTATATGCAAGAGAAACCAAATATCTAACACTAAAGGATCTCGATTCGTACCTTATTCCGGACGGTTGATGTAGATCCCTGTTGAACTTTCCAAATCCAGCTTGTATTGATAAATTGCTTCCTCAACATTCAGCAAACAAGACAAGCACGCTATATATAATTGTGTTAGACCTACTTTAGCATATATAATCAATAACATATAAGCATTTAAAAGCATCCATGGATCAAATACTCATTTAAATACACATTATTGGACAGGAAAAGATATTTCTATCAATATAAAACAGAGATTATGATAGTGACAACCTCTGTCGGCATGTCTGCGAATCGGAGAAACTGAGTCCCCCACTTGGGCCTCCACCACTTCAATCCTCCATCTCTCAATAGCAAGATCACAAGCAAAAGAAAAGCTTGGAAAGAACACAAAGTGCTCCAAGGGACAAAGGGATGTAGACTCAAGTATAAGCTCTGGCAACAATGGACTATAGTTTTCTTGCTCTTCAATTCCTCCCCCTTCAATGTATCCAAAGGGTTCCTTATTGTTATCTCCCAAAATAATTTATTTCAATAGTATGAAGAATTTAATTCATGCAATGAGGGTTATGAATATCACTAACAGTTTGAAAGCCTCTATTTTTGATGAAAATTTCACAAAGTTGTAGCTTCGGTGGCTTGGGCGAGGATCACAACATCTCATTAGCCACCGACAGACATACAGATTATGGCTTCCGCGACCAGATGAAAACTTCAATGATCGGAGGATCTAAGGACTAACCATCAGCAAGATAGTCCACTAACGAGCCACAACGGCGGGAGACAGAAAGACTACGGATCGATGAGTTTAAAACTAAGCTCCTCCGCAGTGTCGGTGGCACAAAAGACTAAAGCTCCGATCAATGACAAGAATCATTCCGATAGTGCAACAATAGAAAATAATCAACGATCGGAAGAACTAAGGACAATGGATCGACGAGTTTAAAACTAAGCTCCTCCGCAGTGTCGGCAGCACAGAGGACTAAAGCTTGGATTCCTTCGTCAATCAACTTTTGGCAGCGATAAAATTAGTTCGTTTCACCTTTGAAACTGCAGCAGCATTCAGATAAAAGGTTCTGATGCATTAGTTATTACAGCTCCCGATCACCGACGAGCTAGTGATGGAGAGCGTCGATGCATTGAGACTTGGAGCACCAACGAGCTAGTGATGGAGAGCATCGATGTGTTGACACTTAGAGCATCGATGGACTAAAGGAAAAAGCTTCCGATCGCCAATGAAGAAGCCGTCGCGATGCTAGTGATTTAAGGCGCTGACACTACGACAGCGTTGAGACTTCGAGCATCAATGGGCTAGAAGACAAAGCTTTCGATCGGTGACTGCGGTGATAAGGTAGAAAATTCTGGTGGATTAAACAAGAAAGGTCACTTCAGTTAACTATTGAAACACTGGATTTTGGCGGCAATTTTACACTAAACCAGTAGTGGTGATTATCAGCAACCACTTCAGTTATTAAAAGTTCACTCAGTGAACTAGATCTTCACAATAGATAGACAAGTAGTTAGCAAGGGTTTGAACCCCTAATCTGAAAAAATATCACTTCTGAATATTTTTGTGAAAACAGATCGAAGTTTCAAGATCTGTCATTTTTGTAGAAGGCTATAAAGCCCATGATTGATTTTATAATAAGGGTTTGACTTTAGGGATTTGTAATCCGATTCTATTATCAAGCGTCTCATCTGGTTTATTCTAAATATAAGCTCTTTTGTTGTGATTTGTTCAGCCATCGTCTTTATCTTTATTGTACTTATGCCTGAATGTGCATTTAGGTGATTTTCAAGTTGATTAATAGCTAATAGTTGTCATCCTATTGGTGAGTTAATGTGATTTGATTTATAAGTACCATCCTCGTTAAGATTCAGCAATTTCTATGCATCTGTTTTGTATGTAAGTCTGCCAGCTTGATGAGTTCTCCGTCCCTGCACCTTATTGTCAAACTACTAAACAAGTTGTAACTAAAAGGACACATTAATAAATTAAAGTCGGCTCTCAAAAATTAAACTGAAGATCACAGCAATATAAATAATAAAAATTCGTGCAGCTTTTAATTGAGATGTGTTTTCTCCTGAAGATGGACTCAACTATGCAGTCTGAAACGCGTCGAGAACAAAAACTCTACACAGGTATCCAATCCCCCTTGAAGATAAAAGCCTTGTAATCGAGTGAGCTTCATGCATGTCTTGAGAGTGGGAGGTTATAGAGGTCATTTGACTTGATCCATATCAGAAAACCCTAAAAACATTTTAAGTTACCAGGCATCCTGAAGCTACAACCTAGAGGAGTCTCCTAGAGTGATAACAAATTGGCGTCGTTTCCAGGGAGAGGAGATTGAATATCAGCTTCCCTGGGAGACGACATAGATCCATGCTTTAATGATAGACAAAGCTTGGACAGTATTATGGTTGTAATCATCTATCTGGCGACTCCATTGATATAAGGTGGCTTCAAGTAGACCAAGTACCAGAGCAAACCCAAAGCGGCCACCAACGACACCTATTTCAGATCCAGAAGAAATTTTGAGGAAAGCTAGGGCTTTACTAAGACAGACCAACAGTGCTGTACAAATAGCTACATCACGTATTTCAAGGAATATTTCTTCTATTATTTATTTTATTGAAGTTCTTAATTCCCAGGAATTTTTAGATACATCAAAAAAATCTAGGGGTTGGTCATCTTCAAGCACTGCTGCTTGTGAAGATCCAATCCCTGGTGACTCCACTAGGATAAGTATACCACCGCCTTCTCAGAAAATATCCTCATCAGTGCTACCTTCCACATCCCTGTCCATACCCATTTCCAATATGGCTACCCCTCAATTGGCCAAGATGGAAAGGATCCTGGTAGCTAGGTATGCACCTCTAATTTTTCCAAATCCCCTCGCAGCCATGCCTACCGGGGATTATCTCAAGTATATGCCTAAGTTTACAGGGGAAGGGGATTTCACTGCTGAAGAACATCTAGAGGGTTTTTACAGCTATGCTGAAAATATTAACATAGAACAAGAAGATGTATGGACTAGGGTTTTTATGCAAAGCCTAGATGGCCGAGATAGAAAGTGGTTTAAAGAACTGCCTACTACGTCAGTGGCAGGAAAGAGGCCCTAGATGAAATTTTCCTAAAGCATTGGGGAGAAAGGAGAGACCACCTCTACTATATCACAGAATTCGGCAACTTGAAAAGAGAAAATGGGGAGTTTGTCTCCAACTTCACCAAGAGATTCAACAACATGTACAGCAAGATCCCCACTGAGATTAAGCCCACCAATACCTCATCTAGGATAACTTATGCAAATGCCTTTGACTCTGACTTATGCCTACTTCTCAGATAAAGGAGGTATACCTCCTTATCACGCATGCAGGACATTGCCCTAGAGGTAGATTCAAACATTCTAGCATCTCAGAAGGTTAAAGGGAAGATAGACAGAAAAAAGCAGCCAGCAATCTATAGTGGGGCTTCTGCATCATAGAACAAGATTGACAAAATGACCAAACTTTTAGATAACCTAACTGCTGAAATGTCTAAGTTGAAAGACCAATGACATCCACCTGTGAGGGGTAAAGGGCCAAGTGACTTTGCTCCTCGAAACCCAAATTTTGTTCCTTATAGAAGAGGAACTCCCCCAGTTCATATTCTCAAAAGGGAGAGAGATCAATGGGAAGATCAGAGGATAAGATCTCCATTTCAAAATGTTTTATTAGAAGAAGAAGAGCCAGAATTCATTGAAGAAGAAGGAGAAGCTCAAGACAATATCCACTGCATGGAGGATGAGGTGGACTGTTCTTTTCTAACACAGGCAGAATATGAAGAAGCCCTGATTGATGAGCAGATCACTGAAGAAGCTGTCTATCAGGATGATGGTTAGGGAGGTTACAAACTGAGGTCTAGGTTGGTTGCTCCCCTCAAGAAGAGCGTTGCACCTGTCAAGCAGCCTGTTGTACCAGCTAGAAAGGTTGTTGTTTTACCAAAGAAGGGGGATGCCCCATCCAAAGCATTGCAAGAACCTACACCTTCAGCCACACCTGATCAAGTCCAACTCAAACCTACAGCTCATGAGGTAAGGTTTCCAGATAGGTTGCATTATTCTTTCAACCTTGAGTCTGAAATTCAAAAATTGAAAATCCCTTTCCCTCTAATTGAGCTAATGAAAAATGACACCTTCAAGTCCTCCATTCTGAATTCCCTTCAGCCCAAGGTGCACATTGACACTAAATTTCTGAACCTGCAAGATGACAAGCCTGTTGTAACCCTGGGCCCCATGATCGAAGACCTAAAAGACTCCTACCCACCATTTTATATATCCTTGAACATCCATGATAAAATCCTCCATAATTGTCTTGCTGGATTCAAGAGCCTCTCATAACCTAATGCCAAAGGCTATGATGGATGAGATTAGCCTCAGCATCACCAAGCCCTACCATGATTTATTCTCCTTTCACTCCAGGAAGGTCAAGTGCTTGGGCCTCATCAAATACCTTGATGTAAACTTAACTCAGCTACCTTAGAAAAGCATAATGATGGACATCGTAGTGGTCGATATTCCTCCAAAATTCAGCCTCTTGTTGTCTCGGTCATGGAGAAAAATACTAGGTGGCACCCTTTAGATGGATCTCACATATGCTACTATTCTCATGTTTGGAGGGGATACTAAGAGGTTGTACAGGGAAAATCAGCTAGCATACATTATAAGCAAGGAGAGCCACTCAGTGAATCACCCGATCTACGCCGTGGACACCGATTTCGGGTCCTGCATTTTGCAAATAGATGATAATCAACAGACGCCAGTTCATATCATTGAGCCCACCCATCAGCAGCTCGAAGAAGTAACAACGGCGATCTAGACCATGTATTTTGATGGGGCTAGCACTCAAAGCTCAGCAGGCGCGAGTGTCATGTTGATCTCCCCATCTAAGGAAAACATTCACTTGTCTTATAAGATCGATTTCAAAACCACTAACAACATAGCAGAATATGAAACCTTGCTGCTAGGAGTTAAAGCGGCCAAGGAGATGGGGATCATGTGCATGAATATTTTTGGGGACGCATACCTCATCATACAGCAGGTCAACAACACTTTTCAAACAAAAAATATCAAATTGAAGGCCTACAGGGATGAGGTACGAAAACTCCGAGACTCCTTTATGTTTTTTGAACTGTCATATATTCCTAGGGATTTGAATCACCTGGCTGATTCCCTGGCCGTCTTTGCAAGTCGGTTTGTTCCTCCTTTACCCCATAGGCTCAGCTATGATGTTCAGGTCAAGTACAGACCCTGTCTTCCAGACAAAGTAAAATTTTGGAGGGTGTTTTAAAATGATGGGGAGCTTAGTAAATTCCTTCAGTTAGTAGATGAATTCTCTGACATACACAAAGACCAGGAAAACCTTAACATGGAGGAATCCAAACAGCTCAAGTTAAAAGATAAAGTTACTGAGCAGAATATTTTCCAATTGCCTAGCAACTACATACCCTGAGGCCTAGTACCGCTGGAAGAACTATTTGATCACAATGACGTCCCTCTCAAGCCAGCCAAAAAGGAGCTAGATCCTGCTATCCAAGAGCAAAACATAGGCAGCCAAAGCCATCCAAAACTGATAAATCTATCCACTGGGCTGATAGCTGAACAGAATTCTGAATTTTGTAACTTGATAAAAGAGTTTGCTGATGTCTTTGCATGGGATTATAGTGACCTAAAAACATATGACACCAGCATCATCCAGCACAGGATTCCTTTGGAGAAGGACACCATTCCTTTCAAACAGAAGTTGAGACCCATCAGCCCTCTTCTATTACCAGTGATTGAGAAGGAGATCCACAAACTCCTCAAAGCCAAGATCATAATTCCCCTCAGGTATTCCAAGTGGATTGCAAATCTAGTAGTGGTAAGAAAGAAAAATGGAGAAATCAAATTGTGTGTGGATTTTAGAAACCTAAACAAGTGTTCCAAAAAAGACAACTATCCATTGCCCAAGATGGAACATCTGCTGCAGAAAGTCTCGATGGCCAGGGTCATGTCCTTCCTTGATGGCTTCTCTGGATACAACCAAGTTGTTGTGCACCCATATGACCAAGAGAATACTGCCTTTACCACCCCCTGGGGCACCTTCATGTATGCTAAAATGCCATTTGGGCCAATGAATGTTGGGGCTACTATTCAGAGAGCTATGGACCTAGCTTTTGTAGGGATAAAAGATAAATTTGTGCTGATATATTTGGATGACTTAACATTTTACTCTCACAGCCATCATGACCACTTGCAGCATTTAAGGAAGGTATTTCTGAAGTGCAGAAGGTATGGAATATCACTGAACCCCAAGAAGTCCAAGTTTGCACTCAATCAAGGAAAGCTCCTAGGCCACATAGTCTCAGCTGAAGGTGTAAATATCAATCCGATGAGGGTGGAAGCAATCCAAAAATTATCAATACCGAGGTCAAAAAGAGACATTCAGTCATTTTTAGGCAAGATAAAATTTGTTATAAGGTTCATTCCAAATTTATCCGAGCTGGTAAAGCACATAATAGTCATGCTAAAAAAGGATGCAGAAATAAAGTGCACTGACCAAGCAAGAAACTCTTTTGAAGACATTAAGAAAGCCATCATGGAGGCCCCAACCCTGATTAGTCTTGAATACACCAAGGCTTTTTACATTTTCTCTTTTGCATCTTATGACACAGTGGAAGTTGTACTATTACAAAAGAATGATGAAGGTCTTGATCATCCAATTGCTTTCTTCAGCAGAACCCTGAGAGATGCTGAGCTGAAGTATGACCCAATTGAGAAGTAGGCTTATGCTCTCATAAAATCTTTGAAGACTTTCAGAATCTACATTCTCCATGCAAAGGTCATTGCATATGTCCCTTCAGCTGCCGTGAAGGATGTTTTGACTCATCTTGACATTGATGGGAAGAGAGCTAAGTGGATTGCCAAACTCATTGAGTTTGATGTAGAGGTGAAACCCACCAAGCTGGTAAAGGTATTAGGTCTGGCCAAACTCATGGCCCAAGAAAACTGTGAACTAATGGGAATAAATTTCACATGTGTCAAATCAACAAAGGTGCAGACTATGGTAGCAGCTGAAATAGAAGTAAATCAAGATCAGAATAACAATCCATCAGTAGCTGAGAACATATCTTCATGTGAGTGGTACTCAGGTATGATTCAATTTTTGCAAAATTTAGAAGTTCCTCCTGATCTCACTCCTAACCAAGCACGAGCCCTTAAATTGAAATATGTTAAGTTTTGCATAATTGACAAACTGTTGTACTGGAGGGATCAGTCTGGAATTTTGCTAAGGTGTCTAGACAAAAAGGAAGCAGAGCGGGTCATGCATCACTTTCATTTCAGCACATGTAGAGGCCACCGCTATTGGAAAACCACAGCCCATGAGATCTTAAAAGCAGGATACTATTGGCCAATCCTCTTTTCTGATGTATGCACTTTTGTAAGGGCCTGTGACCAATGCCCATTAGAGGAATTTTGGGGTCTAAAATGGGCCTCTTTAGGAAAATAATAAAATAACAGTTAAAATAATAAAATAATGGTTAAAATAATAAAATAATATTAATTGATTTTGGAGTAAGAAAGAAAAAAACTACTTTTTGTGTTCGTATTTTCGACATATCTCCCTGTGTTTTTACTCAAATTTCGATCGGGAGAGCTCATTGGATGCGGAATTTGATTCTGCATCCAACGAGTACCCACACTGCATACTTTTGACGGACCCCGCTACCCCAAAAACAAGAAATCCCTGAAAAAATGTGATGATGACATAATCATCACTTTTTTTTCAAGTATTTCTTGTTTTTTGGGTAGCGGGGTCCGTCAAAAGTATGCATTGTGGGTACTCGTTGGATGCATAATCAAATTCCACATCCAACGAGCTCTCCCAATCAAAATTTGAGTAAAAACACAATGAGATATGTCGAAAATACGAACAAAAAAAGTAGTTTTTTTTAATGACAAATATGCCAATTCAACCATTATGGTTGACTTATTTTATTGAAATTCTATTGGTTCTTGAATTCCAACTCACAAAAACTTATTTTGGCACGTTTTCTTATAAGGCCCATTTTAGACCCCAAATTTCCTCTAATGAAAGATTTATATGGAAGCAGCAGCTCAAATACTTGCCCCTTAGGCCTGTTGCAGTGAATGGGCCTTTCCAGCAATGGGGTCTAGATTTCATAGGCGAAATAAATCCATATTCCAGTGGATAGCATAAATGGATCTTAGTAGCCACTGACTACTTTACCAAATGGATAGAAGCAGTACCCACCAAGAATGCCACTCATCAAGTCATCATGAGATTTTTATATGAGAATATCTTCAGCAGGTTTGGTTGCCCAGTAAGGTTAGTAGCTGATAATGCACCAGCTTTCAAAGTTGGGGAATTGATTAAAATGTGTGAATCAATGGGAGCCAAATTTTATCTCCCAAAATAATTTATTTCAATAGTATGAAGAATTTAATTCATGCAATGAGGGTTATGAATATCACTAACATTTTGAAAGCCTCTATTTTTTATGAAAAATTCACAAAGTTGTAGCTTTGGTGGCTTGGGTGAGGATCAGAACATCTCATTAGCCACCGACAGACATGCAGACTACGGCTTCCACGACCAAATGAAAACTTCGGCGATCGGAGGATCTAAGGACTAACCATCGGCAAGATAGTCCACTAAGGAACCGCAACGGTGGGAGACAGAAGGACTATTGATCGGCGAGTTTAAAACTAAGCTCCTCCATAGTGTCAGGGGCACAGAAGCCTAAAGCTTCAATCAATGAAAAGAATCATTCTGATAGTGTGACAATAGAAAATCATCGACGATCGAAAGAACTAAGGACAACGGATCAGCAAGTTTAAAACTAAGCTCCTACGTAGTGTCGGTGGCACAGAGGACTAAAGCTTTGATTCCTTCGTCAATCAACTTCCGGGAGCAATAAAATTAGTTCATTTCACCTCCGAAACTACGGCAGCATTGAGATAAAAGCTTTCGATGCATTAGTGATTACAGCTCCCGATCGCCGACGAGCTAGTGAAGGAGAGCATCGATACATTCAGACTTGGAGCGCCGACAAGCTAGTGATGGAGAGCGTCGATGCATTGAGACTTGGAGTGCCGATGGGCTAAAGGAAAAAGCTTCCGATCACCGATGAAGAAGCCATCGCGACGCTAGTGATTTAAGGCATCGACACTGTGGCAGCGTTGAGACTTGGGGCGCCAATGGGCTAGAAGACAAAGCTTTCGTTCAGCGACAAGGTAGAAAATTCTGGTGGATTAAACAAGAAAGGTCACTTCAGTTAACTGTTGAAACACCGGCTTTTGGTGACAATTTTACACTGAACCAGTAGTGGTGATTATCAACAACCACTTCAATTAACTATCACTTCCGAATATTTTCGTGAAAACAAATCGAAGTTTCAAGATCTATCATTTTTGTAGAAGGCTATAAATCCCATGATTGATTTTATAATAAGGGTTGGACTTTAGGGATTTGTAAGCCGATTCTATTATCAAGCGTCTCATCTGGTTTATTCTAAATATAAGCTCTTTTGTTGTGATTTGTTCATCCATCGTCTTTATCTTTACTGTACTTATGCCTGAATGTGCATTTAGGTGATTTTAAAGTTGATTAATAGCTAATAGTTGTCATCATATTGGTGAGTTAATGTGATTTGATTTATAAGTACCATCCTCGTCAGGATTCAGTCATTTATATGCATATGTTTTGTATGTAATTCTGTCAGCTTGATGAGTTCTCCGTCCCTGCACCTTATTGTCAAACTACTGAACAAGTTGTAACTAAAAGCCTTCTAATTGAGTGAGCTTCATGCATGTCTTGAGAGTGGGAGGTTATATAGGTCATCTGACTTGATCCATATCAGAAAACCCTAAAAACATTTTAAGTTACCAGGAATCCTCGAGCTACAACCTAGAGGAGTTTCCTGGAGTGATAACACTTATATAGCTCTTCAATGGGGTAATGAAAGGTCGAATCCGAGTGATCTCAAGGCATATGGAAGGCCAAGAGACAAGCGAGTCGGATCCACATCAAGGAAAACTCCAAAATAATTTGTCCTTTTGCACACATCCCGATGTATGCAGGTTTAAGGGTCAAATCCGCATATATATGCGAGAAAGGGATTAAAAGTCGTGTATGGCAATTATTGCATGTTTTTAGGAATGATCTTGGAAACATCAAAGGTACAAAAATGGTCCATGGGGTCTAAAGAGTCTGCAGAGGGATAGGGAAGGCCATAAAAGTGTGATTCACCATGTGTGGTAAAATCAGCTGTAATAGTTAGGGAGTATACTGAGGAATTTTACAAGGTAAATACCATATTTGAACATATGGAAGATACACCTGAGAAGGTAGCTAGGTATATTAATGGTCTAAGATTTGATATACAAGATGAATTTGGTTTGTTTTCATTAAGATATGTTGAGGAAGCATATCAAGTTTCTTTGAACGTTGAGGAGAAGCTGATGAGAAAACAGAATTATAAAGCAAAGATGAGAGGCTCTGGAGGAAGAGAACAGTAGCAGTCAGGTGAAGCTAGAAGTTCAAACCAGTAAGTACATCCTGATAGAAATAATGAGAATAGAGGTGGAATAAATGCTTCAAGAGGAATAGGCAGAGGAAGAGGTGGACAAGTAAGATGTTACACATGTGGGAAGCTTGGCCATATGTCATGGGATTGTCCTGAGAATTTTGCAATACAAAGATGAGCACAAATAGTGCAAGCTGAACCTAAAGCTCCGAAGGAATTAGAAGTGGTTGTGAATTACCTTGAACAAGGTGAAGCCTTGTTGTTGAAAAAGGTAATTGATGAGTCAGTTCAAAGGAGGAGCATGTTTAATCAGTTTGCAAAGCTGAAGGTAAGCGATGCAAGTTAATTATTGATAGTGGTAGTACTGATAATTTGGTGTCTACAGAAATGGTGGACAAGCTCAATTTAAAGAGGATAGTACATCCAAAACCATACAGATTTGTATGGATGCAGAATGATCATCAAGTTCTTTTGATTGAACAATTCCAAGTAAATTTTCAGATTGGAAGTTATCAAGATGAGGTAAAATGTGACATCATAGAAATGGATGCCTGTCATGTTTTATTAGGAAGGCCTTGGCAGTTTGACAGAGAACCAGTTCATGAGGGTAAGAGGAATTTCTATTCCCTTGAAATGAATGGAAAGAAACATAGTCTTCATTTATTCAAAGGAAAGCAAGAGGAAGTCAGTATTCAATCGTTGATGATGACTGACAAGAGGATTGTGAATGATTGGAAAGCTGAAGATGAGGTAAAAGTAATTTCACAAGTAAATGATTTTGAAATTAAAATGACTAACAAGGTGTGCACTGATTGGATGAAGGAAAGAACAGACCAACAGGAAATGTCAAATGCAAGCATGGCATTAATGGAAGAAGCACAATCTGAAGTCATAAAGGTTGGTGAGAGGTATATGACTAATGAAATTACTAAGGATGGTGATGTGACAGAAACAGGAAAAGGAGAGGAGAGAAAATAAATTCATGCACGGAATTCTTGGATGAAAGATGTATTTATGTTAATATATTTTATGTTTGCTTATGTGACAGGAAACTTGATTAATATATGTGCAAATGAAGGAGAACCAATTGACAACTTGTTTGCAGGTCAAAGGAAAGAGAAACTTGAATATTCAAAGAAGTCTGAATATATACTGGAAGAACCAAAGGACCAGTTGCAAACACAGAGCTGGAAGGCATGGCTGAAGGGACTGCTCAAAATGAGAACACTGCTCAAATTTAAAATTTGGGTATCTGCTGAAATCCTACAGAAAAATAGCAGGTGTTGAAATCATGGACAGGAGCCCATGAAGAGTTTCAAGCTGGGAATTCTGATGCTAGAGCATAGGCTCGAGAAGATGAAGTCATCCATGACTTCATAATAGTCAAATGACTTCCAAGACCTAGGTTCTTGCACATATGTAATTTCTTTTATTTTATAAAAATGGAATAAATCTAGATAAGGATACTCGATCCTTTCCATGTGTAATAAATAGGGTTGAGTTGAATTCTGTTGAGATATTTTAGTGATGAGTCATAGGGTTTAGTTAAGAGTTTGAATAAAAAATGAGTTCCTTGGTTATAGGATCTGGAAACATAATCCTTTTGTATTTAAATCAGTTTGAGTTATTTTCTTAGATAGATTAGTTAGCTTACAGAGCTTGTTAGCTCGTAGAATCTTAGTTTAGCTCACAGAAGCTTAGTTTAGCTCACAGAGCTTAGGATAGGTCATAGAGGTTTGAGGATAGCTCGAAGAAGCTTGAAATGGAAGGAGCTCAAAATTCAATTACTGGAGCATATACAAAGACTGAGGATCTTTGATTGTATTGATATAAGGAAGCTTTTAATAATTTGAAGTTGACTTTCTGTGTATAAATTGTGAAACTTGCAATCATATTGGATGAAATTATTACTATGTACAGAAATTCATAACTTACAGGTATAATTTACGAAGAGGACGAAAGAATTATTTACACACAGTAAATCGATGGTACATGTGCATTGCAATACAGATCAACGGTCAGAGTTAAGTTCTGCAAGCAAGAGACGCAAATCTAGAGAGTTAGGTTGTGATTCGCGTCATAATACAGATCGACGGTCACGATCCACCCCGCAGTAGATAGACGGTTCGGGAAGAGGCTTGAGGGATCAGAAAGGCGGAAGTCCAAAAGTTCAAGAATAAGAAAAGTTAGATTTTCGATTTCCAAAGTCGAAAAGCGAAAAGCGAGAGAACAAGAAAGGTCTAAGGTTGGAATTTGGGTTTTCCGATTCCGATGTCCGGAACCCAGAAAAGTGAAGTGTGGAAGTGCGAAAGTGTGGAAGGGAGGAAGTGCGGAAAAGCGGAAGTGTGGGAAGTTGAAGTTCGAAAGTAGGAATTGAGGTTTATGATTTTCGATTTTCACATTTGGAAAAGGTAAGTGCAGAAAGCCTACAATGGAAGGGAGTGTGTGAAAGGAAGGTTAGACAGTTCTCCAAACTGTTTAAGAAAATTAAGGCCTGTTAGTTTTTCAGTAACCTTAGTTTTGATGGCTATAAAAGAACAGTGCCATCAATTTCTCCCTCAACGACTACGGTATTTTTCACAGCCCATGATCAGTTTTGTGTTCTTGGCTATCTAGACACGTATATTTATATGCAAGGTCATTCCACAATAAAGAGGCAGCAATGCACAAAAATATTGTGATAACTTGTGTGCTCTTGGCTATCCACATGCATCTATTTATATAACTTATTTGTCTGGTATCATTTCACTCTTACAGCATTATTTCCACGACAGCCTTGCACGAGAGATGGACAAAAAATATCAATTCCTTATCAATAGGAAGAAAAAAAACGAGTTTTATCACCAGAAGATAAAGGTCTTAAATTTATATCAGTGTAAGGAAAAAGTAAAAATCTAAATTATCAATTGAAGAAAAAAAATCAAACCTTTAAATTGGATAAAAAATGGTAATGTTTATCAATGGATAAAAAAATGGCTTTATTAATTGTCTTCTACTAGAAATGTTTTGTCAAACAAAAATACACACTTCGATTTCCTTTTAATATATATATATATATATATATTGTGATGATTAACACGATACTTAAAGTCTACTACTCGTATTTTCAAATAGAAGATAATTATTTAATATTTAGTTTTGAAATTAAAAAGTTTAATGAAATAATTGTGAAAAAAATTAATAAATTAATTATAATATTTTAGAATATTAATTTAAATATATTAGCATTTGGATTTTTTCCTAATCATTTTTCACTTTACCTGACTTAAAAATTGTTGAAATCACAATATAAAGTGTTAGATTGCATAATCTTGGTAAGTACAACTGCAAAAATTCTATTAAAATATGATTTAAAACCTAAAAACTATTTAACTATGAAAACAAATTTGGTGAATAACGTATAACTAAAATACTAATCTTAAAAAAGGTAAGGACTATCATAAAGAGTTGTCAGTAGTATGTTGCTCATAAGGAATGTATCATAAAGGCTTTCACTTTCATTGTATGTGATCAAAACGCTCACTTGATCATAAGGAATGTATCATAAAGACTTTCACTTTCATTGTATGTGATCAAAACGCTCACTTTACCTGGAATGGTATAATTTTCTCATAGGCATAAATCTAGCTCTAGCCTCTCTCCTTCACTTTCCGAGCCATATATAGCTTTGAAACCTAGTATCAAATCTCCACTACCTTTGTTTAAACCATTATTTTTCAATAATTACTTTTTCTTTTTCCCAAAAAAAAAACTATTTTATTGATTATTTCTCATTTATAATCATTTTAGTAAAATGATAATATTCTAGCAAAAGGCTTCACTTTTAAAGGATACAATCTTAGAAAAAACATGGGGATATTGTTAAATCCAAATTACATCATTCGAACATTAGTTGCATGACTATCATTAAAACCATAACAACACCTTGAAAATATGAGAATAGAAGTGAACATAATAATACACGCATGGTTTATACATCATTGTTGATAAAGCTAATTCAAACTTAAATACACTATGTAAATTCAGCCTTACCACCGTAAAGGCGGGGAATATGCAACTTTGTTGCTATGCCTTGTTTTATATACATAACAAATATCATTTAGACATAAAAAGATGTTTCATCATGCAAAGATCGCTATGCACAATATATAGTGACTTTGCCTTGCATACTTTACCTTTCTCAAACTTTTCAAGTGATACTTCCCAAGACCACATCCCTCACATAGATCATGAGAAGGAATTATTCCAAGTAAGCCATGGATTATATTCAAATAAATCATCTACCGTATACTATTGATATTTAGGTGCCCTTGTCTGTCATGGCAAAGTTTGCTCTCATCTCAATGTTGAGCACATGCAAATGGCCCTCTTCATCTCTCCAGATATGGAAAGCCACAAAAATTATACAATTTAGTCTTTGGTTCAAGAGTATTTGTAGCAGCAACAACAAAAATTCTTATTAACTATCCTTCACCACAAACTTATTAGCCCAATATTCAACTTTCTTGTTAGTTTGTGTGATTTTGATGCGATTAAGTAGAAACAAGTTTGAGTACATGATAGACATCTTTAATCACCCCATTCTCACAACCAACACTATTCCAATAATAGTAAGCTCATAATGATATATATATATCCTTGACCTCATTCATAAAAGAAAATAGAGAAGCATACTCAGCCATGTGATACAAACAACCAAATTTAGGATATATTCTTCCATAGAAGTATAAGCATGTAATGTTTGGGAAGTTCTCATGGAAGTTCATAAACACCATTACAATTACCTTCTTGATGATCTCATTGTTGAATTCCTTCAAGCACCTTAACCTTCCACTTAGGATCTTGGGTCTTCTTGTAGCAATTGTTTTCAATGTGGCCCTATTTTCTGCAATTGTATTATCATTTCTTCCCTTTGGCTTGTCTGGGATGGAAAAGTGCTCACATGCAACAAATTTCCTTGGACAAGTTTATTTAAAATATAAATTTCCCATTTTTGTTATGAATTCCTATTCATCATTTTGAAGTTAAGTTTGTATTTTGCTCATGTGTAAATTTGGATATGGAATTCATGGTTATGCGATGTTTTCATGTCTAGTTGTGTTAATTGGTTACATGTTTAAGTAAACTCGAACTACATTAAGATATGTGTTCAAATTTATGTCATACATTTCATTATTATGTTATGTATTCAAACATGAGTGGTGATAACCTACTTTAGCTCAAAGTACATTTGCAATTTGTTGTGTTACGAACATAAATGATAAACAATAATATAAACAATAAACAATAATATAAATTACTAGTGAACTAATAAATACTATTTTAATGTAAGAGCACATAACTCCTTGGATTGGTTTCCAAACCATATGTAAGGCGGGCCAATAATTTGTAAATATCATCTATACAATTCAACACACACACACATATTTTATTACTGCAGATGGACTCTTTTCTATAACACGCGGATTCGGTGTTACATTGGTATTAGAGTGAGGTTGCAGTTGTCTTATTCGGATAATAGTCATCATCTTAGAGTTTCTCTTATCCTAGGTATTTGACCATATTAGGTTTGTGTTCATTTATCAATTATCTATTAAAAACAAAAGAAAACGACAACAACAATATTTGGTTTTATAAAAAACACAAAAAGGAAGAAAGAAATTATTCATGGGAGAAAAGAAAATTAAAAATAAAAATAAAAAGAAAGAAAGAAGAAGGTAAAACCAACACTTGGTTTTATAAAACCACACATGGTTTTTAAAAAGTGTAATATATAAATAAACATATATATATATATTACTAATCATGAGCTAAAAGAAGATATAAAATGAGATATGAAGTAACCCTAACCATATCCAATCTAATTCAAAAATATTTATGACAATATTTTATTTTAAATAACAATTTTTATTATCAATATTATTTTAATAATTGATCTTTACATACAATTTCAATCAATTTTTGAAGGTCCCTATTATACATGTTCCATGAAGTCATTCCCTATTATACATGTTCCATGAAGTCATTCAATGAATAAATGATAATGCTTCTTGAGCAATACAAGAAGGAGACAAAATGGCCACTCAAATTAAAATATCCTTTAAAGAAACATTTAAAGGAAACCAAGATGTCTTTGATAGTCATGTAAAAGAAGCAGCTAAAGAGATAGATTCAACTTCTAAATTCAAACCCAACTGAAAAACTAAAGCATCTCCAAATCCACTTGCTCTTGATGATGATGATGAAATTTTTAAGAAGAGACTTAAAGCCATCATTCCTGCAAAATTGGAACAAGTTAAGATGAAATTGTTCAAAATTATATTGATGACGGTCAAACTAGTGTTGTTGATAAGTAACCAAAAGATTGGGTCGCTCCCGGTGATGACAATGACGATTTTGAGGAGAAAATATTTACATTTTATGTCTCTCATGGAATTGAAATGTATAAACATTATCTTGATGAGATTCAAAATAGTGTTGTTGATAAGTATCGAAAATAAGACATATGCACATAAGGTGAGGAAGATAAAATAAGGGAACCCATGATAGAGATTGGAGAAAAAAGGCAACAACAACAAGGTGACAGAGCATTTGTCTGCATTAGATCAACATATACTAGTTTTGGATTATAAAGCTACATATTATGGACCTATAGTATTGTTTTGCATGCCAGATGCGACCCAAATTTCTCCTGCTAAGCATCATGATGAAAAAGATGATAATACAATGTTTGGAGAGAACAAGGAACACGAAAAAGCACTTGCACATTGTTCTCAACCAGTTTTGTTGGATAAAACTATTGATATTAGTGATGAAGTTGGAATCCATGCCCATATAAAAGCTTGCAATATAAGAAAACAATGTCACACATACATACTCTCAAAGTTCCCCATTGAAAATTGGTAGGAAACTCTCATAGGTAATAGATTCCATGAAACTGCAAGAACAACAAGAAGTAATCAATATCTACTTAAATAAAATGGGAAAACCAATCACGGCTCTACAAACACAAGTGTAGATAGTGATGGAAAAGTTGTGCCTTTTCCAATTGTCGCTTACATTCCAAATGATGGTGAATATGATGTTGGAGTTTGTGCAAATTCAGAAGCTATTCTTATTGTCCTCCTTCGCGAGTTGAACTTGTTCTAATCATTCATACAAACCCTAGAAAGAAAAACGTAAGCCTTGGGGTGAAAAGCCAGCAATAAAAGAAATAAAATAAATTATATTGCTCCCCTAAGTGAAGTCGGCCCCAGTTAAATTCTGAGTGGGAAAACAGTATAAATAGGAGGAACCCCTCCTCATTTTTTCACAAAGCAACTCAGAGAAGTGCGCAGTTTTCTGGGAGAGAGAGAAGTTCGCATACACTGCAGAAGAAGATTGTTTTCAGCGTTTCCATCTTTTGAAAGCATCTCCATATTTTTCTTTTTCTTTCTTCATTGTACTCTGATCTCAGAATTATTATCTCTAGACGAAGGTTGATGGTTTTTCTCCCATTTGGGTTTCCCAGGTGAAAAAATACTCGTGTTATTGTTCTGTGCTTTGTCTATCTTCTAGTGATCCTATTGATAAATGAAATTAAGATATACTGCTATAATCTTAAGATTATATAACATGGTATCAGAGCAATGCTAGAAGAATCCATTGTCGAAACTCTGTTAGAAACATGTTGGAACTAGGGTTTCATCTTTCAAAGTCTTCACTCAACCTTTTGGCAGAAAAAGAGCCTTAGGAATTTCACTCTAAGGAGGGTGCATCTTTTGGTGAAGATAGAATTCAATTTCTTTATTCATTATTCTGCAGTCATAGTTTTTTGAAAGGAGGAATCTGTGGTGATGGTTTATTTGTTTGTCGACAGTTTCAGACCTTGAAGCATGTCTATTATCAGGAGAAGCTTCTTGAAAGCTTTCACGGTAGTAAGCTCATCAATTTTCTTATTAATATTTATGATTAGGGTTTGGTTTGTTGTAGGTTTGTCGGTTTTGTTTAAAAAAAATTAAATTCTTTATTTTCTTATTTGTTAAACTTTTTTGAATTATTGAGTTACTATTTATTAATTATTATTAATGTTAGCATGAATTTATTATAACGTGTTTTAATGTTTTCTATTTTGTTTGAGTGTTATTGATGTTCTTGATTTTCTTAATTATTAATGTTTTTTTTTATTTATTGAATTATTATTATTCATATTAGTGTGAAATTATTTAAGGTATAATTATTAAATTTTTGGATTTGTTTAATGTTTTTTTCTAGTTAATTTTAATATTAAAGAGTTTAATTTTAATATTAGTTAAAAGTTTAAATTAAGTGAAAGTGTTTAGATTGTTGATGTGAGAGTTTGACTAATGTTTTAAATGGAATTTTTTTATGTTCTAAAGTATAACTTATATTTCTAATAATTACATTAATGTTAAAAAAAATTGACTTTTTGTTTAAATGATTGTGTTTTGTTGTTGCTTTTTGTTTCTGTTTTTCAGGATCTGGACGACTAGTTTCCAGGAGTCATTCAGTTTTAGGCCATCATCTCGGTTCATGTTGTTAGGGTATTTCTCAATTTCTAGAGCTTCCCTTCTCTTTCGTTTGAAGTGGTGAGGGACGGTGGCAAGTACTTCTTCCTTATCAAGACATATATGGTGCTTGGTATTCTACGAGTGTTCTGCGACAACAGAGTTCCTAACTCTGCAGTGGTGTATGTATGTACCATGTTCTTTTATTCTTGTTTTGATCGAGCGACCAGTCTCACCTATGTAGACTTTATTGCATGAGCAAGGAATGGTGTAGACTCCTTGTAGTAATTTTTTCTCAATAGGGTCTTTTGTAGAGTCAAGCATGTTTCTAAGAGATTTAGGAGGAGAGAAGGTAACCTTAATGTTTCTTTTTCTAAGAATTTTGGCGATCTTGTTGGTGGTGCCATGGATGTAGGGGAGGATTGTTAAGGGTGTGTCGTTGTTATTGTTTTCTTTCTCTTTATTCCTATTGTTGTTTCATTCTATTTTGTTGTCCCTTTTAATGGTTTCTCTAATTTGCTTGTCCTTATATCCATTATTTATGAAGTCTTTTGTGAGATGGTCTAGTTCTTGTTTTAAGTGGTCCTGATCGGCAATTCTGATGGCCCAGGTTACTATAGTGTTGATTATGTCAATTTTTTGGGCAAGGTGGTGGTGAGACTCTACATGAAGGTATATGTCGGTGTGTGTTTGTTTTCTATATACGTGGTGTCCAAGGGAACCATTTTGTTTTCTCATTGTGAGGACATCTAGGAATGGAAGACAGCCTTCATCCTCTTTTTCAGTAGTGAATTTTATGATGTTGGACTGGTTATTGAGGTGGTTAGTGAAGTCCTTCAAAGATTCTTCTCTGTGTGACCAATTGTTGTATGCATCATCTACGAATCGTAGCCACCATTTCGGTTTTCAATTTTGACCTAATTCTGTTGCTGCAACATAAATTAGGGTTTCCAGTTTTGACCTACTTTTTCCATAGTTTTGGCTCAACTCTACCTCTACTCGACTCACCTCTCTAGGGTGCATTTATATATGGATTTAGTTTTCCAAAACTCCAACTTTCATTTTTGACCTAGCCTCTGTTAGGGTCTCATATCCAGATCTGTAGTCAAGATGATCATCATGAAGGTTGAAGATCGTTTGGAAGGGGCTTCCAACTGTTAGAATAGTAGAGTCAAGCTAAACTAGTTAACCTATATAAGCAACCAACAACATATCATAAAAGATAAGAACAGGAAAATAAAAGGACAAGAGAACACCGATATGTGTGGTTCACCCTAATGGGTTACATCCACGGGAAGGTAGTCTTCTATTATCTCCAGAATGTCTTCTCCAATCTTATAAGAGAGAAAAGCACAAATACCCCAAAGAATATAGATGATGTACAATAGTGTCACAATAGTACCACTACTACATCAAGAATACATGATGTGTAGAGACTCACTTGACCCTATTATATACTAAGAGATGAGGAGGAATTACTCTCACATATTGCATGTGGGATAATATAATTCTCCAAAATAACATCTCTTAATACAATACCATGGACAAATACTCTACACAAGTAAATACAACACCATATAACTATGGGTTAAATGTATTACTCTTTTACATAAGATTGTAGACAACTTCTGACATAATACAAAGACATTATTACCTTCCAAGGAATATAATATATTCCAACACTCCCCCTTAATAATGGCTGGGAGAAGGGCCGACACTAACACTAAGGAAGGAAGGAGTCATTACTGCTCCCCCTTGATGACAACTTCCAGAACAATCAAAGCTGCAAATAAGAAGAACACTTCGGCTGATGGAATTTGACGATGAACAACCACTTCTCACTGAATCATGAAAGTGCACACAAACCAGGTTGTACGATGAAAGGCCCAACAATAAAATTCTAAAAACATATGATGGAATCCAATCGCAAGATGATCAGATCACCACAAGAATTATCACAACCATACATGATAGCGAAAGAACTCTGATATAACATCCACACCATTGTACAGATACCTTTTGACAGTCGATACAACAGAACGTGTGCCTAAGAACACCACAACATTGTACCAAAAAAAACCCAGATGGCCAATACACATGCGGATAGCAAACATTATTCCAATCAAGGTGCAATATAAATATCTGTAGAAGACCTCAAACATCGAAGAAACAAGACCCCTATGGTCTATACATCGAAAATGATATCATACAGATGAACATCATGAATTTAACAGTATAAGATGGTGCTTCAATATTCCTGGAATAAGGTGAAAGCCTAAATAGAGAACTTATCTACACAAGAACTTTCAATATTAAAGCATATAAAGATCATAAAACAAAATTTCTCATACATAAATGAAAATGCTTATATACCAAAGGTTAGCAAACATCATATAAAGGAATGGCACCATAATATGATCAAATAAAATATTAACTTGCTCATTAAGGAAAATGAAGTTACTTTTACACTTAAGTGTCAGCCACAACATATAAATAGTGAGCCAAAGATTTCACTTAAATATATGAAAATTTGGTCATCAAGCAACTAATCTGAAGCATAGGTGCATTTCTTATGAGTATGTTGTCAATATGCAAGAGATGAATTCCCTGAAAATGTCAATGCTTCCATATATGAATGTTAGAGACAAGTAGGAATAAGATAACATCTGCAATCATAAGAAGTAAATAAAGAAGCATCACCAGTCATATGTTTAGATGCATCAGAATCTATTATCCATTCCACGTTAGAAGAAGAATTATTAGGCAAAACAACAGATGCCCATAAAGCTACTTGAGAGTCATTAGAGGTTTTTTTTAGCTTTTGCCATTAAACATTTTTCTTTAAAACAATTCTTTTCAGGATGGTTAGTTTTACCACAATGTTTACAAGGATCGTACACTTTCTTCTGTTTACTATTTTCATTAGAAGCATGAGAAGCATGTCCAGAATTAGTATTAGAAGGATTAGAACCTTTAGCATTATTTAAAAAATTCTTATGATTCTTATTAAGTGCAGTTAGAGCTTTATTAGGTGTGAGTTGTCCTAAAACAATTAACCTTTCTTGCTCATTGATCAATCCTTTACTAAAATCATCAAATTTTTGCTTCATACTACTTTAAAACAATTCTAGAGCTCTATTCCTTGTTTGGATGAACATATCAAAACAAGATGGCATTTTACGTTCTACAAGAATAATAAGAGCAATGTTAGTTTTCTTGTAATCTTTACCACAACTATTTAATTTCTCATTTAAAATTTTCAATTCAGCAAGATATAACTCAACTCTTTCAAAGTCAGCAGGTTCGAGGTCAAATATCTTCTTTTCAAGATAATATGCAGAAACATCATCAGATTTATCGAATAAGGAGGAAAGAATTTTCCATACCTGAACCGGGTTGTCTTCTGCCTCAATACTTACCTAAAGACCATATGCAACAGTTTGACCAATGAGCCCCCTTGCTTGATCACTTTTAGCTTCCCATATAGCCAAATCATCAGTAGCAGTGGGTGTCTTGTGTTCACCATTAACTAACCTCCAAATATTCTTACTCTAGAGAATATCAATCATCTTTCTCTTCTAGGAAAGATAGTTAGAACCAACTAATTCAGGAATAGAAGCTACTTCGGAAGTCATAATGAGTGAAATTTTGACAAGAAATATGAAACCCTAATACTGAAAAATGACAGAAAAACAGTGAAGAACTTGAAAACAGTTACACTTTACTGATCTGAATCTACAAAGGCACAGTTAAAAAACACATTAAAGAAAAGAGGAGAAACTTTCACTTACAACCCTGTGAAGAAAAATGTGCCCAGAAAATCCCAGTCTTATGTTCTGATCGCGTAGGTGAATCTAGAATGGCTTTTCCAATTCCAAAAACAGGTTATAATACAAAATCCGGTAAGAAATGACCAAGTTACGGTCCTTTTTTTTATAACTGTCGTTTTTATTACCAAAAGGAAGCCCATAAATGCCCAGTTTTCTATTCTGGTCATGTGGGTGGATCCATAATGGTTGTTCCAATTCCAAAAACAGGTTATAATAAAAAAATCCGGTAAGAAATGACCAAGTTACGGTCCTTTTTTATAACTGTCGTTTTTATAATCGGAAGAAAGATCTCCTTGAGGAGAGCCCCGAAATCATGTAGATCTACAGAAAAAACATCAAGAAACCCTTGAAAAAATTCTGCAAAAATCTTACATAACAAGTTAGGGTTAAGCTAAAAAAAAATACAGAAATGTGCCCAGATGTGAAGAGAAGCCTAATGGCTACCAGATAGAAAGAAAATCTACAACAAAATGACAATGCCCAAATGATAATCGTTATTGATTGAAAGCTATAGATGGTACTAGATCATAGCAACCCGCTCGGATACGATGTAAGGTTTGTCGTTACCGATACTCCAACACCCCGCCTCCGGCGTAGCTCAGGGCAATTGAACCTGAGACCTATGCTCTGATACCATGTTAGAATAGTAGAGTCAAGCTAAACTAGTTAACCTGTCTAAGCAACCAACAACATATCATAAAAGATAAGAACAAGAAAAGAAAAGGACAAGAGAACACCGATATACGTGGTTCACCCTAATGGGTTACATCCACGAGAAGGTAGTATTCTATTATCTCCAGAATGTCTTCTCCAATCTTACAAGAGAGAAAAGCACAAATACCCCAAAGAATATAGATGATGTACAATAGTGTCACAATAGTACCACTACTACATCAAGAATACATGATGTGTAGAGACTCACTTGACCCTATTTACTCTTTTACATAAGATTGTAGATAACTTCCAACATAATACAAAGACAATATTACCTTCCACGGAATTTTATATATTTCAACACCAAATTCATCCCCCGGAAGTCTAGGGTTCTTTTTCCACTAGAAGAAAATGACATATTACAGTGTGTAAATGGAAAGGTCCCAGAACCGGAAGCCGAAGAAGACAAATCTCGCTAGAGAAAGAATGATGCCAAAGCAAGGAGGATTTTAGTGGACTCAGTTAGAGATCACTTGGTTCCTCATATCCCAGAAAAGAAGACGATGAGGAGGATGTTCAAAACCCTAAAGAATTTATTTGAACATAGTAGCATCATTGTGACTCTCACCTTGAGGAATCAACTATCGAATATGACGATGACGAAGTCCGAGAATATTGCCTCATATTTCATGAGGATCACCGAGCTCTGGTAAAAGCTAAATTCTAGTGGACACAATCTTGAATAAAAGTATCTCGTTATGACCACCTTAAATGGTCTCCCACCATCTTGGGAGTCTTTCATCCAAACTATAAGTGGTCGAACGAAGTTTCCCAAATTTGATAAACTATGGGTAGAATGCACTCAGGAAGAAACAAGAATTACAGCACAACAAAGACTACATGCTACTCAACCTGAGGAAAATCAAGCGCCCCAATCTCATGCCAAGAAAGGAAAGGGAAGGGGAAGGAAGCCATACATTCACAAGCATCAAGATAAGAGTTCAAGTCCTCCCCCAGATTAAAAGAAACAAAAGAAGGATCTATCTCAGATCCAATGTTACACATGCAAGAAGTACGGTCATTATGCCAGTAGCTGTCGAAGTTCACACAAAAGGAAGCATGAAGCTTCAACTGTTGATGTAGAAGAATATCATCATCACAAGAAACAAAAGAATGAAGATCATAAAAAAGTCTTCTCCATATCATCCCTTTCATGTACTATTCCCACCACTAGTGATACTTGGATCATAGATAGTGGTGCATCTAGACACATGACATGATATAAAGAAAATCTCTCGTAAGTAGTTGACAAGGATTCTCATCTCCGTGATGTACTTGGAGATGATACCAACTACACTGTGAAGGGATTTGGGGATACATCCCTTCAGCTAGATTATAATGATACTCTACACTTAAGTGATGTGCTCTACGTATCTAGTAAGAAAATAAATCTAGTTTCCATCTCAGCCTTAGAAGGCAAAGGATACAAAGTAGCATTTTTAGATTGTAAAGTACTTTCTTGGCAGAAGAAATCAAGAATGGATACAACCAAAATAATTGGTATGAGAGAGGAGATCTTGTATTGACTGAACACTCCACCAGTTCAATCCCTATTCCATGACTCTACAAGTATGGGTAAGCTATGGCACAGAATACTAGCTCATCTAAATTACATATCTCTCCCAGCAGTGAAGAACATAGTTACAGGTATACCAGTGCTACAGGTAGACCATGATGGAACATGTAGAGGATGTGCACTTGGTAAGAATTCCAAGAAATCCTTTCCAAATAGTGAGCGAAGATCCAAAGAAATCTTGGATCTAGTGCACTCTGACTTGTGTGGCC